>JACGDI010003094.1:2307798-2358846 GCA_014898725.1 Jacaranda copaia
TCTGGCTAAATTTGCCTGGGCAATGGATGTTGATCCTGGTTTCAGATTCTAATGTTTTTGGTAGTTGCCATAGCACAGTGCATCCTCTCCAACAGCGCCTAGTGAAACGGAGGTACCAACCAATTGTAAACAGGAGTAAAGCAGAAACAATTTGTTAACACTCATCCGCTGGCAAGTTTAATTTGTTTATTCCTGCAGAAAATTCTTATTGAATTATACGATCTCAATGTAATTGCGGGGTGATCTCCCCCATCTTTGAGTTAACCTTGACAGTTGAATATGAGAATTTTCCTCGTCACTTGCAGGCTGGTGTTTGATATCCTTGAGTTATATTTTTTAGAATAGGTTAGCATGTTCCTGTTTGATTATTCTTCCCGATGAGAGACCATTGATCTCGAATTAGGGCCAGAAGTTCATTATTTTTATTTTCTTTTCTCGTCTTTCTTTCTTCTTTTCTTCCCCCATTTTTGGTTGATGTTTTTTACGTTGAGATGAGAATTCAAAAAAATACGAGAGTGGAATATTCTCTTTGGGTTCTGAATCTCACACTCTGATTGAGGTCAAGAAAATGCCCCAGATAGATCGGAATTGGGAACCGATATATACACATAACACGTAGGTATGACTACTCCATCTCCGGACTTGAACTTCTGTTATGATTTGTCGGAACGGATGATACTATTAAACTCTGGATGCGGGCTAGATTTTGTGCAAGTCTTTAATATGGCAAAGAAGTATAACTGTAAGTGGATATTTGAAAATTTATTTGTCAATTGCATTTGTATTAGTTTATATAAAATTATAAATTTATGTGCATTTGTTTAAAATGAATGTTATTTGTATTCAATTAGTAAATATTGGATTATAAATGGATATGAATATGGTAAATGCATATTTGATCCGTTTTATTTTTGCTATGAATATATATTTAAAAAAATAATATATTATTGATATTTTTCATTAAAAATATCATAATCCATATATGTATATTTATAAATTATAATTGAAAATTTGAGAAGAAAAAAGAATAAATTTAAAAAATTATTGTAATATAGAGAAAAAAAATTGAAAAATGAAGTTAATCAATATAATTATTGTTGGTTAATTTTATAATTAATATAGTTAAATATCATTATTAATATTAATTAATATTAATAATTAATTATTAATTCGAGGTTATGCTATTTTTTTAATAAAATTATATAGTTCCTTCTATTAATTAAAAATATGTATTTGTTATAAATTAATATATTCATATATTTGGATATTTGTAAATGGATATTTAAATAATTATGTTTGAATATGAATATAAAAATAATAATAATTCAAATAGGGATAAGTTTAATAAAATATAAGTATATTTAAATAATTATAATCGAAAATGAATATATTCAAATTCAATTGATATCAAACAAATATGAATTCGGTGAATTCAGATATCATACTTAAATATCCGTCAAATTCATATTCATATCCGAACATTTAAAAAATTAATCGAGTACAAATAGAAAAACAGTATATTTGATGCATTTAATATTTATTTACACTCCTAGCATAACATCTTGGAGCCAAAAAAAAGTATGAAAGATTGGTTGCGTGGAAATAGTGCAATCTATGACCCAAAAGTCAAAATAGGTGTGGATTTAGCGAAGGATAGTTTGATCTTTGTATTAAAAGTCAAAATGGGATGGGATCATCTAAGATGAGAAAAATTGTAGTTTTCAATTAATTATTTTAATCATAAAAATTTAATGGTAAAAGGTCGGGAGAAATTTGCATCAGCAGTGAAATATTTCTTCTTTGATATTCAAGTAGTTGACGTGCAAAACTATAGAATTCTTGTATAAGTCCTATGCCGAATGGCAGACTATCTATCTATCCTAGTATGTGGTGTAGTCCAGTCAAAACAATATTTGATATTACTAGCTACATAATATAAATTTTAAAGAGAGAAATATAAAAAACGTTCAAAGAGAGAAATATAAAAAAAATTCACGGTATACATTAGCCTCTTACTCCAATATTTATATAAAGAGATAGTTGACGCTCAATCAGAGACATAGAGTACTATAATTTTACAAGCTCATATATAAACTCCAAAGCTCTAGTGTTGAAAGCTTTGAATTCAGAACTCTAGTTTTCAAAAATTCAAATTCCTGCCATGAGGAAGTATTACTACTGCAAATGTTTCATACTTTCTTCGAGGTATCAATTATCAAGCCCTTCGCTTTTAAAGTGAAGCATTGCTGTCAAAGCAAGTCAATTGTTTTTTGTTAAGGAAAATTATACAATGCATCCAAAAACAAGCTTTAAGTTCTTGGATAACAAATTGAAGGAAAAAAATTGGGAGATTAGCATACTTTAATAAGAGTTTCTCTTGATAAATTGTAATTCTTAATTATATATTTAAAGCGTTCGTATTATTTTTCTTCTCTTGTAAATTTATTGTTGCAAACACAAAATTTGTGTGGACTGCTGGTTTTTAATCTTTTTAGCAGCAAATGATCATGAGCTTGGTATGAAGGCATTGATCAATAAATCAATCGGAATGGTGCAACATTTTGATAAATTAGATTGTTGTGCCATTTATTAGAATGTTGCGATGCTTTGTTCTTAGAATGCTATTTGTAATAAAAAGAAAAGATACTATGATGGTTGATGCTTTAGAAGATGGGGTCGGGTGAGTAAGTTGGGCCTTTGGATTTCAAGAAAAAAGTGGGTGGAAAGCATAGGGGTGGGGATTTGGATGGAAAAGGTAGGGGGAGCAATAGATGGAGGTGCATATTAATTAGAACAGAGAATAGTAGAAGAGGGATTGACAACAACCGATAGTTGCGTTAGGGTGAGGTGGACTAGTGTAAGCCCCTTAAAGCATGGGATGCTATTGGCATGATGGCCCTTGTGCATCAGGGAGCTTCAATGCTAGCACAATGCAGCACAGACATAGGCCAAGTGTGGACATTGACGAAACTAAGTGTTAGAAGGTTGCCGATAGTTGCTAACTTGTATGCATGATGGACTAGGCATTGGGCAAGAATATATAGTGTATACTTGTGTAAGTTGCGCTAGTGAGAATGTTAGATGGTATGCACCCAGGCTGGCAACAAACATTAGCGCATGGACAAGGCACACTACACACTTGTGAGATAGTTACTCAAGTTGATGAGATGGTTACTCAAGATAGTGAAATGGTTACTAGATGTTGGCGATAAACTGACTTAGGGGATAATGGAACACCTTGTTGGTTGCCAAACAAAGTGACTCATGCAAAATTGTCTAAATTGCACAACATGTGCATAGCCATTGCAGCTGATTGGATGCACTAGTTGCTCATCCATGTAGTGAATTTTGATAGGTTAACTTTTTTTAGGTTGTTAGGGAAATCAACTGCAGCAGTAATTTTGCATAGATATTAGTTTTGGCTGGACCTAAAAAAAAATTGATGGGTAAAGGCTATGGCAGAGAGTTCTTTTTAATGTTATTTTGACAATAATAGTTCAAGGTTGGGCTTGTTCCATAATACTATGTTCTATTGTCCCTTTATGCTTTATGTGCATTTGATGTGCTTGTGTACATGACTTATTGTTGTTGTATTTAAACTTTCACTCAAACAAAGTTTGTGGTGAGGTAGGCTTACTAATTAGTGCACAATTAGGCTGCAGAATAGGCTAATCTTGGCACTGGATTTTTAGTCCAAAAATATCCTTACGACAGGTGGTATTAGAGTTTGGTTCGGGTTCTGTTGTGGGTTTTGAAGTCATGACAAATCAAACGTGAGAAAGTATCATTGATCTGGAAAATTGGATGGTGTGGGTTAAGAACTTTTGGGACAACCGCCTTAGTTGTGAATGAAGGCATTGCTTTTGTAAATCCATGAATTACAATTAACAATAAAAGGTTTGCAAAAGGTTGTTGACGGTTTGTCAAAGTTTATGGAAGGCAAGTGGTGTTGTTTTTTGAGGATTTGGGGATCCTCACAGATAATATTGTTGAACATGTAGATGCTTTGAACATTGAAATCAACATTCTAATGAGGGTTTTTGGTTTTAGTATGGTAGAAGAAAAATTTCCTTCATCCAAAGTAAAAGTTCTTAAACTCAACCTGTTTGGTGGAGCGCTAAGGAGTTGGAAAACTTTCTACAAGTTATGGAAACTTTTTTCTAGGTTGCTGAGGTGTTGGATGATGAAAAGATTTTGTTAACTAGTATGCATTTGATTGGTGATTTGCGGGCATACTCGTCTCTGATGATACTACATCAAGTAAGGTTAGAATTGAATTGTGGGATTCACTAAAGAAGGAATTGAAAGATCAATTCCTCCCTCTCAACACCTTATAAAATACAAGGGAATCATTAAGGAAACTAAAACATATTAGAACGGTGCATCATTATGTCAAGGAGTTTAGTTCCTTGATGTTGGATGTAAAGGACATGTCTGAGGAAGACAAACTATTCAATTTCATGTCGGGATTACAAATGTAAGCTCAAGCAAAAATTTAGAGATAAAGAGTTAAAGACTTGTTGTCCGTGATTGCTACTGCTGATCGATTATTGGATTTTTGTGTTGTTGGTGGGTTGGGTCATGAGAAAAAGAAGAAATATTGTGGGAATGAAGAAGGGAAAAAAAAAGCAATTTTACTAAAGATGAAAATTTTAAGAAAAAGAAAACACAAGAGGTGTCAGTAGAAATAAAAGTGACCCAGCTGGTTGTAAACAAATCAAATAAGGGTTGCTATAAGTACTACCTTAAAATTACCTACTATTTAATTGATTATTTTACCCCACTTATCTTACTTTATTTACTACATTAATTAAGGTCATAGTAAGACATAAAATAAATTTCATCATTCATTAAAAACTAAAATTAAATCATCTCAAGATAAAATAATAATAATTACTTATGTCTTATTATATATTCCATATTTTGGAGAATATAAAATTTTAATTTAATTGAATTAATGTCATATTGTACAAGGAGTGAAATTATTAATCAGTAGGAATTAATAATAAAGATGCTAGAGATAAAGTAGGATTAATATCCTAATCATATCCTAGTCCTAGGAGGAAAATAATTAGAATCCTATTAGGACTAAACCACTTTCCTCATATATATATATATATTTACTAGGAACAAAACCCTATTCTTATTAGACATAAAAAAAAAAAAAGGAGAAGCAGAATGGAAGAAGAAGAACAAAAGATGAAGAAAGGAAAAAGGGGAGGCAGGCAGCTAATGAATTCATTTAGAAGAAATCAAATTCGCTTGGTTGAATAAAAAAAAATTGGCTAGTATTCTTGGTTGAATAAAAAAGTTGGCTATTGAATTCTTTATTGATTACAGAAATTGATAGTAATTTTTTATTAATTAAAAAAAGTTGTGAGCATGTCTTGGTTAGTGGTAATTTTTGTTTGTTTGCTAGTGGCAATTTTATATTTTCTAGTGGAAGAATTGGTGGGGTGCTGTGCACTACAAGTTTGTTTCCATCCAAAAAAAAAAAAAAAAAAAAGAGTAATGATAATAATAATAAAAGAGGGAACAATAGGGAGAAAACCGAAAGGGTGAGTTACCTTGTAGCCATGTGGGTCTTTTGATAAGTTAAATTAGTGTATGTGTAATTTATATATATATATATATATATATATGTATGTATGTGTAGGTGTATATATATACACATGGAATTTGATAGATTAATGCAATTGAAATCCAAATTTTGTCTCTTGTATGGTGGGTCTTTAGTATGTTTAAATAGTGGAGGGATATACATGCTATACATAGAAATTGTTAAACTTTGTACATGAGAAAACAAGTCGGACCATGTGTTGTGGGAGATTTTACCAAAACATGAACTTAATGCTTGACAAATATAATAAATATATTACAGCATTTTAAAAATAGTTAAGCTATTTTATGAAAGGAATTTCTTTTATTCTATTTTGAAAGGGATAATTTTACTGAAAGGTATGGAATGATTAAATGTTTTAGTATTTGTTAAGCACGTAGTGTATGATAATAATTTTATAAATTAGATTAATTAATGATGGGATGATTTAATGTTTATATTAATATATAAAAACATATATAGCGTTGCTTACTTCTTCTCGAATGTATTATCTAAATATCATTATAATCATGTTAAATTCACAAATTCATGTTTTACACACTTGGTATTCACTGAGTCCTTTACTCACATTCTGCATTTCTTTAATTTTCTTCTGGCAGACCTAGATCCTAGCCTTAATAAGGAAGTGCGTCCTACTTTAAATGATAATTAAAATTGAAGTGTTATTTTTGGATTTTTTTCAATAGTTTTAGCATTTATTTTGGTGTTAGTTTATTAGTCTCTTTCATGAATTTGTAGTTGAGGTTAGAGTATTATGCATTTTGAGTTTTTTTCTGTTTCAAGATCTATTTGGATTATTATGAATGTTTGGGTTTTCAATTATTTAAGATTATGATTTTAGTAAGTGATATATTTTATTTGCGAATGAATTTTATGCTCCAGTCTAGATTGTATGGTTTGGTTTTGGGACGTAATAGTATATATGTAATGGCGACCACCGAATGAAGGATTGCCCAAAAAAAAATAAGTTAAATGCTCCAATTGCAGAGAAAGATGATGTGCAAGAAGACAATAGCCTTTCTTGTGTTAACCCTTTGTAGTTGCTTGGTGCTCTTTAAGGAAGACCTATCACTTATCTAGGACTGATGTAGGTTAAATTTGGCTTGAATGGTTAAGAGATAATGGCTATGATAGACTCTAGGGACCGTTCGCAATTTTGTTGATGAAAGGGAGACTCTGGAATTAGGGTTGCTCTCAATTCTAGCAAGATTAAGGTTGTGAATTTAGAAGCAAAGCCTATCAATGGAGTGGCTAATGTGGAATTGATGGTGGGATCATGGTGAGGACAGCGTGATTTGATGGCTATCCCCCATGACAATTTTGACATCATTCTTAGAATGGAATTCTTTGTAGATTCAAAGACGTTGGTATGTGCTTATTTAGGTGATCTATTCGTGGAAAATGAAAAATGTCCTTCATTCATGCATGGAACCTATATTTCTGACTCTAAGTCAAGTTTGAAGCTCCAGAATAACAACACAGAATTGCTTTCAACCACACAAGTTAAGTAAGGTTTAAAGCATAGTAAAGTGATTTACTTGGTGGCATTGGTGCAGATTAAACCTAGATCAGTCCAAGAGGTGCCTAAGCTAGTTGTAAAAGTATTTAAGGAGTTTGCAAATGTTATACCACTAGAACTCCCAAAGAATTTTCTCCCTCAATGAGCCTTTGATCATAAAATTAAGTTAGAACTTAGTGCAAGACCTTCAGCTAGTGCCCTATACCGTATGAGCCCTATTAGATTGGTGGAACTCAAAAAACAATTTGATGAGTTGCTGGCTACCTAACTAATTCAACCATCCAAAGCCTCATATGGTTCATTGGTGCTATTCTAAAAGAAACAAAAAGCTCTCTACAAATGTGTGTGGGCAACTAGGCATTGAATAAAGTAATAACTAAAAATAAATACCACATTCCTAATGCCTTGGATTTATTTAACAAACTAACAAAGGCCAAGTTCTATATAAATATTGACTTAAGACCAGGTTATTGGTAAGTGCGGATAGCTACTAGTGATGAGGGAAAGACCATTTATGTTACAAGATATAGATCTTATGAATTTTTAGTGATGCTGTTTGGCTTAACTAATGCCCCTGCTACCTTCTGTAATCTCATGAATGATGTATTGTATGAATTTTTAGATTTTTTTTGTTGTGTATTTAGATGACATTGTAATTTATTCTAAGTCCCTTGAGGACTATTTCTTGCACTTAAAGCTTATTTTCAAAAACTGCGAGAGTATGGACTCTATGCAAAGTAGGAGAAATACGAGTTCGGCCAAGAAGAGATCACATTCCTTGAACATATCATAAGCTAAATAAAGATTAAGATGGATGGAAAGAAAGTGCAAGTAGTGGTAAACTAGCCTAAATCATCCAAAGCAATTGAGTTGTGATCGTTTTTTTAGCTTGGCAAATTATTACAAACATTTCATAAAAGAACATTCAAAGATAGTCAGTCCCTTGACTAATTTATTAAAGAAGCATCATACTTGGGAGTGGAATAAAGCATGTGAAAGTGCATTCCAATGGCATAAATGGACAATTACCTATGAGCCAATGTTAAAGTTGCTTGAGTTTGACAAACCATTTGTGGTGCAAATGGATGCTTCTAACTAGGTAATAGGTGGCTTGCTTGCTTGTTCAGGATAAACATCTAATTTTGCTCGAGAGCCGTAAATTAAAAGATGCTAAGATGTAATATAATACTTACACGAAAGAGATGTTGGTAATACATTATCTCAAACATTTGGAGGCACTATTTATTAGGAACAAAGTTTTCTATCATGATGAACAATGTAGCTCGCACCTATTTCTAGAGATAAGAAAATTGACCCCTAAACATGCCCATTGGCAAACATACTTGGCAATAATTTAACTTCGAGTGGGTACACTAGCTAGACAAACATAAGGAAGTGATAAATGCCTTAAGTGGGAAGAGGGTTGAAACATATGTTGCTGCTTTTATTGTGGTGGAACTAGACATCTTGGAGTGTATCCAAGAGCCATCCTAAAATGGCTTGGTTTATAAAAAGTTATCAAAAAGGTGAAAATGGATGGAACACAAATATTGGTTGATCGATGACTTTTTGTATGCTTAAAGTGGTTAGGCCTACTTGCCGAATGGGCTATTGAGATGACAATGTTGAGGGAGACACATAATCCATAATGGACTGAACATTTGAGTATTGAGCAAATGATAGCCTTATTGTCTCATTGGTACTGTTGGCCAAAGATGGAAAATGATATTGAAGCCTATGTGAAAATGTACTTAGTTTATTAGGTAGATAAACTTGAAAAGAAAAAGAGAGCCTATTTGTTTTAGCTATCCCTGATAGACCATGGTAGTCCATCTTCATAGACATCATTATTAGTTTCCCAAAGGTTGAGGGTATGGCTTCTATTTTTGTTATTGTTGATTGTTTCTTAAAATATAGAATTTTTGTTGCTACGCCTAATGCTTGTCCTATTAAGACTACAGCCGAGTTGTTTTTCAAATATATAATTAAGTATTTTGGTGTTCATAAAAATATAGTGAGTAAAGGAACACAAGATTCATATGTTGGTTTTGGATTACACTATTCAACATAATAGGCACAGAGTTAAAGTCAATCAACCCCAGACTGATGGTCAAATTAAAAAGATGAATGCGCTCTTAGATTAATATTTGAAGCATTATGTGTCAGCAAGTTAATAGGATTGGGTTGATTTACTTGATGTGGCCTAATTTTGTTATAACTTGCATAAGTTGTCAACAATGGATATGAGTCCATTCAAGTTAGTTTATGGACAATAGTTGTTGGAGCCATGAGGTGGCCTTGCAGAGCACAAGAGGTAAATGTCCCATAGCTTACCTTTTTGCGTGGGCAAGGTAAGAATTGCTTGATAAGGCCAATGATAGTTTGGCTAAGGCACAACATCAAATGAAAAAATATATTGATTCGGGAAGTTGGGATATTAAATTCAATGTGGGCGACCATATCTTGCTAAAACTTACTCTACAAATTTGGAAAAAAATGAGCTCAAAAGTGGTGCATCATAGGTTGGTGTTAAAGTATGACAGACCGTTTGAGATTCTGAAAAATGTGGGTAAAGTAGCTTATTGGTTGAGGCTATCGGATAGACTAAAGATCCACCTAACCTTTCATGTAAGTTTCCTTAAGTACTTTCATGAAGCTAGTAGGTCCCAAATGCAGACAAAGTGAGCACTACCCATCATTTGGAAAGATTTTAACATAGAGGCCCATTGTATCCTTGATTTTTGAACCAGGGGCCAAAGCAAAAAGAACAAATAGACTAACTAATTGGTTCATCAGAAAGGGGAGTTTGTGGTAAATACTTCTTAAAAAAAGAGTATAGACAGCAGTTCAAAAAGTTTATTGTCAAGTACAAGCATGCTAGAGAAACCCAGTTTGGGTGAGGTAGTCAGATTCTTTGATGAGGGTAGTCTATTAGCCCCTTAAAGCATAGGATGCTACTAGTACAATGGCCCTTGTGAGTTAGTAAAATTTGGTGTTGACATGATGTAGCATAAACATGGGCCAAGTGTAGGCATTGATGGCACCAAGTATTGAAAAGTTGAAGATAGTTGCTAAGTTGCACGCACGACAGGCTATGCGTCAGGCAAGTCGATGTTGTGCAAACTTGTGCATGTTTAGATTGATGCACTAGTAGGAATGTTAGATGGTGGACACTCGGGTTGGCAGCAAACATTGGCACATGCCAGAGTCACGTAGTGTGTGCACACATGAGATAGTTACTTGAGTCAATGGGAGAATTACTCGAGATAGAGTGATAGTTACCTGATGTTGGCTGTAAGTTGACCTGACAGATAATGTAACACCTTGCTGGCTTTTAGATAAAGTGACCTGTGGTAAACTGTTTTCATTACCCCATATGTGCATAGTAGTTGCGACTAATTGGATGCGATGCCAACTATCGGTCTACACTGTGGATTTTGATAGATTAACTTTTCCTAGATTGTTGGGAATGTCAATTGTAGTAATTTTAGATAGACATTAGTTTTGGCCTGGATCTCGCAAAAAATGGTTGTGTGTGAAGGCTATGGCAAAAAATTCCTTGTAATGTTATTTTGGCAATAATATTTTAGGGTTGGACTTGTTCTCATAAATACTGTGTTCTATTGTCCCTTTATGCTTTATGTGCATTTGATGTGCTTGTGTGCATGACTTACTTTTGTTGCATTTAGACTTTCACTAAAACAAAGTTTGTGGGCAAGATAGGCTTACTAATTGGTACACAATTAGGCCGAACAACAAGGTAACCTTGGTGTTGGAGTTTTGGTCAAAAAATACCCCTGTGACAACTAGTGAATGGAGGAGGTCACTTTAGAAAAATGATACTAATTTTTTCTTTATGGTTTGTTTTCCTCTCTAGTCTTATAATAAGTCATTTTAAAATATTAAAATATATTAATTTAAAATACGATAAGTTAATTTTTTGAGTATTTATATTGATTATGTGAAAATTTTTAATTTACAACTTACAAAATAAAGAAGAATAAATAAATCATTGATATGTAAAATATTTAATTTTTTAAATTCTAAAAAAATATAAATTTTATTTGTAAAAGTATAACGCACTTAGATTTATAGTTGAATTACAGTTACCAATTTATATAGAATTGATATAAAAGTTTTAAGTATTACATCACAAAAATTGAAAAATATTCCAATTAGTATTAGGATATTTTTGTCTCAAGAATAGCAAGGGATATAATAGCACTTTTGTATATTATTTTTCACATTTGTTATACTCAGAGTCATGCGAATTGGATATTCATAGATTATTTTACATATATTAATTTTTTTTCATAATTTTTTCAAACTTTTATGATCATTTAACTAAAAAATATCCATTTTGGACAAGAGTCATCCAAACCATTCTAGTGGGATTAGAATGATAGCCTCCATGATGGTGCTTGTCATCATTTCAATGAACCATGATCCTATCAACACATATATCCTTGGCTTAAACTAATGTGAGATAAGACAGATGAGTACAAAACAACTAATTAGATCTCCTGAGAAGTAATACTAGACTTGGATAGCAAGTTGCCATTATTTTTTGTTATAATACGATTAAAATGAAAATATTATTTTTGTAATTAAAGGGATGAAATCAAAAAATTAAAGAATAGCAAAAGGAGAAAAAAAAGAAAATACATTTAGATCCTTTTTTTTCCCCATTTGTTGAGCAACCCTTTTTTATTTGTTTAGTTTTATTTCTTTTGTTAAACATGTGCAAAAATTACACATCAATATTTTTGTATGTTTAAAATTTCCATTGACATCTTATTAAGTTCAATCTTTTAAAATGACATTTGCAATTGTACTTTTAGGAATTTTCATTGTGTAAGTAATGTTGTAATTGGCATCAAATCAATTGGGATTTGTGACTAATTACATATTTAAGAAGCGATTAAAACTTATGAATTGGTGCCAATTTGGTGGGAATCCATAGTTGTTGTGTAAATATGAAGAGGAACTTAAAAGGTTAAAAAATTATATATGTGGGAGAAATCCCACATTAGATTTGAGATAGATTATGGGGGAATAAATGGGAGAATAAAAAGCTCTCTTATCCTATACAAAACCACATATCTCACATTGAAAGTTTTCCGAATGGGAATACACCTTTATGTGGTTTAAGCATTGGTACTTGGTAAAGTATTAATTAAAGGACTTATGAAGGTGTACCTATACACGCGAGTTGCCGCCCCCTAGCTCCAACGATGGGCATTGGGCATTTGGGAGAATTGTCTTGGGTTTTGGGCTAATTGTTTTGCCTGAAAATTCCAATTTTATTGGAATTTAAATTTTAAAATTAGATTTAAATTCAAAAAGTCAAAAGGTTGCAGAATCGTTTCTGTAGTTATAGAAACTACCAGAAACATTTCTGGAGTTACAGGTTCATTGCACCTAGTTCAGAATGAATTTAGACAAATATACATGTGTTCTAGATTGCATTTGGACCAAAATGAACCTAGACTACTTTCTGGCTCCTCCCTCCTACCTATATAAACCTACTGCTATAGACAGAATAACATACAACTAAGAAATTTCTTCTCTGTCTCTAATATCTATCTTTAACGAATTAAAGTGTTGCTTGTTGGAACTTAGGCAACTAAGTGGTGATTGAGATGAAGCTTTCTGGAGTGCATCAAAAAAGCTTTTGGATTGTCTTATCCTAGAGGAAGTTTCACTGGATTTTTTTGCACTGGTACGGGCAATAATTTCTTCAAGGCAAACCATTATCTGGTAATTCAATCTAAGTTCTGTTATGATACAGAACTTTGAGATAAGTTCTCATCTTATGATACTAATTTCATTATTCTGTTGTTTATACTCCAAATTGGTTCTTTGCTATTAGTTTATGTTATTTTTAAACAAAACTACAGCTAAATATCTGGAATATCTATACTATTATATGTTATTTTCTGAAATATTCATAATATCACTTTTACAAACACTACCCTCTAATTATAAACTAATTTATAATTTTGTTATAAGATGTATTTTATAATATGTGTTTTTACAATATATATTACGTGGATTAAGATTTTCTTTCAAATGTTTATGTGATAAATATTTAGTATGTGTTTATGCTATCTTATCATTTGATGAATGGTGATTCATGCTTAGGATAAAAAGTCTAAAAAAGATAACTAAATGATGACATCATACAACCAAACATCCCTCCATAGAAAGTCTAAATGCCTTAATTCAAACTTTAAAACTTAGAGAATGCTTCAAGCATACCAATGTACGTGTATGCATGCGCAACATTAAATAAAACGTGAATTTTGTAAAATAAGTGCCCTTGACCTAAACTATAGCTTTGGGTTTTTGAAGATGTGCAAATAGAATCAAGTGAATATTGTCAAAAACACTTAACAGGATGCATAGAATATTGAATCAGAAAGCAATAAGTATAGATCCAAATGCACAATGTAGAACATATTTAGCAGCGAAAGCTAACTTGGAAAGAATGATTGATTTGTATGAAAAAATTGTAAAACAAATATTACTTGATTGAGTGGTTGTGTATATTTTTTATGTACAAATACATTAAATACAATAAGAATGATACAACAACTCAAATCCTAGCAGGTTTTTGTTTCATTCACTCTAAAGCTAATCTTCAAGATATTCTAATATCTCTTCAGATCTTCCTAGCTATTTTTTTGAAAGAATGGGTAAAATATGGAGTCTTGGTACATAGATATATTTTGGCATCTTCTCATCATTCATGAAATTGGTCGATTGAATAGTGATTTAAGGATATCGGAGGACGTTATATCATACATAGATTCGGCTATTGGTCTAGTGCCATGAGATCTAAAATGGATTACATGCACCTTAATAAGTTATATATAGAGTATTCACCAAATGGTATATTACCCATTAGTTGCAAATGGATTTATAAACAAAACTTTGGACTAAATATAGAGATAATGCAAATGGCTCTATTTATGGCGAAAAACTTTACTCAAATGCTAGGCATTAATTTAGAGGAAACCTTCTATGTGATGGCAATGTCCATTAGGATATTGTTTGTTATAGCTATATATTATGACTATGAGACATGGCAAATAGATGTGAAGGCTATCTTTCTCAAAAGGAGATTATATGGAGCAACCAAAATTTTTCACATCTAGTGGGAGTGAGCAAGCTCTAGATGTCTATTTATGAAACCAAATAGGCATGTCAAATTCGAAACACATGTTTTGATGAGACAATCATTTTAACTTCGTCAAAAATGAGTATAAATCATGTGTGTAAGAGAAGATTAGTAGAACCAACAACAAACGTTAAACTAGCTGAGGTGCCCCCGGCTAAGACACTATGATGCTCAAGTTAGTTCTAGTCAAATTGAGATAATCAAGCAGCAAAATAAGAGCATATAGTATATATGGCATTACCTAGGGTATGGTTGGCAGTGAGGTATTTATAGCCTTCTCCTAGTAGATGATATGTTTAAGATGTCTTTATTAAGCATAGAGGGCACTTGTCTTTGCTTGGGGATTATTGATCATATCCAATCCCAATATTATTCTAGGTGGTATCATCTCTTACTTTTTATTATAAATAGTACTTTAGAGGTGTGCCTCCCTATTAGAGTTGGTGGCAAAAATTATTTTGGGTGGCATGCACCATTAATGTAGAGGCACACTGCTTGTTAGAGCATTAAATGTGGCAAGGATATAAGTCAGCGTCAGAGTGAGTACTTTGGTCGATAATCATTGAACAGGTAAGATGATCGACTAAAGAGACGGTTGAACAGAGAAAGTAGCTCAAAGCCTCTCGTTGGGTATGGTCAAGGATAATCTGCTCGATCAAGCGATTGTAGTCGAGTAACACGGCCTAGTTAGGTCAAGAAGTGCCATTGGGCTATGCATGTTAAGTGGGCCTAAAGGCTCCCTCTAAGCTCAATAGCTTGTTAGGCTGGGCTTGTTGGGCTATCTTATATCATGAGTCCCCCTCACTCGTGATCCTTATCGAGCTTGTCGACGAGAAAAAATAGTGAGTAGATAATTTAATGATGGTTATATGTATTCATCCAAGGTTTTGAACTCTTGATCAGGGTTTTTGAATACTCAACCAAGGTTTTTGATGGCTTTGCGTATTTAATGCGTAGTCACATCACGGAATATAAAGCGCCAAGGGGCGGTAATGTAATTATTATTGCCACTTGGGTTCGCGCGTCTAAATGTCTATAAATAGGCGAGTTAGAAACATTCATTTTTCATTTTTGCTAAATTTGGTCTAGTCGAGTTCTTACTTTCAGAGCTCTCTAATTCTTTTTGCACCTTAGAGTTTTCAAGCTATCTACTGTAAGTTCTTTTGCAAGCTTGTGCTTTCCTTCATTTTTCTTTGTAAAGATATCAATTGTGTCAGATAGTAAGGATACTAGGTCTTAGAGTGTATAGTTCCCAAGGGAAGTTAGGGGTGAAAGTGCATTTGAGAGTGCATCTGAGAATATTTCTAATAGTTCATCGAGTGACAGCTTGACCTCCAGCAACTCGAGTACTGAGAGGGCTGCTTCTAAAGGTGATATTGGCCCCAGCAAAATACTAGTATCCCAAGGTTAATTATTTACTCCAGACCACTATAGTGAAATAGTATCTAAGATCTCCTTGCTGACTTAGTTCGAATTAAGGAGATGTACCATATCTCTAATGAATATGAACTTTTGGTGCCCGAGCCTCGAGGTAGGATACATCAATCTCTAAGGTGATGTATAACAGTATTTAAGAAGGGATTCAGGTGCGGCCTTAGGTTTTTTTTAGCATCGGCCATAGTCAACCTCCTGGTAGGCCTCGAGGTTTCTATAACCCAACTCCTTCCCAACTGCTTTACCACCATCTACAGTTTTACTATGCCCATGCACCTATTTGAACAACCAGCCACTTTCACCAATTTTTCCAATCTATTCTAATTACCTATGTCCCAAAAATTGGGTAGTACTAAGGAGTCCATGTTCTATTATTTGATGAAATGTCCGCGTCAAAAATTCATGGTAGTCCTCTCCTTATCGTATGGCCAAGAGTGGAAAAAGTATTTTCTCTGTGTTTGAGGGTCTAGAGAGTTTAATATTCCAGGAGGTAGTAGAGGGAATATGTGGAAATGCCAGGGAACCAAACGCCTAACTAGCCCAATACTTTCATTCGAGACCTGATCGATTTTGGGTAGATAGAAGCCTCAATTCTAATCGAGGAGAGATGTCTAGTGCTAGCTATTCTATCGCCAATCGTGCTTCACTTGCCCACAGGTGATCGGCTAGGTAGTGATCTTTGTCGACTATGATAATTATAGAAATATCTTTTTTGCTCAATTCTAATGGTTTTTTTGTTTTCTTTTATTGGTAAATTGAGAAGAAGTGATGACTCATAGTTGAGCGAAGGCTTTAGCAAGAGCCTAAAGAAATAATGAATGTCATCAAGCAGTTGCTTGGCGAGATGCCCCAATGGCAGAGTCAGCTTTATAACCTATTCGATCACTGCCTTTGCTATGCCCCAAATTAAACAAGTGCCTCAACCTACTCGAATAGAGGAATGTGTTCGAAGTAGCCTTATAAGTCATGGCAAAAGACAAATGACCAAGTAGGAAGGCTTAATGCCCAAAAGGGCAATAGGTGACAAGAGCAAGCAAAAGGCGTTGAGTGGCTATGAATTATTTGGCAAGCGTGGCAACTGGGTGCTGTTTCAACTTTCCCAACTAGAATTGCCCCGCTTTAGACCTAACCCCACTATGGAAGTAACGGATTCCATTTTCATCATACAATCAAGGACGACGGGCACCAATGCGCTTAAGTAGATGGTGATAGGGCTCTTTTTCATATACCAACAAAAATTTGTAGGCCTGAGTCAGGTTGGCGTTATCAAGGCTTAGCCTACCATAGCAATATAGTAAGTGTGAGGTCGGCTCTTTCTCGTTGAGTTCTTCTTTCAAAAAGTTACATTATTAACCAATACTCTTTATTTTAGATTAGCCAACTGGGATACCATTTCTATCATCAATCAAAGTTGGCCTTGGCAGATTGAGAAGAGCTGCAAAAGAGAGGAGATCTAGAGACCCTCAGGGTTTAGCTTGAGTACTCCTAGCTCCATGTCGACCAATTGATGAAGGAGATAGTTAAACTTTAGGAGCAACTTGATGCGAAGGACTAGTAACTTGTGCAAGCAGTTAAGAAGAAAAGTCAAATAGACTCCGTATTGAAGAAAGCTCACTTGGATATGTAGGTGAGCTATTCCTTTAGTTGATTGGCCAGCCGCACTGATGTGCTTGAGAAGGCTCAAGCGGCCTTATCTCAATAGCTCCCCATGATGCGGTGAGAGGTGGTGGAACAATTCATACTAAGCTTGGCCTTTCAAGATATAAGCGTGGTTTTGTCCATCAATGATGCTCGAGGCACATTCGATAAGGTAATAAAGTAACTTAAGTATTTGGGCTATGCTTTTTAAGCCAAAGATAAAGATAGAATAGGCTTTAGCTTGGATAAGCAACTACAGCCTTACCTAGAATTTGAGGAGGGCATGATCGATGGGGGTGGGGAAAGAGATACTGTGACTAATGCTTCTGTCGAGCCAATGATCAAAGCCCAATAAAAATAGGTTGAGGTCAAGGCCAAGCTAGCTGAACTAGCAAGCGAGTTTGCCTTTGCAGAGGAACTTACCTTTCAAATGAGAGATGGGCAGGTCGATGTCACATAGTACATGATATGCTCAATTTGTTTCATAAGCGACGTCACGAGGCCTTCGCAACAAGCTCAAGCTATTCAGTCACTTGCATCAATGATGTCGGAGCCTAACCAAGACTCGTAAGATAGTGCCTAGGCTGAGTTGAGCTAGACTTGATCTTTAAACTCTCTTCTGTTATTGTTGCTTTTGGCTTTTTTTGTAATAGAATGTTATTGTAAGAAACATTGCAATGAATGAAAGATCATTTTCATATCTTTGCTATTAAATGAAATCAATTTCACATGTTTCTTCTTGAATGCAACTTTACTGTCATGATTGCATAGGTAAATAGTTGACAACCATGTTAGCTATCAAGAAAATGCAACAACTTTGTCATTGATTTTAGTTAGAGTTGAGAGATATGGATGGTCTTGCTTAAGCATATTTAACAGTTTATTTTTACAATTTTGCTCAATTTTATAGTTAATTTTTAATATTTTATGGTTGACTTGTTGATTAACTATTGGGTCAGTTATATAGTTTGGGCTAAAAAGCTTTGGGTTGGTAACATATAGCTATTTTGAGTCAATTGCATGGTCGATTTAGAACTTTAGTTTGGCAGCATAAAGCTACTTTTACTTCAACTGCAGGGTCAACTTGAAATTTGATTGGGCAGCATGAAGCTGCTTTTCCATCAACTGTGGGGTTGACATAAGGCTTGAGTGGCAGTATGATGCTGCTTTTTCATTGACTACTGGGTTAACTTGAAACTTTAGTGTGGTAGCATGAAGTTACTCATTTGTTGACTATAGGGTTGGTCAACTTGAAACTTTTGTGTGGCAGCATGAAGCTACTTATTTGTTGACTATGGGGTTGACTTGAAACTTGAGTGGCAGTGTGAAGCTACTTATTCATCGACTATGTGGTCAACTTAAAACTTGACTGGCGTGAGGTAGATGCAATTATGACAATGCAAACAAGTAGTAGCAGTATTGCTAGAACTTTGTTTATATCACAGAATATGAGGATGATTATAATGTCCTTTCATATGTAGAATTTTTTCAAGTTGATGGCTTTCCATGGGTGAGAGAGCTCATCCCTATCCATATTAACAAGTTGATAATCATTATACTTTGATACTTTTACCACGGTATAGGGCCCCTCTCATTTCAGGTCGAGTTTGCCAACATTCTTAGATACTTCTACCTTTCTGAGAATAAGATCTCCAATCTTAAAATAGCATAGCTTGACCTCTTTGTTATAGTTCTCCGCCATCTTTGACCTATAGCACTATATGGTGTTATAAGCTTTCTATCTTCACTCATCGATAGTCTCAAGGTCGAGCTTTCTTTCTAATGTGTTTCTGAGCGGGTGGAAGTGAATAAGCCAAGTTGTATTTTAAATGAGTTCTGAAGGGATAACTGTCTCAGACCCATAGACCAGACTATAAGGGCTTTGCCCTGTGACTGTATAAGGAGTTGTCTTGTATGCCCACAACACTCTTGGGAGGTTGTCTACCCGGCTCAACCTAGTATCTTGTATCCTAACTTTCAAATGGTTGAGAATTATTCTATTTGTTACCTCTATCTGGCTATTTAACTGAAGGTTATGCACTGAAGTAAAATATTGTGTGATTCCTAGGGCCTCACACCAACCTCTGGTACTTCTACTCTAGAACTAGGTCCCATTATCTAAAATGAAGATCTTAGGTAGGCCAAAATGACAGATGATATTTTTCTAGATGAAACTCTGGATGGCCGTGTTGGTTATCTTTAGGACGGCCTCAACGTCAAGCCACTTGGAAAAATACTCGACCGCCACGATTATGAACTTTCATTGACCTATTGACTTTTGTAGTGAGCCAAAAATATTGATCCCCCACTGGTCAAATGGCTAAGAAATTTGAACATTGGCTATAGGCATAGTGGGTTGTTATGATGGTTCGAATAAACTCGATAGGATGTATATTTTTTAGTAAAATCCACAACGTCTTTCAATAATGTTGACCAAAAGTATACATACCTGATGATTTTATGTGCAAGGAATCTTTCCCTAGAATGGTTCCTATATATGCCAGTGTAGATATCCTACAATACCTCATGAGCCTGGTCAAGATCTAGGTATCTCAGGGGCAATCTGAAGATTAACCTCTTATACAGTTGGCTATGTTCATCGAGTGCAAAATCGGCAGCTTGTCCTCACAGGCATTGAGCCTCATTTTTGTCTTTAGGGACTGTGCCATAACTCAAGTAGAGTTTTATTGGATCCTGCCATAAAGGAATTACCTCCTCAATGTCCCTACCAAGTTCTCCTCGAGTGAGCTGATCGACGGCCTATTAGTGACCAAAAAAATGATCATTCTATCTCTTGTACCTCTGGTTGAGATAGCAAATTTGGACAGGCCATCCACACGCTCATTCTCAAATCGAGGTACTTGACTGAAGGTGAACTTTTTGAATAATTGCTGCAATTTTCTAACCTTTGCCAAGTAACTGCTCATCGTCGAATCCTTAGCCTCAAAATTTCCCTTGACTTGTTCTGCTACCAGCTAGGAGTCTGTGATCATAGCTAGGTGCTTGATGCCTCGATTGAGTGCCATCCTTATCTCTACAAAAAGAGCCTAATATTCTGCCTCATTATTAGTAACTACTTAATCGAGTTTTATTGCAAAATCATACTTCTCCACTGCTAGGTAACGGAGAGCCACTCTTGCTCCCCCTCCTGATATGGTCAAAGATCTATCAACATACAAAATCCAAGGGAGACATGCTTCAGTACATTTCTCAGGCAGGTTGACTTGTTCAGTGAACAAGTCCGCCAAGAAGGTAATATCAAATTCTAGGCTACAATTCGATAACTGTTCTAGGCTAGAAGGTAATATCAAATTCTCCTAGTTCAGTGGCTCATTTGGTTAATCTGCCAGAGGTATCTAGTTTTGACAGCACCTACTTTAGTGGTTGGTTAGTCTACACAATCATGGCATGAGACTGAAAATATGGACGTAGCTTTTGAGCCATGGTAACTAGGGCCAATTTAAATTTCTTGATCTCCAAGTAGTTATGCTTCAATCCTTAGAGTGACTTATTATAATAGTAAATTGGTTGATGGCTTTCATCACTGGTCGAGACCAAGATCGAGTTGATCAACGCCTCCTAGATAATTAAATATATGTGAAGTTCTTCTCCAAGCTTGGGTTTTGCAAGCATAAAGGGTGAGGATAAATACTACTTTAACTTAACCAGTGCCCGATCACATTGTTCATTCTATTGAAAACCCAACTTCTTGGCATTTTTGAGAATTTTGAAGAAAGATAGGCTCTTGTTTGCCAATCGAGCAATAAATCTCCCAAGGGCAATAATCCTTTCGATCAACTGCTGTACATCTCTAACAGCTCGAGGTGGGGCAACGTCTAAAACAACCTAATTTTTTTGTGGACTGGCCTTAATGCCCCATTGACTGACCATGTAACCTAGAAATTTACCTTCTCAAACCTCAAAGATACACTTGTTTAGATTCAACTTTAGACCAAATGCTCTCAATATTGCAAAAGTGTGATTGATGTTGAGCAAATGGTTCTAGGCCTTTTTCGTATTTACAATTATGTTGTCAACGTACACCTCCATCAACTTGTCTATTTCATTCTTGAACATAAAGTTGATGAGCCTCTGGTAAGTTGCTCTAGTATTTTTAAGTCCAAAAGGCATGACCAAAAAGCAATAAACTCCATTGGGAACTACAAAAGAAGTTTTATCTCTATTTTTAAGGGCTATAAATATTTGATGATACCCTTGGAATGCATCCATTATAATCAACCACTTACAACTAGCAATGGAATTTACTAATAGATCTATTTGAGGTAGAGGGTAAGGATCCTTATGGTAAGCTTTAATCAAAATTGTGAAATTGTTATACATATGCTATTGTCCCTCATTCTTCGAAATGAGTACAACATTACAAAGCCAAGATGGATATTGAATTTCTACAAAAGAATTTCCTAACTTTTTTTTGATGATCTAGGTTATCTCAGCATTAAATGTCCTCATCTTCTACTTGTTCGGTCTATATGAGGGATTGGCATTGAGGTGGTGCATGATCACATTGGGGTTGATTCCCTGGATGTCAAATGCTTTCCAAGCAAAGATGTTGATATTTCTCCTCAAGAAATTGATCATAAGGCATTCTAGGTGGGGACCCATATTTGTCCCGATTCGAGTTGTCTTGTTGGGGTTTTCTTGTTCCAGTTTGATAGTTTTACACTCCTTGATAGGCTCTACCAGGGTATCCTCCAACTTTCTTTTCTTGTAGGCTTGGGTCTCCTCGGATTTTGCTACAAGGGCATCCCCTAACAACTTCAATTGCAATCGAGCTTTCTATTCACTCAACTTAACCAAAATACTGTAACACTACCAATCTTTCTTAATGTTACACAACAATTAACCTATGCCAATTGGGATTGGGAATTTGATCTTCATGTGATAGGTCAAAATAATAGCATAAAAATTATTGAGGGTTGGTTGACCAATTATAACATTATAAGTGAATAGGGTGTCGATTACGAGATAGTTGATCATCAAAGTCCTTCTTTGAGGTGCCTCCCCAAATGACGTTGAGAGATTATGGACCCTTCTAGAATGATTTTTAACCCTCAAAACATGACTAGTAGAGTATGCATAGGTTCAAACTTCAGCTACCTTAAGTTTATTTTTTTCAGGGCGGAGTTATCGACAAGAACCTTTCTCACTTCAAAATTAGCAATGTGAATAGAGACTACCATAGGACAATCAATTTTATTGTCGATATTCTTCCCTTCAAGATGGGCTAGGTCACTATTAGTGAAAGAAATAGGCTATATGCTCGTTAATAAATGAAATGTTGTTTTGACCAGTGAGGCTTTGGTCAACTGTAGCCTTTTCTAAGTCTGCTTTCTTGCTAATTTTGAGTACCCCCCAGTGGGACCTTTGCAATCACGTTAATTACTCCTTGAATGGGTAGGTGGGTTTTTTTTCCTTTGTCAACCCTCATGGGGATAATCGACCCTTCTCTATAAGGAGTTTGGTCGGTTTTGCTCCCTTCGACCTATGTGTCAACAGCTACTTATTTTTTGAGATGGCCTTGTCTGATGATCCTCTCAATTTCATCCTAGAGATTGAAGTATTCATCTATGTCATGCCCCTTTTATTTATGAAAGTGGCAATATTTCTTTAATTTTTTCATTACTTCAATCTCTATTAACTTTCTCCATTTCTTGAGGAAATTGCCATGCTGGATGGCAAACAGGACCTCTCTTCTCAGGATATTCAATGTAGTATAGTCATGAAAGTGCTTTATTGGAGATTGACCTTTCTCTCTGTGTTTCTGGTCATCTATCTCCTTATTTTTCTTTTTATCGTCCTCAGAGTTTTTGAACTTTAGCTTGTTCATTTTCTCTTGGGTCATATATCTCTCCGCCAAGTCAAGCAGTTCCTCCATCAACCTCAGGCACTCTCGCACCAAAGCATTGGTGCATTCCTTGTGCTTGAGTCCTAAAAACAGCACGTTGATTAGAAATTCTGTCATAAGGTTGTTTATCTTCAGGACCTCCATGTTGAACTTTGTAAAGAAATCACGGAGGGACTTCTCCTTATTTTGCTTGACAATGTGGAAGTGAGCAAGGGGGAGTTTTTCCTTTTTTCAACTGGTGAATTGGTGCAATAATTTGTCATAGAGCTAATCATAGGAGTATATTGATGAAGGCTCTAGCTTAACAAACTAATCGAGTGCTATACTTCGGAATGTGGTCACCAACATCTTGGCATGGATGTATTCGTTATGCTTGTGTAGCTACATCATATGTTCAAACTACATCAAGTACTTGTTAGGGTTGATTGAGCTATCGTACCTTAAAAGTTTGATCAAGATCTTAGCGTCGACAGTAATGCGCTCATTGACAATCTCCTAGATGAAAGGGGAACCTCTCTCTTAATGAGACCTTTGGGGGCCCTCTGGGTTAGGCACTCTTTTAGTATTTCTTCTCAAAATCTTATCGAGGTGTCTGTTTAGTTGTTGCACTTGGTGGGAGACTTCTTCCCACTTCTCCCGATTAGTTTGGGTAATATTTTGATCAAAATGAGGTCTCACGCACTCGACCTTATTGTGCTGTGGGGCTCAAATAGGCCAAGCTATGTGATTTGCAGATTCATCTACTTCTTCACATTGGTCGTGTCTAGAATGTTTGACCTTATTGCGCTACTGGGCTCAATTAGGTCAAACATGGTGTTCTACGAAGTCAATAATTTCTTTCCTTAGCTCTAGTCATCCCCTCTCTCCCTAGGGGCATCTGGGGCTAGCTTTTTATTGTCTTGGTGGCTACTTGGACTTCGGCAACCATGACTATCCCGAGGGGACCTCTTCTCTGGTGGGGATAATTGCAAAGTTACACTGCTAGTTGGGGCTGGCACAATGGTGCGTCTGTTTAATGTAGTGAAAATTGGAGCAGAGATTTGAGTAGAGATCTATTCACTTATTAGCTGCATCAGTTAAGGCATGGTCAACATTACAACTTGCTCCTGAAAGGTGCTAGGGCTTGGAGCATGTGAACCTTGCTGGGGCGAAGGGGGAGACAGAGACGCTGCCCTCTGTTATCCTCTTTCTCAGATACGACTCTTCTAGTATTTACCATTTTATCAGTTGTAATCTCAAGTTTTCCACAAAAGGTGCCAAAATGATGAGGTTGAAAGTCGTATTTAGTGAATAGAGTAGTGTTTAGGCTAATTCAACTAGGGAGGTCGAATAATACAATAGTGATATTCTTTGAGGGTTGAGATCTGCAATTAACAACAAACGTTAAATAAGCTGAGGTACCCCCGGCTAAGTCACTTCGATGCTCAAGTTAGTTCTGGTTAAATTAAGATAATCGAGTAGCAGAGTGAAGGCATATAATGTATAGGCATTACCTAGAATGTGGCTAGTAGTGAGATATTTATAGCCTTCTCTTAGTGGATGATATATCTAAGATGCCCTTATTAAGTGTAGAGGGCTCTTGTCCTTGTTTGAGGGTTATTGGTCATATCTAATCCTAATACTATTCTAGGTGGTATTATCTCTTGCTTTCTAGGGTAAATAGTACTCTTGGAGTGTACTTCCCTATAGAAGTTGGTAGTAGAGACTATATTGGGTGGCACACGCCATTAATGCGGAGGCACGCTACTTTTTAGAGTATTAAATGTGGCAAGGAGATGGTCAATACTAGACTGAGCACTCTAGTCGACAAGAATTTTTAAAATTAAGTATCATAAAGAACATATGAGATCAAGTCATTCAACAGGATGAGCTAATACCCAATATAAACACATAACATAAACCCTATATGATCTACTATGTTATCAGGGGAGGCATCAAAGCATAAGTATCGCTACATAAGGTTATCATATAACCTTAAGTTTAAGGACTAATAATATGCACTATCATAAGCATGATACTATCCACTGCCACTATGTCCCATAGCTTCCTTATAGCTTTCTCGAAGTAGAGCTACTCAGTAACCTAGTTTTTGAACTTGTATCCACTAATTACACTAGTGTCTTTACACTTATTATCCATGAAGTGGGGCATCCTCTAACTATTGGAGCATGCATCATATTGCAAGTCCATCCAAATATAATTGATGCCTTATCACAAAAGATTTTATGTCTTCAAATAATTTTAAGTTCAACACGATAGAGTCATATTTCATGATCACCATAATATGTAACCATATCCAATAGTCATACATGATCTAAGAACCAAATGCATTGTTCAAGTAACAACATAAAGTATATAAATTGGAGATGACCAACAAATTCAATATTGGTTAAAAAGATAGTATTAACAAGGGTACGCTAATCATATTGGCTTGTCAAACTCTGCTCTAACAGATGAAACATGTATTGGAAAATAAATTTACAATGGGAAAGTGTTTGACTTGGTGAATTCTTTTTTTAACTTGAATGAAACCAACAACATCATAAAAGATTAAGTTGTCGTGAAACGCACATTGTGACTATATTATTATCAAAACTTTGCCCAAGTAGGACTCTCTTCAAGAACACCTACTCACTTAACTTGTGTTGATGTGCTTGTATCTATTTTAAGGGCAATGCTCCCCATTTTTCCATAGGTATTAATCTTCAAAAAGTAACAAACACATTGTGAGTAATTAGTTGGACTTGGACAAAAGTAGATTTACATTCCAAGATAATATATGAAAGAGCAACAACTTAAGACAATTAATGATTGATTTAAAGACAATTTTATATACCTTGACCAAATTGAGAAGCAAGTTTTGCCTCTAAGCACTTGAGAATAAGTATGCATAAGAATAAGTATACACAAGTAATGTTATTTTTTATAAGGAAACTTTAAGATTTAAGAGATCAAATACTCAAATGAGTGATGTCATATTCAACAACAAAATATTAAAAAAAAGTAAAAGAGGTACATACCATCTAGTCCAAGGGATTTGAGAAGTTACATTTAGTTGCCTCATTTATCTGGTCAACGGTAAACAAGCTCAAGACATTTGATTCATTAATTAACTTACTTTTAGTGTCACAACATCTAATATAGACATCAAGTCCAGACCAAAGTTTGTACGGCCTACCTAGTTGAATAGTAAATTTTATTTTAGTTATTGATTGGATTAAATAGTACCAATCAAATTATTTTCTTTATATACATAAAATATAAGTAGCATTATATTTTATGTTATTAATTTTGATTAAAGAAAAAAAACATTGGCTTTGCACTATGTATTCTAATTTTATCAAATTATCTTCATAACTTACTATTATATGAAAAAAAAAACATGTTGAAAATATATTAATAAATCATTTTCTCATATAAATATTAGTCTATCTAAAAGATTTTCAAAAGTTAAAAACATAAAGAATTAAAATTTCATCATCTCATCTTCACAATGTTTGAATATTTAGATGGAAGAAATGCTTGTGGCTTGGTTAATTTAAGGAGTTAGATTAAGTTAATTAAATTAAATAATTATTTAATTGGGCATGTGATAAATTAAATTAGTCAACATGATTTCATTAATTTAAGGGCTTGAATTAATCAAACTAATTTATAAAGTTAAATTAGACCAATTAAATTAAGAAGTTAATTAAACTGGTCATGTGACAAATTAAATTAGTCTTACTAATTTAAATTGTTGAAATAGACCACTTAAATTAAAGAGTTAATTTGATTAGTCCATGTGGTAAATTATATTTTGGAGAAAAAGTTTAAATGGAAGAGTCCAAGCAAAAATTGCATTTCTCATCCTATAACTTTATCCAATTTGGCTTTTCATCTTATAAGTTATAAAATTACAATTTTAGTCCCATAGGCATTGAAAAATTATCACTTTTAGCCCTTTTTTTGTTGGATATCAAAAAAGTCAGCCGAAAAGCTGGTGTGGCAAGGTGGGCGTGTGCCCATTTAGGATTTTTGCCATGAATTTATGTTTCCTATATTTCAATCGCAATTGATTAGATGCATTTGAACTTGAGATAACTTGCAGAACAAATTCTTTGACATCATACTCTTTCAATCAAAGAGATATTTTAGCGATTTCCATGTTTATATTTCAAAAACAAAGGGATTTAGATGATTAGAAATTGTTTGCAACCTAAAATTCTTCCAAACTTTTCTAGTTCAATCAATGGAGTGAGCTCTTACTATCTTTATAGATGGATATTGAGGAAGACTGAACCCTTTTTTTTATTTCTTTTAACTGACATGTATAAGTGACAAGGTTAGTTGGCTTATTTTGTCTTTTTTGTTGCTTAGTTGGCAACATGGCTTAGAATTCAAGACATATACACTTACATATCTACCATATTAACAAAATACTTCTAACTTTCATACTTAAAATAATTAATTGAATTTATACATAAACTAGAAATAAATAGGTTAAAAGTGAAAATAAATAAAAAGAACAAAAAAAAAGGAAAATTTTCTCCCCTCACCACCCTATGGCCATGCAACCATGGCTAGCCACTGTCTAGGCGATAGGCATGACCGCCATGGCCATGGACTGTCTATGGTGAACCTATCCATGTGACTAGCTATCCATGGTGAACTACACTGTAAAAAAACACAGCTTTTCTAATGCTAAACCTCTCTCAAAAATTTTTGAAGGATTTTCAATGGATTTACAAGGATAAATAGGTTTATCAAAAATCTAATAGAAATTTGATGGAAAATTGTCTATAAATTTGGACGGGATTTGATGGAAAAAGGTGCGAACATATCCAATGGATTATCTATTAGAATGTGTTAGAAACTAAGTTCCGTTGAAAATTTTCAATGAAATATTTATCAGAAAGTTGAATTTTTTTGTTTTTAAACAAAGTTGTTTTGCAACAAAAATTTCCATTAGAAAACTTAATAAAATCATACGCCCTCTCCTTCTGTTTCGCCATTCCTTTCTTCCTTCTTCTTCATCTCCCTCCCATCTCCAACCCCAAACAATTCCCAACACCATCGTTCGACGTTGTTATTGCTTCCATTGCCATCACTATTGCTTTTGTCACTAGTGCTACTATCGCTAGCCAACTGCTCACCTTTGAGCTCTCCACTTCATCTCGTTCCTTTATTGCATCAGTGAGTAAATGTTTTCCTTGATTTTTTATATATTTATTTAGTTAGTTAGTTTTGTATATTAGTATGTTAATTTAGTACGATTTGTTGTTAGTATGTTTAGTTTAAAATTGATATTTAGTATGATTTATTATTAGTATGATTTGTATGATTTATTGTTAGGACAATTTTGTCTTAGTATGTTTAGTTTAGAAATGATATTTAGTTTATTTAATTTGATATTGTTAGTATTTTAGTATGTTTAGTTTAGTCTAATTTGATATTGATATTTAGTTTATTTGGTTAATTTGATATTATAAGTACATTGAGTTTCAAATTGATATTTAGTTTAGTATTGATATTGTTTGTTTTTTTAGTTCAGAATTGATATTTAGTCTAATTTGATATTAGTATTGAGTATTTAGTTAATTTGGTATTTGAGTTTGGATTGAATTTGATAATTATATAATTTTAGTTTAGAATTAAGTCTAGCATTGAAAGAGGGAGTTGCATTGAAATTCATATAGGATAACTTAGACCATCCAAAATAGCCTAGGTAGCTTATAAAATGATAACTAGTGTTGAGGTCATAAAAAAATATTATTGAGGTTGAATGCTCAAAAAGATCATATAGAATAATTTAGACTACCTGAAATAACCAATGTAGCTTATGAAACTAAATTCCATCTTATTCCAAATGGTTATTATAAATTTATTTTAAGCTTAAATGACTAAAAATTTAACTAAAAATGATGTGCATTGCCAAGTATAATCAAATTATCATTGTCTCTAGTTACAAAATAGCATATTGCATTAACCAACTCCCCATTCAAACACATCTCAATCCTTTCTATCTAAAAGTTTTTCAAAAGTTAGAAACATCAAGAATAAAAATTTTATCATCGTATCTTCATAATGTCTAAATATTTATCTCGAGAAGTGGTGAAATTAAAATATCCTTACAAAGTCATCTTCCAAGTCTCATATTAAGTTCAAGTATGTGTCAAAATCATGAAATTTACTAATCCCAAGCCCATGTTTCATATCAATGCACACACAAAGACCATTCTCTTGAGTCCCCTTAGTGATGAGATGGACCAAATCATTATCACATGCTATTTTAAAAACTGAAAAAAAAATGTAATAACCCTTAAAGAAAAATGCAATTAATGTGGAAAATTATTCTACGATCATAAGTTGAAAATTCACTTAAGGTCTTTTAAAGATTCAAATAATAATTTTTCACAGTACTAGTATTTCTCTTTAGAAGTTATTACATAATTTCCAAATCAAAAGTTTTTTTTTTAATTAGGAAAGGAGCATTAGAGGAATCTCTAGCTCCTATAATCAGTTAATAATTGAACATGCTCAATAAAGTGTTTATTCAAAATTTATTCATTCATTAGATAAAGTCTTCAGTTTTTTTGTGTACCTAAATCTATTGATGTAAATGACGACCAATTAATGATTGGAACTTCAATGGACCACTAAAAATGTCATCTTATTACAATAATAGATCCTAGTAGATAGGAAGATTGAAGAATTTATCTGATGAATAAATGATATATTCTATCTAAACTTCTAGGGAAACTAATGTGCCTTATTGAGTTTAGTTATTAATTGTTTTTATGCATTTTACATATGTAAATATTAATTTGTCATAATAATATTAATTATTGTCCATATGTTATGTTTATTTTCATTTTATAGATGGCAAACCAATTTGGTTTTTGTCCCCTCGCCATCAGCTAAGGTCGTGGTTTTAGCCGAGGTAGGAGGACTTCTCCGACCTATCAGACATACTTGCCAGCCGACCACTCTCCCACCATGATGTTAACTGGTCATCAATTTCTGCCTAGCCCATGCCTTCCTCCCATGTATCTCCATAATACTTCTTTTTCCTTGTCATCTTCTTCTACTAGGAGGTCATACACATACTGTTCCCCATGCCTACCCTCATAGCAGCTTTACTTCTCTCAACCACCATTCACTTCATTCACCTACACTCCATGAGCATCTATCACTCCACTTGGCATTCAACCATCCTTTGCTACTCCAATCAACCATTTCGCATTAGTAGTACTAGTGACATCACCTGTAGTAACTGATTCTTTAGCTAATTGGACATTAGGTAAGAAGGGTTTGGAGCCTTCATCCCACAATTTTAACGGGATATACTTGCATCCTGAAGGATGATATGAGTGAGTTTGAATTATTATATAAATGTTATTTTATTGTTGTTTTAATAGTTATACATTAACATTAAGAATTTTATGTAGGTATATGCCCTTGCTCGACCATACTAAGTTCTTAACAAAGGTGATCAAGAGTAATGTACAAAAGCCCTATAGCACCTAGTCAGATATCCCCCAGACTCTCCAAGATTTGATGTTTAGGGAATGAAAAGTACATAAATGTTATTATATTTACTTTTACAAATTGACTCCGTCTATGTATTATAAATATACTAACTTATTTGATTTTCTTTCACTTTCATTTTCTTTCACAAAGATATGTCTGTTGGGACCCTACAAATGAGGGCCATTTTCAAAGGGCCTTCGATGCTAAAGGGGGTCATTGATTGAGCAATATGCATGGCTATTCCTAAAAGACAAGCAAGAGGCTGAAGTGGAATAGCAAGGACATATGGGATGCCTTACAATAGCATTGGCAATCTTAAGATTTTTGAAAGAAGTCCATGCAGACAAGAAGAATTGGGCTTCTAAGACTGGTGGATCCCTCCACACTGAAGGGAGTACATCCATTGGGACATATGCCGAGCATTTAATAAGCTTTCTAACTTTTAGTCTTTAGAAAACTTCATCCACTTTGGAATATTTGTTAATTACTTATGTTTACAATCTTTGCATGATATTGTTGATGGTGAAAGGTTGGAGCCTTTCCTAATTGTTATGTTTATTTAATGGGAAAAAGTTGGTGCTCTTCCCAAATAAAAATGTATCATCATTTATTTGGTTGTTGAGCTTTTATTTTTTTGGTAAAGACCAATTTTAAGGGAGGCTCCGATGAACTTTTTTCTTAAATTCGTTGTAGTTTAGTTTTATGCATATATAACATACTTATGTTAATTCTTTTCTTCTTTGTAGGCTTGGGAGTTGCAAAGGCCCTCGACGGTGGAGGAGGTTTTTACCCATACCCATAAGATCAGGACTGATAAAAACTAGGTGGACAAGAGGGTAAAGAGAGTTGTTGTAAGTATATTACATATGACATAAAATCATTTTAATTACATTATATTTCATTCATTTTTTTTTAATTTTATGCCTTGTAGGAGAGCTTGTAGCAAGCACTACAATCTTAATCTTGATCAAAGGGCATTGGGAGTAGTATAGAGACCTAGCAATTTTAGGCTAAATTATGGACTCAAATTGTAGGTGGCCTAATAAGAAGAGATGGGTTTATAGGTTGAGCTACCAGTAGTCATCCTCTTACACCAGTATACCTTAGGGGGAGCCTAGTGCATCAGCTACAACTCAGTTGGAGGCATGCTTGGAGACACATTTGTAGGACGGTATATAGGATATGCAGAGCATGTTCTCTAAATAATTTGGGCAATATAAAATATGATCACTCAACTGGTCATGCAAAGGGATGCTCTATCAGGTGCCGGTGGCCCACTCTCACCCCCCACCCCCTATTCCCTACCACTAGTAGCTTTCACTGTAGTAAGGTAAGCAAGATGACTATTTCAACTTTCGTGATAATGATGCTGGTGGCCAGTACATAGAATCTTTTTAGCTTTTGTAATTATAAATTATAATTTTTAAGAATTTTATTTATAAAATTATATTTTATTTTAAATTATTTAAAAAATTAAGTGTATGTCATTTTATATGCAAGACATATCAATAGGTTATAGGTGTGATTAAATTAAATTTGTAGAAATTATTTAAAAAAATTTATTGGAAATTCAATGATCTTCCAATGGAAAAAATTATAAATAAATAATAGTTTTAATAGTTGTTTGACAAAAATCTATCTAAACACCATTGAAATATGATAAAAAATAAACAAAAGGAATAAAAATTTCATTGAAAATCTGATGGTGCAGCATTGGAAAACGTTTCGACAGAAACAAGTTGTCATAAAATACAAGAAAATTTGGCTATTTCACATGGTCAAATTTCCATCCCAAAATCAACAAAAATCCATTGGAAAATTTTTCAACAAACAAATTCAGTCGGAAAACTACTGCGAAATAATTTACAACGAGGATTTTTCCAACAAAACAAATTTTGTCGAAGGCTAGTCTAAAATTTATCATTTTGTCAAAAATCCATATGAGCCCATCGAAAATGATGAATTCTTTTGTAGTGCTAGTAGCTACCTAGCTCATGGCTACCATGGCTAGCTGGATATGGCAAACTGGGTGCATTAGGGGTTGGGGAAAGGGGGCTTGCTAAGAATAGTGATATACTTATAATATATTATACATGGGTATGTATATATATATAAACATATATTTATATAAATAATGTGTGCATAATACATGTATATATTAAGAAACATGTTGATAGGGACCCTAAACCCTAAACCTTAAATGGGCATACTCTTGCCATGCCATGTTAGCTTTCCTGGCAGCTTTTTTGATCTTTGAAAAACAAAGGACCAAAAGTGATAATTTTTCAATACCTATAGGACTAGAATTATAATTTTACAACTTATAGAACCCAAAGCCAAACTGGGTAAAGTAATAGCATGAAAAATACATTTTTGTTGAAGAGTCTATTTAAATTTAAAGCAATATTAGTTGGCCAATAAAAATAGAGATTTTAATTAAAGCTAATTAAAATTCCAAGTGACAATAAACAGAAATACGGTGGACAAATGAAGAGGAAGGGGAATCAAAAGCATGGCAAGTGTGATTATAGATACATATTGCATCTATAGATGCTCTGAATGATTCACAGAATATCTTGTAAATTGGGTTACAAATACCCCCTTTTGTCTCCTAAATCCATGCTTTTTTTACACAATTTTCAATTTGCTTATTTTTCCTTCTTAAATTTAGTCATCCATCAAGCTCATTATCTCTCCATCAAACAACCTCACTAAATTCCTCTTTGAACTAGAGTAGTTCTATCTTAATTCTAGATCTTTAAGTATGTAATATCTTGAGGTGTGTGGATTCTATTAGAGGCACAATTATTAGGGTGCTCTAGTTTGATTTACAAGGTTCGAAGAGAAGACTACGTTGTTGAATCAAGAAAGGTCTTCCATTAAAGCATGAAGAAAGAGTTTGATTTGAAGGAGGAATTTGAGGAGGCCATTGGAGATCCTAATTTTCCTTCATCTTACTAAGTGAGAAAAATGTAATTTTCTCATCTTCTAACCTAATTTTTTTGGCATGAGAGGATTCTTTGGTGGTGATTGTTTAAATATGAACTATTGAAGTTTTAAATTCCACTTTACATAGTATTATTAAATTTCAATTTTCCCCATCACTTTCATGGAATGCTTAGAAAAAAAAAAGCAAAGGTGTCGAAAGCCAAACTGCATTTAAGAGTAGCAAGATTCATATTGATAAATGTTATTATACAAAGAGGGATACACTCAACCTCTAATTAAATGTTTGATCAAGGGAGAAGGTGAGTATGTCCTAAGAGAAATCCATAAAGTGTAATGCGATAATCATCTCGATGTAGCAACCTTGGTGGCTAGGGTTTTATGAGTAGGTTATTTTTGGCCCTCCATCCAAGCTAATGAAAAATAGATAGCTCAAAAATGTAGTAGATGCCAAAGGCATGCCACTATACCTTATTAGCCTGCCAAGCCTATGCATTCTATGAGTTCTCTATGTCTTTTTGCCAAACAAGGAATAAATATAGGAGGACCCTTCTTTATGGCCATAGAATAAATAAAGCTTTTGCTAGTAGCCATAGACTTATTCAGCAAATGGGTGGAAGTTTTAGCTTTAGCATAGATATCTAGGAATGAATTCACTAAATTTTTGTAGCATAATATTGTTTACTGATATCAAATCCCTTGAGAGTTAGTTTCATGTAATGGTTAGCAATTTCAAAGTGCTAAAGTTCAAATCTAATGTGAAAAATAAAAATCATTTAGTACTTTAGCTTCGTATCTCATCCCCAAATAAGTAGGCAAGCCGAGCTAACCAATAATATTATCTTATAAGGATAACAATCTAGATTAAACTAAGCTAGAGATAATTGAGCTGATGGTTACTTAATATAATATGGGTGTATCGAACTACTTCTCATACTGCCATGGAGGAGATGTTCAGCTTAGTATATACGATGGATGTACCGATCCCTACGGAGATAAGGACTGGACACAATGAAAACAAGCTTATAATGTTAAGGATAATGAGAAGTTATAAAGGAACCAACTTGACCTCATTGAAGAAAGAAGGAACAAGCTAAAATATGTATGATAATGTACAAACATAGGATTCAAATAGTTTTTAATGAAATAGTAAAATTTTGAGTATTTCAGGCTGGTGATTAGGTACTAAGGAAAGATGAAACAAAAGGCCAGTATGGAAATTAGTCCCAAACAGGGAGAAACCCTGTAAAGTGGTGAAAGTTATACCCAAAGAGCTGTATGAGCTAGCAAGTATGGAAGAAAAGAAATTCGATAGACCATGGAATATAAACAACTTGAGGAAATTGTATGCATAGCATTTGTTTGGACTTGTGAGATACTTTACTTTGTTTCTAACTTATAATTATGCTATAATGCTTTGTTTCCTACTTATCAAGCAAATTTTTTTTCTTGAGACATCCTTAACATACTACAAGGCAACACTCTATGGGACTACTAGATTGAGTGAGTTGAAAACTAGCTACTTAAGACTTCATTGGCGAATCAACCTACATTATGTTTAAGTAAAACTCAAATGAGCAATGCAAACTTGTGGCTCATACAAGTCCTACCTAGTATGTGTATTATAGCTCAAAAGGCCTCTTAACATATCATGTGCATAAATGATCAACACTTTAATATGTATAAACCTTACACTTTATGTATATAAACTTAACTCCCTATGTCCGTAGGTTAATAGCTCAGATTATATTTGACATAGTAAATCTAAATCTTACTTCATATATGTATTGGCAAAAGTAACAATATCTAGTATGCTAGGAGCACTAGTTTCTTAAAATTGGTATTAGGGAAAAGGTTTTACTGTAACACCCCAAAATTTTCTCTTGGATAATAATTAGGAAAATGGAATAATATGATATTAGAAATTAAGCTTAAAATAGATAAAATTTAAGTAGGGAGGTTAATAAAATTATGAAAACTAGGGGGACTGAAAATTTAAGTTAGTTGGACTTAATTGTCAAAATTTTAAAATTTTAGGGGTCAAAATATAATAAATAGAAATTCGGGGGCTAAAATGAGAGGTGTGGGCTTAAGTGTAAGGTGGTTAAAAATTTTGGAGAGGAAATGTAGACGGTGGAAGGGTGGCCGGTGCAATTAAGGTAAAGCTTGGTCTATTCATAGTTAACAACAAAACTTTATCAAATTCTCACCTATATACCCTCACTCTCTAATGCTCGATTTTGCTCCATTTTAGCTCAAAATTAAAATCTAAACCAACCATCTTGTTCCTTACCTCGCTAGGAACACAACCATACCAAATTTCTCCAAAAATAACCAAGAAAAAATGAAAACCCAATGACCAGTGAAGAAAGTGGACGGTGGAAATAGGTTTGTCGATTTACTAGTTAAAGCTCCAAAGTTTTAGGTTAGTCATGTAGAACTCATAGCAAGGTACATCCTGGTACCTTCGGTTCGAAGATTGGAGGCTGGAGAAGAGAGAATTTTGGAGGAAAAGAGGCGACGGTGGACGGCGACGAAAAGGAGGTTTTAGGGTAAATTGATCAGTGGAGAGGCGGCAAAGGTAAGAATTAACTTGGGGGTTTGGTTCGGTGTGGTGAGGTGTAACTCCAAGTGGCAACAAGCAAGCTCTGGCAGTGGTCAATGATGGTTAACAGGCAGAATCTTCAGTTCTTTGTCCTGAACGTGTTCGGGATGAAATTGATCCTTGAATCAAACTAGATTTGGTTCAATTAGGTAATTTTTGATTCTATCAGATTAAATTTACCTTGAATCAATGTGAATTGGATTGAGTTGACTTGAGCTTGAGATTTGGGCATTGACTTGAATAGTATGAATGTAATTTTTGGTATGATTAAACCTCTGATTGTAGGCTCCAGCTGAGTTCTATTTGGAACAAACTTGCATAAAATAAAATAAGTTCAATAAATATTATTAAGGAAGGTTAGAGGTGATATGCCAACTCTAGAATTGGATCATGAGAGTTAAATAATTTATCGTATTAGAGTTAAAAGCTATAATGGCGTTATATGCATATAGTTGAGAGTAACCCATCCTTGGAAGTCAACTATAGGAATAGGATCTATGTAGACTTTGTTTTTTTTTGGAATAGCAGAATGTGATAACTTAACGAGCAATGTGAGAATGTTGGAATCAAGCTCTAATACTCTATTAATAAAATTAGGTAATAGGGACGTGGATATTGAAGGAAGTCAAGAGGGCAACATCTAACCAGAACTATCAGGTGAGCTTATACTAGCTTTGTTACTAGGAAAAGAACATAGGTAGTTGTGGGTATATTATTAATACATGATTCTGTTGGTGTTGATACCAATCATTACTGTCGTTATTTTATATTTCTTATTGACTCTTAGCTATTGTGACAATCTGAATTTTGCCCCTTGTCTCTTTCTCAGTGGTTATTAACCTATGCTCACATGAGATTTATTCTTGTCCCAAATTATGGCATTTTACATGCATGCATCAGTTTTGAGTAAATAACTGCTTGTGAAAATAGTACTCCATATTGCCGCTCCTTAGTAAGCACTTCTTGTTGATTTTATTTGTTGTTGCTTTATCTAAAAATCGGCGATTGTGTGAAGGAAGCGGAAAGTGATTTTGAAATATTTGTTGTAGCGCCATGCCTATTTGGAAACTAGCATAGTGCTGGGTTTGTTTATAATAATGTTAACATGGCGTTTTGAATTATGTTATGAATTGTTGTTGGATATATTCTGTGTTATCAAAGGACATGACTAGTACCCTTGGGGATGGGCCCTAGGATTGGTACTAAAAGATGATTGGGCGGTATAGGCCGATGGTAGCTGGTCTTCGACCAATACCCTATTATGATTATCCTATTTCCTAGCCAGTTGGAGGTAACTGTCTACGAGTAGGAAATGACATGTAGCTAGCCATCTGTTTATATATGAAATATCGAGCCGATCACTTAGGCTGGAGGAATAAAGGTTTTTGCATTTTTTTTTGAAAATAGAGAGACAAGGTAGGAGAACTACCAACAACATCTATTGTAAAAGTAGTATGGATTTCATTTTTAATGTGATTTAATCTCATTTTGTGCCCCTTACCTATAATTGCTATTCAATTTTCCTGCTGCTGCTATTATATTTCCTACCAATTCTCACAATTGTGACTGCACTACTCCGAAAATGTATGTAACACATTCACCAGAATAAGTTTGGTTGTCATTGCTTGCAGTCCATTGCTCTACATTAAGTTACTGATTCAGGTGGTTACTTTGTATAATTGAACAACCTTTGTTGTTTTATAGCTCACCAAGTCATTTGGACTTACAGTTGTCTTTATTCATTTTGTTCTCCTCCCAAATAAGACAATGCGAGCCTCATGGGGTTAGGTATACTTGTACATGTTGTATATAGTTTTGGCTGTTGTAGCTGAATAGCATTGAAGCACTAAAATTCTTTTTAGGACATAGTAAGCCTTGAAGGCATCATTTTGTATGTAATATTACTGTACAGGTTTGACAATTAGTAATCAATATGCAGTTTAGAACTTTTCCTTTCACATGATGTCATTTTTCATATACTCTCTGATTGAATGATTGTTGGATTACTAGTGCTTTAACTAGGGGCTCCTACCTTTGGACAGGGGTGTTACATTTTACCTAGCTAAACTTTAACAATATGACAAAGTGAACCAATTGGATCACAACCAAAAGACATGATAAGGCAATAATAAGAGAAAACTAAAGTAGCACAATCAAGTTTTACTTTGATATTTCAAGATGGCATGGCTAAAATAAGAAGGAGGGAATGACCTATTCCATTATATTAGTTGCTCTGTGAGGCTACAAACCTAGCCAAAGTACCAGCTTCAGGAATAGGAGTAATAGCGTTAGGAGGAGCTTCAACATAAGTAGCAAAGGATGGCTCATAACAAGAAGGGCTTGGTAATAAGAGGAGCTCCAAGGGTGCTAGCTTTAGCCTCATTCGGTCCTTCCTCATCCTCTAAGTCAAAGGGCAAATTCTCTATTTCCCAACTTTTGTCAATGTTTACCTATGACCCAGCTTGATAACATATCTTATTTCCATCTGATCAACATAAGAGTTGATACTAAATGCTCCTAAACTCATCACTCTTTAGGAACTCAACCTTCTTGAAACACTAAGTTGCCTTTAAGTAGTTGAGGCCCTCATCTGTGGCATAGAAGATCTTAAAAAATATATTCCACTCTTTATAGTAACCCTTCTCTCTGGCTCACTCTATCTTCACATGCTAGAGTTGGGTTAAGTCAACTAATTGTAACTCTACACTTACCAAGGTGGCCATATATTTCTGTATTTCTCCCTGATGGAGGCTAGTTGAATCTTCAACTCATTGAATTTTCTAGCTTCAGATCTAATCTAGCTTAACTCAATAGCCAATTTCTTTTTCTCCATCTCTAGGTTTTACTGCTTATCCTCCCAATAATTTAGAAAGTTAGCCAAACAAGATATTAGCCTTCTTACAAAAGATCGGTTAAGCTAAAGAATGGAAGGTAAAATAAAAAAGTAAAGTATACCTTGAATATGTATGAATAGGAATAGTCTTGTAATTCCATGAAGGCCATATCCTCTATTACTTAGCTATCAAAACCAAAACATAAGCCGTACAAGAAATATCTATAAAAAAGATGAGAAGTTTCTAACAAAATTGAGTTGTAGTCCAGGCATCTTTGAGGGATTATAGAGCGTAGCTCATCCCAATCTATTTCTTGCTTGACTTTTACTTGAATAGGGGTAATAATTAGAGGTGGTGAAGAAGATAGAGGATGAGTAGTGTGCATTTTAGGGGCAAGCATAAAAGAAGACTCAGTATAAGTAGGCCTTTTGGAAGATAAGTCCTCCCTACTATCTTAGCTCAATGGCCCCCTAATCTATCCGCAAGGTCGTTATAGACTATTTTTCTTTCATTTGCTTACCTTATAAACCATGATAGGTAGCATAAAAGCATTCCTTAGCACTTGCTCTACACATAAATGAAAAAAATTTAAGTACTAGAATTAGAGAAGAGATACTATAATAAGAGTTTATGTGTGTACCAAATGGCTTGGAGAGTGATCTTCAGCTTTGGGGCTCGATTTAAAGAGATACAATAACCCAATTCCAACTAAGAGAGTTGTAACTTATATTGATTAAGTTTACTTGAGATCTATGTCCAACCTATTGGGTGTAGGCATTTGTAAGATGAACTTATATCGGGAAGTGTGTCTCACCAGGATGTTGGGAAACCATATCTTGTGGGGGAGGAAATATAAAAATGACTCTTTTTCTAGATATTTTGATAGAAAAGCAGAGATCTTCTCTAGAGGTTAGATAAAATAAGCTAACTCTAGTGAATTTGGGGTAGAAGAATGAATAAAATAAGGTAGTTGAGGGATCAATCCTAAGATTAGTGGCACAAAATTACATATTCGACTATAAGATGGAATGAGTTTAGAGTATTTGGTGGGATGCCTAATTTCCTAGATACTAAGGTTAACATCTCAAGAATTAGGAAGGATAACCATCTCACATCTACTCAGAGTATAAGTAGAGAAAGCCTAGAGAGGGAACGTACGACCAATCTATAAAATAGCGAACTACAATTTGGTAGTTTAGGGATGTACCTATAAGTTTGCCTAGGGCTAAAGCTTTGGCATCGGGTAATTCTAGAGTAGTATATCTCATATGGAGCTAACCTAGCACTTAAGGTGATAACTCCTTGCTCTATTTCGTGCGTTGGTTCATGGTTGAAACTTAAAGGAGAATCAAAAGACCTATCTTCTTCTACACTAAGGGCATATGAAACTAAAGTTAGTCCTAAATTGGGAAGATTTGAAAATAGTTTATTGAAACAATCGAAAAGCCAAAAATACCAAGAAATCTAAGAAAATTACCAAACATTTTAAAAAAGATTTAATGTTCGCTGCTCATTTTTAGTAAGAGAAAAACGACATAATGTAAGGGGAAAAAAGCCAAATAATTAAAAAGAATGGAGAAGAACTTGGTTCCAATGTAATCCAAGAAAGAGGAAAGGAGGGATGATTTTGATAAATTAAAGTGGCTAACATGGTGAAGACTACCTAAGAATTATGGAGTAGGTGGAAGAAATTGAAGAAGGTGAAAATTTTGAAATCGAAGAAAAAGAGGCCTTATTTATAAGGCAGACATACATGGAGAGAAAAACAACTCTTGTGTTGACTCCTCATCCTAACTATGCACGTGTCAATGAAGATTGTTAGTTACTTCACATTGATTCCAATTAGTGGGTGAAAACAAGCAATCATTGTGGTGCACTAAATTATTGTTGCCAATTACATGCTATGCGAAATGATCCTATTCAATGATCCAACATTTGAAATTCAAAGCCACTAGCTCAGATATTTTGATAATTTGAAAGCATTGTACTTTAGGAGGTTGAATCGGGGGCACAACTTAGAGGATCCCTAGTCTGTTCAAGGCAAGTCGGCATTACACACCATGAGTTCCTAAAAATACTCCCTATTTCAACCTCCAAAGTTATGAACTAAGAAATTTGAGGGGGGAGGGACGACGGAGAGTAGTGATGCCTGCCATAGTTTTGGCTTGGCTTCCTCATAGCAGCTTAAAGTTGAACTGAGCATAGTAGGATCAAGCAACATAGGTTGGCCTAAGTTATCCCAATAAAACAATCAACTTTCCAACATGTAAATCCTAGAACAAAACCCAAACATGGAGGTCCACAACATAAAGGTAGCCATAAGAGTTAAGCTAGAGCATCAAACTGGACAAGAACCAACTTACACCTTTTAAATAAGATGATGATGATGAAGTGATTGAGCTGCCATTGCAATCTGAGCTAGATTTAATTGACCCCAAGCATATAGGTGTCATTATCATACATAGCACAACCACTTAGCCATTAACAGGTCATGAATAATCTCAAAAATAGGGATAGCAGTTATTATAGATAAAATCATAAAAAACTCCCTCTGATATTTAAGAAGGGAGCTTAATGTGCTATATATATACATATCCTAATGTAAAATCCTGATGGGGCTAGGCTCACTTTTTCTTTAGCAATAAAGATTGTAAAGACTTTGGTTTCCCTTTTTGCAATATCTATAAATGTTTTGAGAGTTCATTTTGTCGTATTAGTGTTGAAATTTTGTCACGTATTAAATCTTATTAAAGAAAAACATTTATACATTGAATATACTTCTTTGTAAAATGAAAACATTATATATATAAATTATTTTTATTTATAATTTATTTACTACATGCAAAAAACAAGATACTTGCTTAGTAAGACAAACATCATAGCAACAAATTAGTTAGTATTAGGAGTGGCAAATTGGGTTTAAAACCATAGTTCTAGCCTAACCCACTTAGTTTTAGGTTGAGCTAGGTTTAAAATAATATGAATGGGTTTGGGCTGAATTGGGTTCTAACAGTTTTAATGGGGGTTTAGCTGAAGTGGGTTCAATTGAATTATAAGTTCAAATGAGTGTGAAATGAGTTGAAGATAGATCAAAAATTGGTTGTAAATGATCCAAATCAATTTCACCCAAAATTTGATAAAAAAAATAGATCCACCCAAAATTAACATGTTCTTTTATTATTATATTCTTACTTAATTATTAAATTTTCAATAAAAATTTCTGTAAATAACTATAATTTTTATATATAATTTGAGTTAGAATTACTTCAATTACATGTTACAATTCATGACGTAAATACAAATATCAGTGAGGCCACAATTTTTTTTAAGATTACATTTCTTTCATTTATGAAATTTAATTGAAATGATAGTTAGATTATAATAGAGTAAAATTTCGATTGAAATGAGAGTTAGACAATAATGAAGTAAATAAGAATGACTAAATAATTAATAAGAATTAAGAATTCTTTTTTCACTTATTCTAAAGTTTTAATATGTAAATCATGCCAAATAAATGTTGCATTTACATTTTGTAATTGTAATTAAAGAGTTTTAAGTCACTTCAATTTCCATTTTATTTATTATCTTCTTTTTATTAATAATAATTAATTAACATACGTAAAATAAAGATAAAAAATTATTAATTTAATAAAAATAATAATATATTTAGTAAAAAATTATGATTTTTTTTTTTTTTTGGTATTGAACCCATCCAAATTCAGCCTATCCTGTCAACCCAACCTATTTTGAACCTATAAATATATATTCATTTTAAATTTAATTTATTTTGAACGCAATTTATAGAGATCCAACTTATATCCAATTTAATCCAGTCATTTGCCACCCTTAGTATATATTTATTATTATCATATTTTAAAAAATGAAGTTGATGCCAAATTTTGTGGTCAGGCATTAGATTGTCCCCGAAAATTTTACGTTTGTATCTGAACGATCCGGTTTGGACAATCTGCCTGGATTAAGCTGTATTCGAGTCGGTGTACTAATTTGATCCGGGTTGGATATTGAACCAAATAAAACCAACCTGATTGGATAAAAGTTTGCCAATTTGTCTCGGGTCGGACAGTAGAATGGAAAAGGTCCACCTGATCCAGTAGGAAACCCGAAATCGAAAATCAGAAAAAACAAAAAATTGTAAAATACATGCCTCTTACAGTATACGCCTCGCATCCATCTTCCAGCTCTCCATACCCTCATTTTTTCTCTTCGATTCACCGGATACAGCTTGTCGTCCGACGCCGGGTGTTGCACCTTCGCCGTCGATTCTTTTGAGGAGCAGCACGCCAACAATTAGCTCTCTTTCCCAGATAAAATCTGAATCCTGTTTAAAAATAGTGATACAGCGCATTCAAACAGGGGAAACAAAGCGGAGGGAAGTAGAATCTCGATTTTTTTAACTCGAGGTACGTGGTTTGTTAAATAACTCAGCCCTTTGATTTTTTTTGGTTAATTTGTTTATTTTGATTAATTTCTGCCTAGAAATAAGTTAATATGTTCTTGTGATGTCTGAATTTTATTTTTTTATTTTTTTCTTAAATTCTTGTGAATATGGATTGGCCCAATTTGAGGCATAACCATTTGTCTGTGGGTTTGCATGTAATGGTTTGTTCAATGGCGAGGCAATTGACGATGTAACTATGCTATATTTAAAGGTGTGTATATATATATGTATACACACACATATTTTAAAATCTGATTTTAGTGTTAAGAGTGATATTGATGCTTCACAATATTCTAGTCCATGATTATTAATTTCTAATAAAGGTAGAGAGATTAAAATATGGTGAACTTGTGATAAAGCTTAAGTCAATTTAGAACCATTTGATTTTCTAATACTTGGAGATAAGCAAATTGGTTGATTTGTTTGGCTGAAAGATACTAAAAAAGTAGTTTTATAGCATCAACAAATGGGAATTGTCAGCTCATGTTAAACTAGAAGAGTACAGGGAGGTGCAGGACCAATTTCAAATTTTAATCTAGTATATATCATTTTCTAAGTTCAGTCCTGTACGAAGTTTCTAGCTTACTCCAGAATAGCTGATATACAGTTGGATGCATGCTTACATAAAAAGAATCAAGAGCATTGATAGAATCCTGGAGTCTGCATATGTTTGGAAGTTTGGGGAGGTTGTGGATAGATAAAGTTAGGGTTTTGAAGAGAGATGGTTCAGATTCTCCTACATCCGTTTACAAAGCTTCTTTTAAGCATCAAGGTTCTGGACTTTTTTGCAAATTTATTCATCTGGACATTCACTTGCTTGTTCATCAGCTTATTTTCATCAATTAAGCAAGAGTTGGAATCAAGGTTTTGGATTTTGAATAGTAATTAATTTTTTTGTTATCAAGTTGAATTGCTGCCCGGGACCCCATGCGCTAGACTAGTCTCCTGTTGACTTGATTTTTTTGATAGATGGATATGATATGAACCTGCTTGGAGCACACATAACTACTTTTCTGTGTTCAAACTTCAAATTAAACGTCTATGCATGTAGAATTTGAAGAGAATATGTGTGTTTATTTGTTTGTTCAATTTTTACAATTATCTGGTCATTGGTGGTTGCTTGCAATAATCTTTCTTTCTTTCAACAAATGGTCAATTTTGATTATGTAGTTGTTTCTTGTATCCTTCCATATCATTGCAATTTAATGCATAGCCAATAGACAATCAACTTATATTAATGAATTTTCTTAACTGGAAAAGTACAATGTATTTTCACATAAAAGCAATTTGTTAAGTTTTGTTTGTGGTATAACCTTAAAGCTACCTACTTCAAAAGTTTGGGTTCTGGAAGACCATTGATGAAAGCAAATATTTGTTTTTGAATTTCACAAAAAATTTTTTAAAGCAATTTCTTTATTCTGATCTATTTCTACCTTCTAAATCATTGAAATTTCGTGAGAAAAGGAAAAAAAAATTTGTTTCGTGGTTTTTAATAGCGTTATATGTATATGTAGGTTATACCCACTGATGGCTGTTGAGGCATGTGATGGACAAAAGTTGATGGATGACATGGACGAGGATGAACAACCGTTAGTTTTCAAAAGGAGTAGCTCTTCTTCAAAGCAAAACCAATCGAACTCAGAAGCTAAGAAATCATTACCTCAGAAGCATGATCGACAATTAGGGAAGCCAACACCAAATGTACGATCTCAGAATGGTCAAAGTACCATGGTTCAAAACAGTAAGATGGTCCCTTCTTCCAAGACACCACCTGTTAAATCTCCTCTGGCTAGCCCAATATCATCTAATTCCTTTGCCAAGGCATTGGCTGGTAAGACTTCAGAGGTGGATTCAAAGCCTTCTACTTCAGTGGCAGATGAACCAAATTCTGTTAAACACCAGATTAAAGATGAGAAGCCATTGACAGATGGCACTGGTAAGTTGAATGAAGACACCGAGGATTCTGAAGATGATAAACCACTTAGTGCTAGGCTTTCGGCTGGCTTGTCAAAGGTCAATTCTAACCCTGCCAACAAAAGGCCTAACATTTCAACGTTGGGTCAAAAGCCTAAGATCCCCAAACCTGAAGATTCAGACGATGAAACACCTTTGTCATCTAAGTTTCAGGTTAAGTCTAATGCTGGGGAATCCACCAAGAGGTCTTGTGGTTCTGGTGAGAGAAAACCTTTATTGGCCAAATATGAGCAAAATGGCTCAGCCTCAACAGAAAGGATACCTTCTACTATTTTAAAGAAGAGACCTGCAGATGGTGTAAAATCTGCAGGTGAATCTTATTTGAAAAAGCCTAAGCTTTCTGATACTTCTGCACCTAATAAAAGTAAAGCACCTGTAAAAGCTGAAGTAAAGGAAGAAGATGAGGATCATGTTCCCATATCACTGAGAATGAAGAAGCCAGCTTCTTCAGACAAAAAATCATCATCTGTGAAAAATATGACTAAGCCTGGATCTGCAGTATCGAAGAAGACAAATAAAAAATCAAAGAGGGTTATGAAAAAATCTGAGTATTCCAAGTCATCAAAAGTTCCTCCTAGCTCTGGTGAAGGGCAGAAGTGGACTACTTTGGTTCACAATGGTGTGATTTTTCCGCCTCCATACAAGCCCCATGGGGTTAAGATGCTCTACAAGGGCAAACCCATTGACTTAACCCCAGAACAGGAAGAGGTGCCACTCTTTGCCCAACCTTTCTCTGTTCTCTCTCTCCCTCCCCCTCACACACACACACATGCACATTCCCTGCACATAAGCTTGCTAGTTTTGTTGCTTTTCATTTAGTCAGAATCTGTATTTCTTAAGTTGTCCTTGGTCATTTCGAATCGTATTAATTTCTTCTCCTTTTAGCAGGTAGCAACAATGTTTGCCGTGATGCTTGATACTGATTACATGAATAAGCCCAAGTTCAAGGAAAACTTCATGAATGACTGGCGGAAGGTGTTGGGAAAGAATCATGTTATTCAGAGCTTGGAACACTGTGATTTCTGTCCGATATATGAATGGCATCAGAAAGAAAAGGAGAAAAAGAAACAGATGACTACTGAGGTACGTTAACGATTGTTCTCAAATAAATTTTGTATTTAATAGTGATGATGTTGAACAATGATCTGATGTTATGTGTTCTCCTTCCTTTTTTGATAATTTGTCTAATGTGCTATTAGCTTTGTCATCATAAACAGTTAATATGCTTACATTGTTTTCTAATGAAATTGGTTTGTAAACATATTATGTTCCTGATTTGTATTTGGTTCTCAGTTTTGGTTGAAGTTTTATGGGAAACTATTTGGGGAATAACTTTGCTGCTGTCTTAATGAAAGAAAGCTTCAGTCATGTTGAAGTGGGTGAACAAAAAGACTATTTAGGACTTTGAGATGCCTTTAGTCAAATAGCCATTAGAAAACAAAATCTGATGAGTTTTAAGCTTGTTGCTAGCCCCTTATCAGTTTATTGCATGTCAAAAATGTAATATTAATTGCGTCTAGGCACGGCTAGATACTTGGAGTTGTAAGTGACATGATGGGTAGTCTAGGAATATGTGATCATAGACTTAGTCTTCTAGAGTTGTTACTTTTTTTACAAGGCAGCTTTCCGGGTTCATTATATAATTCAAAAGTCATGAGAAAATTAGGTAATTGAAGAAAGAAATGTTACAAATGTATGGTTAAAATGTGAGTAAGAGTTTTAGTTCCCTGAATTTGTTTAATTTGAGGAATTTTTATACATAGGTAATCCTGGATAAAAGTGGGGATTCATATATGCTATAAACATTACTATAATTAGAACAAACTTGCCAATGTGGTATTAGAGTGATTTAGTCTTTATAATTGCATTATTTAAATGCAAAGAACGACCCTTTTGGTTATGTTGTCAACTGTATTTTTCCTTTTCTGCTCACTTTATAAATTCTTTTACTGGTGAATGTTGGCCATAGAAAAAGATAAACCATTTGTTGGCTGGTATTTGATGGACAATTTAAATTCAAAGAATAGCAATATGTTTTCATGCAAAATGAACTCCAGTCTGTGGTTTAGCATCTTGCACATGGGCTCCTTGTAAGTGACTGAAATGTAAATTACTTCATCATAAGGACATAGCTTTCATCACTTTCTTCTTTCTTTTTCTTTTGGCAGGAGAAGAAAGCTTTGAAAGAGGAGAAACTGAAGCAAGAGGAAAAGTATATGTGGGCCATTGTTAACGGTGTGAAAGAGAAGGTGTGATTTCCACCTTGATGTATGTTTGGTCTTTATTTTCCCACTTTGTTTAATCTTGAATATCCAAAAAGCAAAAACCAATGAGTTTTTTCCTACCGTGTATGGTATGGTCATCAAACTTCAGAAAAACACTCCACATTTTTGAAAAACTAAACAAGAAATATTAGAGGTACAACATATTGTTGCTTTAGACAAATCCGCTCCTAGCTTCCTAGTCCAGTGCAGGTTTAGATGTCCATCTTTTGTTTTTTCTTCATGAATCATACTGGTCTTCTTTTCTGAGGTATTGTGTGGGCTGCTAGTAATGACTTAATCTTGGTAGAAGTTGCTTTGCTATCCTAGTAACCATCTGGCTGGAGGTTGAAGCTATCTTGATGATCTTTTATCACTTTGTTGATGATGTTGGGTTGCTGATTAGAGTAACAACGTTCAAAGTATTTCCAGAGAGTTTGTTTTTATGGACTTCTTCTGTCGATTGATGCTGCATTTTTTTTCAGAATATTTATAGTGTGAATCTGTGGATAATCTTTACTACAATAAATTGAAGTTGCTGGTTATTTTTGGTATTAATGTCATCAAATGCAGCTTCTGGATTTTCATTATCATGTTTTCTGGGATTTTACGTGTTTTATTGCACCAGTGGGCTTTAGCTTGTAAGGACAAGATTAAATTTCTCTTTGCTCATCTTTATCTGCGGAAGCTGATTGTGATGCCATTTGCAGGTCGGGAACTTCAGAGTTGAACCACCTGGATTGTTCCGAGGTCGGGGCGAACACCCAAAGGTTGATTAAGATCTTCCTTCCAGCAATAAATCATCAACTATAGTTGACGGTTTTCATGTGTGTTCAGGATAGTATGACAATTAAGGTTTCTAATGATTTAATATTGTTCATTATCAACTCAGATGGGGAAGCTTAAAAAACGAATCCGTCCGAGTGACATCACTATAAATATTGGAAAGGATGCTCCAATTCCTGAGTGTCCTATCTCTGGTGAAAGGTTCTTTATCTCTTAATTTCCTTCTCCAAACCAGGATAACTCCCTCTTCTTGAAGAACAATAAAGAATAATCCTTGGTTTTTGATTCAGATGTGAATGGACCTTAACAGTAATCATTTAACTTAATATTTCGCAGCTGGAAGGAAGTAAGGCATGACAATACAGTGACATGGTTGGCATACTGGAATGATCCCATTAATCCAAAGGAATTCAAATATGTATTCCTGGCAGCAAGCAGTACCTTGAAAGGACAAAGTGACAAAGAAAAATATGAGAAAGCAAGGCTCTTGAAGGTTATTGGAATAGAATCAACCAATATAAACCTTACTTTCCATATTTATTGCTGTTGAATGTTGATGGACCTATTTTGACATCTTATGCTGTTTGAATGAAGGACTATATACAAGGTATCCGAGCAGCTTATACCAAGGATTTTACTAGTAAAGATCCTACAAAGAAGCAGATAGCAGTTGCAACCTATCTCATTGACAAACTAGCTCTTAGGGCAGGCAATGAGAAGGTATAACGTGCAATAATTTTTCGGTTATCTTGCATCATCATTTTAGAAATTTCTTAAGCATGTCTTGATCACCATTATTCTGTTCTTTCTGGAGTTAAATTTATTATATCTTGAAGCTAGTCTTTTTCCTGATATTCAAATTCCATCATGATTTACTTCAAAATTATGCAGCTGTTAACAGTCTTTTGCATGTTATAGGATGATGATGAAGCTGATACAGTTGGTTGCTGCACATTAAAAGTTGAAAATGTTGAACCAGTCCCTCCAAATATCTTGAAGGTCCGTTGACTTCATGGTTCACAAAACTATTTCAGATTCATTTTGCTGGAAAGTTTCCAAAGACTAGGTTCAGCGGTTTGGTGACTGCTAATGAAATTGATTTCATAAGACAAACATCACTTTCTCTAAAAGTACTCCAAGAAGTTGGTGTTGCTACAGAAATTCAGATACTTATGACAATGCAATATCACTGTAACCTGCAATATCTAACTCAATAGTGAATGGCATCTCTCTTTCTCTCTACAGTTTGATTTCCTCGGTAAAGATTCTATAAGGTATCAAAATGAAGTCGAGGTTGATACTGCCGTATTCAAGGCAATCCAACAATTTCGAAGTGGTAAGGGGTCTTATGTTACAGGACACTCATTCTAGTTTGTGACTGGTGCATTTTTAGATATTGATTATATTATGTCCAGGGAAGAAGGGTGGTGACGACATTTTTGACAAACTTGATACCAGTAAACTAAATGCTCATTTGAAGGAGCTTATGCCTGGCCTCACAGCCAAAGTCTTCCGTACATACAATGCATCTATTACGTTGGATGACATGGTAAATTACCACTTGAGACTTCTTGCTTTAAAGTCTCTGTTGATTAATTGTCTCCAGCAGCACTATTTTTCACACGTAGTGGGGTGTGTGACATATAAGTACGGTAATAAATATTTTGAAGTAAGACTAGCACTAGCTTCTACTTTTGCTCATGCAGTGAGGGCAGTCTGTTCAAGTGTTGTAAGAGAGAATGCTAGTGACCGTAATGCAATGCCAAAAATCAGAATAATTATGTAATTGTCTTTTAGAATGGTATCAGAAATGTTATGTTCTTGAAAAAATAATATTAACTTCTATGCATTCCAGTAACTAATATTTGATTCTTTGCTGTTCCATTGATTTGTCGTCGTTTTCTTTAAACTGTTTTTGAACTTGTTTTATTTTCCTTTACTTTCAACTGATTAAGGTTGCTTGCAAACGACTTAGGAATTTTTGTTTTGCCTTTAACCTGATTATAAATCAATTATGATGATTATAATATATATAAGCTATTCTCGAACCTATTCAGTTGTAAAACCTGTTCTTGTTTTAGTAGCCATCAATCTCATTTGCTTTAAAATAATTAATTGAACAATTATGAAATTAACTACAATCAGCTAGCACTGTCTTACTCATTTTTAATACAGGGCACATAGTATGTACCATTTGACTCATGGTAGCAATGTAGCCTCATATTTACCAAGAAGCTACTTTGACTTCTAGCATATTGATACCTCAGTCTATCTGATTTTTCTAATATTGAGTTCTCTTCCATGAAAGTTTGGCTAAGTATACTTCCTTTTGTTATGTCTAAATCTTTTGGCTCTTGTGACAGTTAAGCAGGGAGACAAAAGGTGGAGATGTTGCTGAGAAAGTTGTTGTT
>JACGDI010003094.1:2364974-2405416 GCA_014898725.1 Jacaranda copaia
ATAATTGCGATGTGTTTTTTGACTTTGAAGAGTGAACAATGGATTTAAACTGGGGAAGGATGATAAGGAATTCAAACAAATAAGTAAGCAACTTGTTAAATCAAACAGCAGAGAGTTGCGCATCTATATTGTTTGTGTGGTAGTGGAAGCTGAATCTGAGCCTATAGTTTAGCCTACTTTTACACCTGAAAAATTTTTTGAAAAAGAAAGCTATTCGAATTTAGTGAATGGCACCCCTATTCCTACAAATAATGATGTCATTGAGAATAAAGTTAACTTAAGATTAGATTATGAAGCTAAGCATGTTTTTTGGACAACAAAGGACTACAGATGTGCCTTCTCAGAATGATGGAACTTTATGCAACCACTTTGAGTAAGTGGATATAAATGAGCTATATAGGTAGAGGGTGCTTTTGGTATAAATAATGAAATAGATGATGATATTGAGGATAATTAGTATGAGAGTGAGGATGATAGTTTTAGTCCTGACATAGATGATAAATTGTTTAAGGGAAATATAGATGTTGAAGCACAATAGGTTGGTAATGAAAAGGGCAATGTGGGTTATTGTGGGGATGATAATGGGGAATAAAATGGTAGTGATGATGAAATTGATAGTGAAGATGATATTGGTGGGGATAGTCAGGTAAAGCTAGATGAAATTATTTTTAATGGTAAGCAAAATAGGTTTGCTGCACCTGTATTCAATTCAAGGACTCTCTTAGGTTTCATCTAGAAATGAAGTTTAAAGATAAAACAAAGTTTAGGAAAGCAGTACATGTTGAGGCTATACAAAGTATGACAAACATTAAAATTAAGAAAAATGATAAGACTAGAGTATATGCAAAGTGTGAGGAAGTAGGCGTGACTAGAAGATTCATACCTACAAGTTGAAGGATGAGTCAACGTTCTAGATTTCAACTTATAATTCTGTACATAAGTGTAAGCTAACAGTTGATGTTGCAAATGAGAAATCTCGTTACATTGCCGAGAGATTTAGGAATAAATTGAAGACTAACCCTAAGAGATAGTTAAATGTTTAGGCTTGAAATGATAGAAGAGGTGAGAGTTTGAGTGTCTACAGACCAGGCTTATAGAGCAAAGAGAAAGGCTCTACAAATGATTGAGAGGGACATTAACTTGTAATTTCCGAAGCTATGGAACTATGCAATAGTACTTAAAAGAACTAATTTAGGTTCAATAGTTGTTTTGGCAATGAATGAGAGCTCTAGGTCCAACGCTTTCACACATTTTTATTGCTACTTTGGTGCTCCAAAACAAGGGTTTTCGGACAGAAGTACAATAAATTTAGATGGTTGCCAACTTAGTGGTCCTCACAAAGGTGTGCTTTTAATAGCGGTTGGAATTGATCCTAATAATAAACCCTATCTAATAGCGCATGTAGTGGTTTTTGGGGAAGCTGGGGACATCTGTATATGGTTTTTTTGACATTATTGAGGCAAAATCTTGACATTGTTAGAGCACATGAATTCACTTTTATGTTTGATAGAAGTATTCTTGTATTAGAGCATAGATTTTGTGTTAGACATCTTAGGCAGAACTTCAACAATTTAGGTTTAAGGGACTAAAATTTAAGGATGCATTCTAGAAGGCTACAAATAGCACAATAGTTGGGCAATTTAAGCATCCTTTTAAGGAGACAACAAAGGTTCATGAATCAGGAGCAGAATTGTTCAATGACAAACCTCTTTCATAGTTGAGTAAGTCACACTTCACTTTATTGACTACATGTGACATGGTTTCGAACAATTTTTGTGATTGTTTTAACTAGGATAGCAATTTAGGTGGGTTTTAGATTGAAATAGGCGGTGTAGCATTAATTTTCTCAACTCGAACTCATCCCAACCCAACCTAATGACAACTAAAAAGTGCCCAGTCTTAAGCCAACCTAATTCTCATCAAGTCATGTTCAGGTTAACTTGATTTTTATCTAGTCAATCCACCAACCCGAAACCACCTAACTCAACCTGCCAACCTAATTTAAAATAATTATTTTGAATAGTTATTTTAATTTAGAAAATTTATTTTGTATTTTTATTCTTTAATTTTATCTACCTTTAATTATTAATAAATTAAAATAGGAGTAAGGAGTTTTCGTCATAACTCCACAATAGTAGCTTTCTAAAAATATTTTCATTCAACCACACAATACATTATTTTTATGAATTTTTTTCCTTTCATTTTCTAGTATCTATCTACATAATAAAAATATTGAAATCACAAACCATATTATTTTTAAAAATAATGTACTTTTTCAAGTTTTACACACCAGTTCTCACCAACTTTCATATCTCTTGTGTCAACCAAATTATCTCTTTTTACTTCTACAATAGAAACAACATAAAGAATATCCACGCATCAATTGAGCAAAATCTAGGTTCTAACTAGCTGCTGCACATAGTTTTCAACTGATTGGAAGTTGGCAGGCTTGTAAGAATTGCAAAATGATGTCCCTTATCTCCTTATAGTGTGCTACTAACAAAAGTGCATTTAATGCAATTCACCATAAGCAATTATAGAAATGTAGTTTTGGACGTTGCACCCTACTCATTATAGAATTTTCATGTCAGGAACAAAAGAGGCCCATGGGTAATTTCTTTTTGCTATTTAATAGCTCTATAATTACTGAAATATTATAAAAATGTCAAATAACTATAACAAACTGGTGGGTATGTTCCTTAGTTCAAGGCTCAAAACTGAATGAACAGAAAAAAAGATTTTTCTATATGTTAATTTAATGTCCATCCATGGTAGCTTGCATTATTGTACATTATTATCCATCTGGGGATAAAACAAGAGTAGCTACCACATTTCTTTTTTGGCTATTTATGTTTCATTGTGGTACTAGTTAGTACTGTACATCATTAAACAGCATGAGACCAATCAAATTTGTTTCCTTTTTAATAGCTTCATAATATATAAACAAGTTATTTCATTATACACATAATTATTATAACAATTTGGATGAGTCATTTGAATTGATATAACCTCTCAACTAAAAAAATTCTTATCTATCAATATATGCAACACCTTGCATTGCATGTGGCCTAAGAGAAGCTCCTTGGACAATTCAGTAGTCAAACTAATAATTTGACAACTCTATACAAAATAATTTTCATGTCCACTTGGATACCAAAGTAGTCTAATAGTGTAATCATTCATATTTGTATGTTTGTTGAAAATAAATAAGAGAGAAAAATAGCAAAGCAGCGAATTTGTTATTGCTAATGTTCAAAATTTCAAGCTTTATTTTGTTATTTTCTATTTTCATCCCTAAAAAACTCTAAATTTATTTGTTTAAGTTGGGTTGAGTCAAGTTGGTTAGGTTAATTTAGGTTTTTGTGTGACCCAAATCAAATTTTGGATTGTTTCTGTAACCTAAAATTCAACCCAACCCAACCCATTTTTCTCAGGTTATTATTCATCTTAAATTTGTTAGCCCTAAATCTAAAATGGGTAGACTCGAACTCAATTTTTCATGTCAAACTCGTATTTGGTTGTCGTGACATATTGAAAATAGCAGCTCTTAATTTTAACAATGCCATATTGTATGTAAGAGAAAATCTAATTATAACAATGCTTGAGTGGATTAAGGAACATCTAATGACAAAATTGCAAAAGAATAGAGATAAAGCATTGAAGTCATGAAATGTAGAGATATGTCCTTTAGTGATGAACATAAAAAATATTGGCTGACTATGTACTGAGAAAAGTTGAGGATAATCACTACCAGATAACAAACTTATGGAAGGCTAATTCTGTGTTCATTTAGAATAGTGGACCGGCAGTTGAGGAGATGGGAACTCACAGGTATCGTATGTTTGCATGCTTGTAGTGCAATATGTAACAAAAGGGAGGATCCACTACACTATGTGGATAAATATTGTAGTGTAGAGTTATACAAAGGGTCCTATGAACCTGCAATAGTGGGCATCAACAGGTAAGAAATTTGAGGTGAAACATTCTACATCCTACCTTTGCCACCTAATTTTGGCATGCACAAAGGAAGACCAATTAGAGCAAGGAGAAGGGACATAGGTGAACCTTTGTAGAAAGGACAGAAAAGAAACAGGGGTAGAGTGAGAGGTGATCAACTCATTAAAGTGAAGAGAAGCCAATCTATATTCAAGTATGGTCATTGTTAATGTGAAGGGCATAACTCCAAGACTTGCCTTCTCAAAGAAGGAACAACCTCAACTAAAGTTTTGAAACCAAAAAAAGTACAAGTAATATTGTTTATCTATTATGTATTTTTGGATATAACTTATCCTACATTACTTTATTTTATGTTTTTTTTTTGTCATAGACTATGAAAGAGATTGTAGATGAACTTAGGACCAATACTGAATCCTTTGAGTTAGGATCCCTGGCTGCAGCTACTAGAAGGAAATTAGAGGTTCTTTGAATTTTTTCTTATGATTTTGTGCAATTAATTTTTTTTTTGGTTATGGTAATGGTATTAATTTATGTATAAGGTTTGAAAAGGAAAGAAAGGAAGGTGTTGCTCAAAATAACTCGTGCAATGTATAAAGAAATGTTGTGGTATATTAACATGTACTTTTCTTTCTTTCTTTAGTTTATGCACAAAAAATAAACACTTACGGCATATTGACAGGTACTTTTTTTTTTCTTTCTTTAATAATTTCTCAGAATAATATAGGGCATTCCTTAGAAGAATAAGCCCCTAGCAAGGTTTCTGGCCCATCTATGTACCAACAATTACAGCTGTTTCAAAATGATGGGAGTCAGGCATCTCAAGGCATCCTAGCCTAAGCATCTGCCGTTAGAAAAAGAAAGTATGTCAACCACAACAATCTAAACGTGGCAATGGATAATGTTAATGACAAGAAGAAACAAGATGAAAAAAAGAAGGCAAATTAAAAATATGTTCAATTTGAAGTCATGTAAAGTGAAGGAAACGAATTGTTGGATTAATGTTTGGTGATCTCCAAACAATCTTTCAAGAGGTTGGATCTTTGGTTGGCTGAATATTGTCAAGAATCAAATTCAGTCATTTATTTATAATCAAATGTTCAATATGGAATTCTTCTTTTTGAATAGTCATTTTTTGCCATTCCCTATGTGAATAATTGAAAAGGGTAGTTTTTGATTGTTACCAATTGTTTACAATTTGGTTTCTTTTAATTTTAGCTATTTTCTTGCTTGTTGATTTGGTTTGCTTAAAACGAGATACTTTTGTTTGATTTGGTTTGTTGAAGCAGGTTGAAGAGTTTGATTTGATTTGGTGTTAGTTGAAACACGCTTAGAAGAGATTGTTTTTGAATTGGTGTTGATTGAAGAGCTCTATTTGACACACTTTAGTTTGACATAATTTTGAAGCTTCCTTTGCTTGTCATTTTCTAGTTGTCATTGGCTTTGGTGTTGGCATCTTTTTGCTTTTGTTCATCATTTTCAGTTGTTGTTGGTTGACACTTTTAGTTATTTTTATACTTGCCACTTTTAATGCTAGTATCTTGGATCCACAAACACAACTATACTTTACACTACAATCATATTTGTAGAAAAAACTTATAAATGAACATAGTTACTTCCAAAACTAGCCAATACACTTTCCTTTATTCATTAATTAAAGAAAACTTAATACATATAGTTAGTATATGCAAAACAAGCCAAAATGGCTAGAAAATTCAAGAAATTAATGTAAAATTATATATATATATATATCCTTTCCCTTAAAGCTTTCCATAAAAATCATAGTAATGTTCCAGACAGTGTAGACTAAATCTAATTTGCATTGTATCCAAACCATCATATAGAAGAGCCAAGAAACCATAACCCCATCTGCATAAGTTTCTTCCTCTTTCTTGACCTATATCTATCTCAAGCTCTCTCGTGTTAATGATTACAAATGAACCTTATATTTATGTTCTTGGACATTACACGCATTGGTGGGTCAACCCATTGAAAATATTTGCACCTCTTACTCTACAAAATTTATACATTAAGGAAAGCTTCTCACAACAAAAATGATGATTGAAATCATAAGCTAGGAAAGTACATTCTCATTTCTTATCTAGGTACATGACTGAAAATCTTCTCTTTAGATGTAAGTTAGTCTAAGAAGTTCGAAGCATTTCTTTTACTTCGTAGAAACATTCTATAAGAGCATTCGAGATCATTGAATAAGAAGAAGTAGAATATGATATCATTTCATCAAATGTAGAAGACTAGGAGTAAATTGGTGGTGAAGGAAGATTTGGAGTGTGGAACTAGGTTCCAAGTTTCATAGTGAAGAATAAGTAAAAAGGATTTGGGGTATCTTTCTGAACTAAAAATTTATGTTCTTTTTAATTTTATCATACAATGAGGTGGCATTTTTAAGTGATGATGTGCCCACTAATATACATGGATAAGTAATGTAGACAAAAATGTCCACATGAGTTTGGCTATGTGGTGTAATTTAAGAGGCATGTGAGTGGTGTGTGAGTTTTTCCAGCTAAATTATAGTGAAATTCCATGTGATTGGATGTAAATTGGTGAATTTTCTCTTTAATGTGCATAATTTTTCATTAGAGTGGACTCATTTTGATATTACAAATTGTTAATGTCCTTTTTTCATAGAAGGCCATAGTTGGACTAAAATTGCATTTTCCTGATGGTCTAAGGTTTCAACTTCATCATCACATATAGTGCAACTAAGATAATAAGAAATGGGAAAAGAGCTAATATAGTTTTGAGTAGGTGAAAGATTAAAATCACATGCCAAATGAAAAGTTTATTGCATCATGGATAGGGTATTCCAAAGATTTTTGAGAAGACCAACAATAGTAGAGTTAGCAAAAGGAAAATAATGGCTTTGGTCCAAAAAAAGAACTAGCTCTAAGAGAACAATGCTTGACTTAGAGGGTACCCAGTACAACTTGGATACATACTAGAAGAAGAAATGATGATTTTGCAAATTATGGTCAATGTTTCTAGATTTAAAGGTTGTCTAGGGTGTTCAGATCTCATTCACAACTCTCTTTGATCATAAGATCTTTGACCAAGGGATGAAAGTTAATGAGACTTTGATCATTATCTTTGATTATAGGTGTAAATTTTTGGATGAAAGGGATCCAAGGTTTTTCTCAAGTGCAGGTGTTCAAATTCACATTGATTTTTAGAAAAGCTCCTTGAAAAGATCAAATATTTGATTACACAAATATCTTTCAAAAAGTCGATGAAGTATGCAAAAGGGGTTTTTGAGTAGCATAGAAGAGATGCCTCTCACAAATATTGAGCAGATAAAATTTTAACTAGAGCTTATTTCATTTTGAATAACTTGCTAAGAGAGTTTAATTATGAGGGCACGATTGAAATTATGTGTTCCTTGAAATCCTAAACTTCCCAACATCTTATGCGAGCTGATATTATCTAGGTTCTAAGCATGGGAGAATTTTTATTTTTATTTCCCCACAAAAGAATTATCTCATCATTTTATCTAATGAAGAGCATATAGATTTAGATAACAAAAATGTGGTATTTGATTGCAAGGAATAGCTTGTGCTATAGACTTAATAAAAATACTCCTTCTAACTTAAGAGATGTTTTTCCCAACCAATAAGCTTTCTATGGAGATGAGGGATAATATCGAAAAAGTCAATATTCTTGGATTTAGCTTTACTAAAAGTTATGCATTATTATGGCTGCTGTATCTAATGCCTAATAATAATTAATTCTCTTCATGTAATTAGAATCCACATTCACACTGTAATGAACAAAATAATTTTCTTTATCACTACATTAAATAGACCAGGAGAAAACTTATACAAAATAGTGAAAACAGTAAAAAATTCTTTATGGTGTACTATAACATACAAGATCATCCGCATTAAGGTGATGGGAGATGTGAGCATCAATTTAGTAATTTTAATTCCTTTAAAATCATATTCATTATCTTCTTCAACAAGCATCCCATGAAAGTAACTTAGAATAAAGAATGAAATGGAAAAGGGATAAACGATCTGCTTGGCGAATTCCTCGAGGAAGTTACGAAAAAGCCAAAAGAAGTACCATTGATGAGAAAATGAAAAATGAAGTAGAAATGGATAGAGAAATCCAGTCCACAAATTTATCACAAAAACTCTATTCAAGAATGGTGAGAAGTAAGAACCATTGCACTCTATCATAAGCCTTAGCAAGGTTGCTTTTTATTGCCATGAAGATTTTATTATCTTTTTTGTTATGGAATTAATGCAATATTTTTTGAGAGATAACACATCAACATTCTGTAAAGGCCATTTAGTTTGGACTAATATTCCTATTCAAATGAGATTTAATCCTATTAGCCAAAATTTCTTAAATAATGTAAGAGATGTTGCAGAGGTAGTAGGTCAAAATTTCTTAACCTTGCATGCATTACTATATTTAGGAATCAAATAAAAGTAAGATTTATTGCCTAGATTGGAAAACGTCACTACAAAAGATGACAAAACACAATCATTTCCAATCATAAGCAACTTCACCCTCTTTAAGCCATCTCTATCTAAAGTTTTGTTTTCATAGAATATGGATTCTTCAAAATATTTCATCAAGTTCCACTTGGAGAGTCCTCTTAAAAGCCAAAATTTTTGGTTGTTTGCTCTGGTGCTTGCAACTTATGATTCATGAATGTGATCTTTGGTGATTTTGATTAATTTAGTATGCTGATTTCCAAAATGAGACTTGTTCCAATCTCAAAGAATTTTCTGAGGGGGCTTGAGGTGATTATTGAGCTTATGAAAAGGAGAGCCATAAACATGTTTATTTATTCCATCCATAATTAACAACATCAACACAAGAGTTATCTAAAATCCATATAAGTTCAAGATGAAATAGCATAGAACAGTGTTTAAGCAAATAAGGTTGTGGTTAGAAGCTATTATAGAATGCAATTAACATATGCATGGGGGAAAGAGGTAACCACTTGGCATTGGCAATAGCTTTATCTAGCCTGAGGTAGATATTAACATGTTCACACGCATTATCCAAAGTGAAACTAAGACTATAAAAATCAAGATCAATAAGCTTATAGGAGGTAAGATCTTTTAAGAGATGGTTTCTAGAAGAAAAAAGCAAAAAGACGACCTATAGTTTTTTCTAGATTAGTCAATAATATATTTAAAGTCTCGCACAACTAATCCTAGTCCATAAAAATAATAAGTGAGATCTTTTTTCTAGTCCTAGAATATAAGTCTGGGAGGATACGTACAAGGACAATAATTTCCCTTGAATTGCTAAGGTAGGAGATGGTCATGGGATATGATAGCATTGATGAAAAGAGAGCTTTTAGCCAAAATATGAATGTTGAGTGATCTTCTTTAGGTCAAGAAGAAGTTGCCTTAAAACTTGGTTTACCATCTGAGCAGTAGTGAGAATTTGGGAAGTAGAAGGTGTAGATAGAAGTTTAGTTTTTGAGAGAAAGATGATATTACGTTTGGGGCCACTTAAAAGGATTGTAGGCTCTTCTTACCTTAGGCTTTGATGGTTGTTAACAGTTCTATATTAAAATTTCCATGAGTGATTAAGAGGAAAGCAAGGTAAAGCAATCTCTTATGAGGTCCCTTTAGGCTAGTCTCAATATTTTAACAATAAAAAGATTATGTAGATTGAAAGAGCAAGATATTTCAACAGTAGAATATAATAGAAAAGAACTGTCTTTTTTGTATACTTTCCCCAGTTCTATTGCTATCACTGGTTTTACGCGATTGATTGGATTAGATAGATATCCCTTCAACATAACATAGGTCATCGAAAGGATCTTGAAGATCCATCAGAGTGCAAAAGCCAAAATCTTTTCGAAAATGGTTTCCTATTTGAGGAGTGCATAATTGCATGGATATGTTCTCACTAACTAGTCAATTTGGGATCTAATTTGAGATTTTTCTTGGGAGGTATCAGGAAGGATTGGAATGGAATAAGATCAATGATTGGTTCAAAGAACATCACTAGATTCAGGTGATTGTGGATGATATATCTAGTAAATATGTTCCTCCCCATGTCAATATATTTTATTGTTTAGAGGGAATTATGCTTACTTATTTTTTAGGACAAGTAGCCATTGGCTTTGCTATGAATATTTATAGTAGAAGACAATTCCTCATATTGAACTAGAGTTATGACCATTCCTATTTCTAAATGAAGTTTCTTGTTAAGCTTGCAAACCTTAATGAATTATTTCCACCACCAACTGTTTGTTTTGTGACCAAGGAAAATTCTACAAAATTTCATGAATTTGGGTTTGTTAGTTAGTAAAAAGGCTAGTAATATCTAGCTTAACTTGGGTGGACTAAAAGGAATTTGAAATTTCAAACTCCAAACTTTAAGGAGTGGAGCAAGGAATTGCTGGTTTACTTTTGGCCTTTCAAATGGGCGCTCTAACAAAGTTAGAAAAACTCTTTTGAATTCTTTCTAAGCCAAGATGCAAGCTTAACTTAGAACATAAGTTGGGTCAAAATTTCAAGAGCTTGAGTTGTCAAGCATTGTAACAAGGGTCTATTTGTGGGGGGTCAATTAAAGCGCTACTAGCCATGGAGAGGAAACAACAGGCTAATTAGGGAAGGTGATAAGTTGGTGTTTTTGAGAATATAAGATCATTTGGTTAAAAAATTATTTTTTAATAATATTTTAAATATAATTAAAAATTATGACTAAAAAATGAATTGTAAATTTTATATTTGGTCTCTGTTTTGCCTCCATTTATCTAAATTTACTACCTCTCTCATGTTCACCCACTCATATTCTCCATTTTCAATGAACAATCTTTGATTTTACTACCATCATTATCGCCTGCCATTTTGTGTTTGATTTTTAGTTCCTCCATCATATTTTTCCATCATTATTTCTGGTATTTTCTGGCCTTTTGCTTTTCTCTAAGTATTACTATTTTTGTAAATATTGGGCTCTTTATTTTTATTTTATTTTATTTATTTTAATGGGTATTGTTATTGTTTAAAGTTTGGTCGCTTTTTCTTTTTCTTTTTTTTTTCTATTTTCTAATTTTTTTATAATGATATATATATATATATATATATTTTCACTTGCTAAAGTTGTTTTGGCTCTCAAGAAAAAGATTGGTTAAACTGGATTTCAAGCATCTATTACAATGTTATTTACCATTGAAATTGACATGTTACTTTATGGATTCTAGATAATATGTTTCTCATGCTTCCTAAATATAGTTTGCTAAATTAATACATTGCAAGTATATATCAGTGTCAGACTAATTGTTGGCTAGTTTCGAGTAATGGACCTTATTAATGAGTAAAACTTTTACGTGGCCATGTTTTCACTCTATTTGATTCACAAGCTTGTTTCTCCTTCAGAACATCATTTATCCAAGTAAGATAATAATAACCAAATGAAGTAGTGTGTATGGAAAATGTTAAGGTAATACAAATTAAAGTGATTGGCTCTCCAATTTGGAGAATGTTAAGGCAATATAGATTAAAGTGATAGGCCAATCAATTTGTTTAAATTTCACAAAATTCTCTTGACTTTTTCTTATGTTAATTTGAAGATCAAATATATTTTATGGTACAATAAAGCTGTTATTTCATTAATAAGTACAATTTGGTGGTATCAATTTTGGGGAAGCATGTTTATTTAGTTGGATTGGGGTTGTATTAATTTAAATCACTATGAAATAAATTCAATTCATGTTAAAAATTGTGTAATGTAGGGATTGAAACTATGGATCAAAATCCATACTTATCACTTGAAGCAATTGGACCAAATTTATCACTCGGGGGCTATGATTTGCCTTATTTTCTAGGTTGTATAGACGCAAACAATGCACATGGTTTACTAGGTTGCCACTTTTTTATTCAATTCTAAAATATAATTAAAAGCATAAATTTAGTTGCTATATTAGATTGCAAAGCTTTATGTAATTGTTATCATTGTGTAGGTCTAATGTCGAATTGATGAATTTGAGAATAAATTGACAGTTGTTCACGGGATAATAGGTAGGATGCATACTTGTTATATTATGAATATGAGCATCGTAAATGCTTTGGTGTAAGGAAAGGAAAATAAGTGTATTTTTATGGTAATAGTGTTTGATAATTTTACATGAAAGAATTTGCTTGTTTTTGTAAAGAGACAAAAGATGAAAAATGCAGTACTTGCAACTCATGATTCATGAATGTGATCTTTGAAGATTTTGATTAATTTAGTATGCTAATTTCCAAAATGAGACCTGTTCTAATCTCTAAGTGCTTGTCGAGTGTGCTTGAGGTGATTATGGAGCTTATGAAAAGGAGAGCCGCAAACATGTTTATTCCATCCATAATAAACAACAACAACAACAGAGTTATCTAAAAGCCATATAAGTTCAAAATGAAATGGCATAGAATAGTGTTTAAGCAAATAGGGTTGTCGTTAAAAACTATTATAGAATGCAATTTACATATGCATGGGGGAAATAGGTAATCACTTGGCATTGGCAATAGCTCTATCTAGCCTAAGGTAGATATTAACATGTCCACATGCATTATTCAAAGTGAAACTAAGACTATAAAAATCAAGATCAATAAGCTTTTAGGAGTTAAGATCTTCTAAGAGATGGTTTCTAGATGAAAAAAGCAAAAAGACGCCACATAGTTTTTTCTAGATTAGTCAATAATACATTTAAAGTCTTGCATAACTAATCCTAGTCCATAAAAATTATAAGCGAGATCTCTTTGCTAGTCCTAAAATAAAAGTTTGGGAGGATACGTATAAGGACAATAAATTCCCTTGAATTGTCAAAGTAGGAAATGGTGATGAGATATGATAGCATAGATGAAAAGAGAGCTTTTAGCATAAATATGAATGTTGAGTGAGCTTCTTCAAGCCAAGAAGAATTTGATAGTAAAAATTGGCATGAAAGATAAGAAAAAAAGATAAGGCTTTTTTAGTTTTTACTTAGCTCCTAGAATTATGTCATAGTTTATGATGACATTATTATAGGTGAAAGATACATTAAACTTAAAACATGTGAAAGTATCACTTTTGTCTCATGAAAAAAGAAAAGAAAAAAGCAAACTAGAAGGTGGGACAAGATTCTACATTAGTTGTTCAAAAAATAAATCCTAATAGAAGAATATTTGGTGGTATGTATATCTATGAAAAGTGGGTCAACCTAAAATCCAAAGAAAAGGAAAGACTTGCTATAAATATTATGCGGTAGGCCGCATAAGTATTATTTTTACAAGAATAAGGATGGATAAAATGGCAGTGATGACAATATGGTATTTGCATATGAAGGAAATATTCTCAGATATTTACCTATAGGAATGTGAATAGCTGGGACATTGAGGAATTTCAAAAAGGCATTTTGGATACTTTTTCTCAATATGGTTGAATTTTAGATTTTTGACGCATACTACAAGTTTGCTCCAAGAAGAATAATTTTTATTCACTTCAATTGAAAAATACTAGTACTTTGTCCATGCTAGATAGTTATAATATCATGGTTATTAGAGTGGTAAACATCATAGTATTTGATAGAGTGGTGTGGTAACTCCCAAAGGTATGAAAGAATCTAAATTGAGTCAATTGGATTTAATTTAAAGGTAGGTTGGAGGTGAAATCTTGAAAGTCACTTGTGACAAAAGGGGTATTGATGAAAGGAGAGCCATATGATAATTTATATTGTTGGTCACTCAAAAAGATGACTAGAAGTGCAGTGAGATACATATGTTTGTGAGAGAAATCATGTTAGGCAAGACAATGGATTGAGGTTGTCCTTCTCTATGGCCAACTAGTTTGTTGGTCAGGCTACACCTGTGCGCTGCTCGCTATGAATTAATTGGTGTTAGATCTTTACTAATCAACATATACAACAACATACTTGAAGACTAATGAAATTTGATGCTCTATATAATGGAGTCATTAATAATTGCTAAAGTGAAAAACCTCATTATTGTAATGCCATAGAATTTTATTTCATATTTAATTGATTATCATACCTTATTTTATTTTATTTATTATTTCAATTAAAGTTGTAGCAAGGCATGAATATCATTATGTAAAAAATATATATAAACAAATAAATAATATTAAATTATGTCATGATCCAATAGTGATAACTAATATTTTAGATCCATATATATATATATATGTGTGTGTGTGTGTGTGTGTGTATTAATTTGTAGAGATTCTATATTTTGGGAAGTATAAGATATAATTCTACTCGAATTAATATTTTATTAATATAAAATTTTGAATTATTAAACTTTAACAATTAATAATAAGGATACAAAAATTATAATAGGATTGTCCTAGTCCTAGAGTCCTTGCAAGAGATTAATTAGAATCCTATTTGAATTAAGCCATTTTCCCTATATATATAGTCTCTAGAATAAAATCCTAATCATATTAGACACAAAAAAGGGAGGAAAATTATAGAAAGTAAAGGGACAGCTGCAATATTTCCCAAGCAAAGCTTCAATGTAAGGCTTAAATCTTGACTTGTATGCTACCTATTGTATGTTCACCTAGGTGCCAATTTCCAATTGAAAGTTTCGATCAAAGTGCTATAGTTTAACTTTTGTGGAATTATAATTGCTGCCAAAAATCATGTCCAATGACATATGATCTAATCTCAATATATATAATGCATATGGTATTTATATAGTTTGTTGTTGTTGCTATTGAGTTTTGATTTTTAGATTTTAGGGTTAAAAGGTCAACACTAATTCGTGGGTCAAATTGTACTAATTTTACTTCAAAATTTTTTGAATGAACTTTAATGTGTCTACAACATTGTGAGCAAATTTTAGGCCTTAACTATCAATATTGAATTTTATAAAAATCCAAAACGATACTTTGTTAGATTAAGTGGCAAGTCTGCGTAGGTTCAATTTAAATTTTTGTTTTTCTTTACCAATATAAATGATAATATTTTAAAGCAATAAATTTTACTAAGAAACTCTGATGTGTTAGTAACATTATTGAAAAGTTTCACAAACTCAAGCCTTTTGGTTATTTTTCTAAAATTCATCATATTTAACTACCTGAGCATATATAAGGTTTGAACTATTTTTGACTTAAGAGATTTCTTACCGTGATAATGGATGTACTTTGATTTCTTTTTTTACCTTTTTAGTACAATAATTTGAAATTGTTTAGAAAAAGAACAAATAAAATATTAGAGCCTTTTATTATTTACTACTACAAAATTATAGTGTCAAGCTCATGAGTTCTTGAAAATATAGCTAAGTTAATGATTTTTTGTTAAGCCCTTGATGATTTACGTTGTTTTGATTATGAAAAAATTACATTCCTAAAATTTTTTATTGATAGCATGCAATTAAACTATGAATATCTTTCCATACTATCTATTGGAATCTGTCTATGTGTAAGAATTTACTTTCCATAATTAAAAGATCTTCTAAAGATTCTAGCCTGTTTATCATCTCTATGATTTAGCAAAGAAATCATTCTTTCTTTATTCATTAATAGATCTACAATTTATGGTATTGATGTAGGCTTACCATAATATGCTGTTTTCTTATTTGATTCCAATAGATACTTACCTAATTAAAGATTTTTAGCTATTAGACATAAGTTTATAAATAAGAAAATATGTAGCATTGTTAAGGGTGAATCACTTAGTGGGAAAAGATCCTATTAAATGCCTTGAGGAGTTGTGTGATATTCTCATAATCATTTTTTGTGCTTCAGTGTTGCTAATTTCTTGCTCTACATAAGTTTTCAAGGGACCTTGTGGTGAAGAAAGTCAAGGGGAGCTTGCCTTCGATGGACCTTAGAGAGATGAGGACAAGGTGATTTGTGTCTTGAAGGACCTAGTGGTAAAGAGGGATAGGAGTTATACCCTCGTGAAGAGAAAAAATTGGCACTTGGTAGCTCTAAGGACCTACAGGTGAAGAAACTAGTAGAGTGGCATTATCTGGAATCTTCTACAGTATGCTAGGTTTCGGTCTAGAAGAAGAGTTTAGAGCTTGTTGTATGGAGTGGCAGTAACCGATACATCAATTTATAGAGGTTGTGCAAGTGAATCTAGCAGAGGTTCCCCTAGGCCTATTCACAAAGTAGTTGGTTCCATTATTCCATCTAGATTCTAGGTTAGCTTTTTGTGAAGAGCCGGTTTTCACCCTACTAGGGTGTTTTTAATCCTTTACTTTCATTATGTCAAATTTCTATACTTAACTATAAAATACTTCTACAGTTTTAATTGATTTGACAAGTTCAAAATCTTAAGTGAAAACTTAGATAAAGAAATAGGCTTGCTAAACCTCTAAAAATTCCAATGTCATTTTATTTTTGTTTTTACTGCTTTATTTGTTACTTATCTAAATAGTTGTTTAACTGGTATTTACAAATTCCAATCACTAACTAACATTATTTCCCCCAAAAAACTTAAACTATTTGAAAGGCTAAAAAATATTTTAAGTGATAAACTTATTTAGCATTAAAATCCGTTAAGCCTAATTCACTCCACCAGCTTATAATCACTCACAATTGGTATCAGAGCATTAGTTCTCTACATTATGGTGTAACTACCAAAGTAAATGATCTTATGTTGACTAACACTTTTGATGTCTTTGTAGAAGGGCAATCATACAATCGGCCTCCACTGTTTGATGGTTCCAACTATACTACGTGAAAAAAGAGAATGCATGAATACATAATTGCCATGGATTTTGATTTATGGGATGTGGCCAGTAAAGGGCTAACGATTTCAATAAAATTAGTTAACAGACATATGGTTCTAAAAGAGTAATAAGAATTTACTAGTGATGATGAAAAGGCTATCTCAATGAATGCAATGGCCAAAAACATTTTGTCCAGTACTCTCATAAAAGAGGACTATAATTGAGTTAGTACATACGCTATAGTAAAGTAAATATGAGAAATGTTGCGAGTAAACTATGAAGGTACCAGTCAAGTTTGAAAAGGAGGATTGCTCTTCTCATTCACAAGTACAAAATATTCCAGATGAAACCTGATGAAACCATAAGTTAGATATATGCGCTTCATGAAAATTATAAATCCTATATTCACACTCGGCAGAATTATAAACAAGGATGAGCAAGTTTAGAAGATTCTTAGATCGATTCCCAAGGAATGGACACCATAAGTAGTGTTATTTAGGAAGCTTGTGATCTTAGTAGGATGACCATGGCTGAATTGATTGGATCTCTCACATTTCATAAGATGATGCTGCTAAATAATGATAAAGGTACAAAAATAAAAGGTAAAAATAATATTCCTTTTAATTCCTATCATGATTCTGATTTGAAAGTTCAAGAAGATCTTAATGATGATCAAGTTAAGAATGGAATTATCCTGATTTCTTAGAGATTAAAGCAACTAATGAGCCTCAAAATAAAATTTTGGAACAATAGATCAAAACTAAAAAGAACCAGTTCCAAAACTCGAAATATTGAGCCACCTCACTACTACAAATATGATGAAATTAGACATAGAAAACCAGACTATCCCTAATTAAGGAAAAATGCAAAGCAAGCCAAAGCGAATGTGATGGCAATTAGGTTAGATAAATCCAATGGTGAACAATTTGACAATAAAGAGAATTGCTTCATGGTCAATTAAGTTCATGCTAAGAAACATTCCCATAAACAAAAATGGTACTTGGATAGCGAATGTTCCATGTATAAGATAAGGGATGCATCTATGATCCTTAAGCTTAACAATTGCCTTGAAGGAAATGTTTTCTATGCAGATAACATAAAAGGACACATAATAGGTAAAGGTACCATTGGAAAGTAGACTAGTACTACTATTGATAATGTGTGGCTTGTTTAGGGCCTTAAGCATAACTTGCTTAGTATTAGTTGCCTATATCATGAAGGCTCTGAGTTTAAATTCCACCTTACTTATTTTATTATCAAACAAAATAAGAAACTAGTTTTTACAGCTACCATAGATGGAAATGTTTATTACATAACCCTTGATGATTTAACTTGCCAAAATATGGAGTCTATAGCGGTTTTAGATAGAAAATGCTAGAAATGGCATAGAAGATTAGGCCACATAAATATGGAGCTTATATCTCATCTCACAAAGAAAGATCTTATCAAAGAGGTACTAAAGTTAAATTTCTCCAAAGATGGGATATGTGGTGCATGCTAAAAGAAGAAGCAGTTCCAAACATCTTTCAAAGCAAAGAATGATATCACAACTTCCAAGTCACTGAAACTTCTACACATTAACCTATTTAGGCCTATGAAAAGCACTTCACTTGGAGATGAAAGATATGTATTTGTGATAGTAAATGATTATACTCATTTTATGTGAGTTCTATTCTTTGCTCATAAAAATGATACTTTAAGTGCTCTCATTCCACTCATTAAAAGACAAGGTTATTTCATTAAGAAAATTCGAAGTGACCATGAAATTGAGTTTGATTAAACAAGTTTTGCTTTATTTTGTGAAGAATATGGTTATATTTATGATCTTTTTGCTTTTAAGACTCCCCAATAAAATAGGGTGGCTGAAAGAAAAAATCTAATTTTGCAAGTTGCTAAAACCATGTTTTATGAATATAATCTTCCAAAATTCTTTTAGGGTGAAGCCATGAATACAACTTGTTATATGCAAAATTGTGTTTTCTTAAGACCACTTTTGAAGGAAACCCCATATGAATTGTGGCATGGTAAAGTTTCAAATATTTCTTATTTCTGTGTTTTTGGTTGCAAATGTTACATTCTTAATAATAGAGATTATTTGAAAAAGTTTGATTCCAAAGTTGATGAAGCTATCTTTGTTGGTTACTCAATAGATAGTAAAGCCTAACGTGTGTTTATAAGCAGAAAAGATCAGTTCAAGAATCTATGCATATTAAGTTTGATGAGACGAACCCATCTTGTTCCTAGGAAACCTTGAGCAAGGAAATTAGAGGATTGAAAGAACTAGTTAAGATTGTGGACCTTGAGCTAACTAATTCAAACCAAGAGGAAACAAAATCCTTGAGAAAACAAATCCCACTTCTAAACCTGATTCCAATGAATTAGTAAAAAGGATCAAACAAAGAACCAAAAAGTTTAAACATGTTTCCAGTCATCCTACTAATAGAATCATTGGAGATCCTCAAGCTAGAATAACTACCAGATTCAATGCCAGAAAAGCTCTATCAGATGAATCCAAATGTGCTCTCATATCAATGATTAAACCTAAAGATGTTAAAGAAGCATTGAAAGATCCATTTTGGATTGAAGTTATGAAGGAAGAACTAGCTTAATTTGAAAAAAATGAAGTCTAGAAGCTGGTAGAACGAACATCAGACCATCCAGTCATTGGTACCAAGTGGGTGTTTAGAAATAAGCTAGACAAAATTGGTAAAGTTACTAGAACTAAAGAAAAACTGATAGAAAAAAGCTACAATCAGCAATAGGGCATTGTTAATGATGAAACGTTTGCTCCAGTTGCTAGGTTAGAATCAATTAGTATGTTTCTTAACTTTACATCTCATAAAAAGTTAATGCTATATCAAATGGATGTAAAAAAGTATTTTTCTAAATATATTCATAACAAAAAAAGTTTATGTTGAGCAACCCCTCAGTTTTGAAAATCAGAACTTTTCTCATTATGTTTTTAAACTAACAAAGGTTTTATATAGACTAAAACAAACCCTAGGGCTTGGTATGATCGATTGAGTAATTTTCTCATAAACAATGGTTTTCCTATAGGAATATTAGATAACATATTGTTCACTAAGCACCAAGCAAATGGATTTCTTATTGTTGAAATTTATGTAAATGACATTATTTTTGGTGCTACTAATGATTTGTTTTGTCAAGAGTTTGTTGAGAAAATAAAATAGGAATTTGAGATGAGTTTAGTAGAAGAGCTCAATTTCTTCTTAGGACTACAGGTGAAGCGAACTCAGAAAGGAACATTTATCTAGCAAGAAACGTATACAATTGAGCACCTAAAGAAGTTCAAGATGAGTTAATGCAACCATGCAACCACTCCCATGAGTACAAGTACCAGATTGGAACTTGATGAGGATGATAAGAGTGTAGACGAAAAAGTTTACAAAGGTATAATTGGTAGTTTACTTTATTTAATTGCAAGTTGTCCAGATATTATGTTTTCAACATGCTTATATGCTAGATTTTAGTCTTACCCAAAGGAATCCCATTTCAATACTATTTAAAAAAATGTTGAGATATTGTAAGGGAACATCTAACTATAGCTTATGGTATCCATATTCTAAAACCTTTAATTTCATAAGCTATTCTATTGCAGATTATGCTGGTTGCAAGATAGATAAGAAAAGTACTAGTGCTGGTTGTCAACTGCTAGAAAATTTTCTAGTTTCATAGTGTAGTAAAAAGCAAAGTGTAGTTGCATTATCTGCTACCGAGGTAGAATATATGGCCTTAGGAAATTGCTACACCCAAGTATTATGGATTAAGCATATTCTACATGATTTTGGTATTAAAGTGCCCTATATGCTCATTTTATGTGGTAGTTTCAATACTATTTATATTTCTAAAAAACTAGTTTTACATTCATGTGCAAAACATATTGAAATTAAGCATCATTTCTTGGGTGATCATTTAAATAAATGTGATATATCAATTGATTTTGTGTCTACTAAAAATCAGCTTGCAAATATTTTTACTAAGGCATTGGAGGAAAGGAAATTCATTAATATAAGGAATAAATTAGGAATAAAATTAAAATTTGATTTGGAGGGAGAAATAAACCATGATTAAACTTGGCAGTTATTCCTTCTTGAAAACTACTTAATATTGCTGAAGTTTCCTTCCCCTATTACTATTTTTATTTTGGAAATTCTCAGCCATTATGATAATTAGTTGATCCACTTTCCAAATCTTACTTTTCAAGTTTTCTTTACTTCTAAGTTTTGACTGATCCATCGTCTTCCTCTTCATGCCTAAAAACCTTATTCTCATCTTTTCTTCTTCTTTCAAAGTTTTTGCAGCTGAAAACCCTCCTCTTTCTCGTTCGATCGTTTCCAAAATGAGGAAGAGACAAAGCTTTCATTATACTAGACCTCTTTTCTCAAAGAAAAAGAAACCCTCTCTATCCTCCTCTAAACCACATTCCTCAAAGTAATCGAAGCTTCTCTTATGCTAAAATGGTATAATGACTCTAGCTCTAATGATGAAAAATCTCCCTTCTCTAATAAACCCTAGTTCTTATGTTCTAAGGAACCTAATATTAAGGACACCCCCATGGGTTCTCCTGAAAAACCAATTGGTTCAAATGAGGTTCTGTTAAGCCCCAAGTCCATGTTTCAATCAATCCTGAAGAAATTACCAACTAGAATTTTTGTAAGGTTCCCTCATCTATTAAATTCCATTCTGTGAAAGCTGAAAAATATTTTCATCAAAAATTTCAAGCCAAAATTTGAATATAGGAAGAGCGGTTAATTTTGATTTGTTGCCAAAATCTCTTGCCGTTGATTTTGTGTGCAATTTGAAATGGGATAATTTTATGAAACTTAATGAAAGATCCTAGGTTAAGTGGTTTTACACAAATTTCACTTTCATTGAATCTAAAAATGATATATCCATTGAATCCTATATGTTGGAAAACAGATTGTGCTATCCTATCAAAACTAATTTTTTTACTTGATCTTCTTGATAATGGTACTAAGTTTTTTAAATTTGGAGACTTGTCTGATGTTGATATTTCCTATGATGAAATCACCAAAATGTTTTGGGAAGGAAAACAATATGCTTTGTCTGTTGGGTCAGTTTTAAACAAATTGAAAAATTAAACACATTCTGCTTTATAAAATGCTTAGTTGTACTATTTTCTCCTCTCCGGTATCTGGTGGTAGTCATTCCATAACCTAAATTCCATAAGTCTCTATGTGATGGCTAAGGCTATTAGACAAGAACTAATCAATATTGGTTTTGTAATTTTGAAATACATGGTCTATTCATTCTTCCATCAAGTAGAAAATGTTCCATATTCCATGATTCTTGCTCATATTTTTAAGCATAAGGGAGTTTTCTTACTGAATGCTTGGATTGAGGGAGAGAATGACCATAAAATTTTATATCTTGCTAGCCTTAAAAAAATGAAAATTTAGTATACTAAAGATGATGGATAGTTTAGGGGAGTTGGTAGAATCCTTTGCAGTATCAAGCTCTATCCCCATAAATCTAAAAAACTAGTGACCATTAGTTTAGAATCTGAAGAATCCAGTTCTGTTCACCCTAATCCCATTCAAACACCAAAAAGGGCTTAAGGGAAAGTCAATAAGAGACTTGAGGCTACGATAGAGGTCTTAGTAAGGCTGTGGAGACTCTTGCAAGACATCTAGAAACCATTATTGATTCCATGGATTACAAGCTCGAGCATCTTCTCCGCACTCGCGCTACTGTTATTCTACTGAAGCAGAAAGTTAAAGCTTATCTAAATGCTTACTTGGCTCCTTTTGATGATGAAGGGAAGAAGATTTGAAAATTTGAATTAGTGGAAACTTTAAACTTCTGCTAGAACTCACTTACTTCTATTTGATTGCGTGAACTTATCTGTATAACTAAGTTTATTTCTACCGAATAATGAATAGTTTTATGGGGCCTATAAACTCTTGTCACTCTAGATGATTTTATTTTTTATTAGGTCTATTATATGAATGAAAATTTTTATATGGTATCTGTTGGTATTTGCTGTTTATTTAGTTTCTTTAGCACATAGATAGAGGAAGCACAAGTGGGAAAAATTGAACACATAAATAGGAAAAGCAAAAGTGATATCATTCCTCTCTATTCAAATTTGTCATCATAAAAAAGGGAGAGATTGCTAAGCCCTAGATGATTTACATTGTTTTGATTATGACAAAATTATATTCCTAATTTTATGCGCTGATAACATGCAATTAAACTATGAGTTTCTTTCCATACTATATGCTGGAATCTATTTATACAATGGAATTTATTTTTCATAATTGAAACTTTGCCTAAAAATTCTAGCATGTTTATTATCTCTATGATTTAGGAAAGAAATCATTCTTTCTTTACTCGTTAATGTATATGCAATTTATGGCATTGATGTAAGCTTACCATAATATATTGTTTACGTATTTGACTCCAACGGATACTTACCTAATTAAGGATTCTTAGCCATTGGACATAACCATATAAATAAGAAAATATGCAACATTGTTAAGGGTGAATCACTTAGTCGAGAAAAGATCTTTGTTAAGTGTCTTAAGGAGTTATGTGATACTCTCATACACATTTTGTGCTTAAGTGTTGCTAATACCTTGCTCTAAGTGTGTTTTTGAGGGACCTTGTGGTAAAGAAGGTCAAGGGGAGCTTGCCTTTGATGGACCTTAAGAAGATGAGGACAAGGCAGTTTGTATCTCGAAGGCCCTCATGGTGAAAAAAAATAGGAGTCGTACCTACTCTTAACGAACCTTGTGAAGAGAATAAATTGATGCTTGGTTGTTCCAAGGACCTCTGGGTGAAGAAACTAGTAGAGCAGTACTGTCTGTAATCTTTTGTAGTATTTTGGGTATCGATCTAGAAGGAGAGTCTGGAGTTTGCCATACGAAGTGGCATCAACTTGTGCGTCAATCCGCAAAGGTTGTGCACGTGAATTTAGCAAAAGTTCCCCCAAGTCTATTCACAAAGCAGCTAGTTTCACAGTACTTTAGAATCTAACTTTTCCCATCGAGGATTTTAGTTTAGCTCTTTGTGAAGAGCTAGTTTTCATCCAACTAGGGTGTTTCTGATCCTTTACTTTTATTCTATCAAATTTTTGTACTACTTTTATTCTGTCAAATTTTTGTACTTAACTATAAAACACTCTTATATTTTCAATTGATTTGTTAGGTTCAAATCCTAAGTGAAAACTTAGGTAGTGAAGTAGGCTTAACAAACCTTTTTAAATACTAGTGCCATTTTACTTCTATTTTTATTGGTTTATTTGTCACTGATCTGACTGGTTGTTTAACTGGTATTTACAAATTCCAGTTAGTAACTAAAACTATTTTTTGTGAAAGACTTAAACTATTTGAAAGATTATTTGAGTGATAAACTTCCATTGCATTAAAATCCCTTAGGCGTAATTCATCCCCTTCTTAGGCTTATAATCACTCATATTTTTCTCTTATCTTTAATGTTATATGAATATTTTAACTTGTGTTAAGTTTTTATGCTAATGTAAATAAATTAGTCATATATGAGGATCATTTATTCTTCAAATCTTTGAAAGCTAATTGCTAATTGAAAACCTGAGTACTGTATCGAGCCTCTAAATCTTTATTGATGTTTGCAAGTTTATGATTGTGTAATGAGTATTTCTAATGAAGGTAATGATTCCCATTAAGGGTTGTTACATTAAGTTTAGGAAGAGTTACTCATGTATTAGGTTGTTCTATGTATTCATCATAAAAATATTGTATCGATATTCTAGAAGGAGTGTAAAAGTTTAAGCCCTTGGTTGAAGTGATCACCAGAAGAAATTGGTTTAATTATTATCATTACTTAGCAGTTTATTCAAGCTAGCCCTAGGAGATCATTGATTAGATGAATGCAGAGCATAGTGAGTGCCTAAACTTTTATGTATTATATGGTATTGTTTTTTAAAACCCAGAAGGCTATATATTGTAACATAATCCACTAACAACTTTTTCATTATACACTACACTATAATATTCCACTGTGCACATAAGTTCCTTTTATTTTGTTTCGTGATGCAAGAAAAGTATGATATTTTGAGCGTTCATATTCTTTAATAATGTTTAGACTAGCAGTTAAACACAATGATCGGCATTGATGACTAATTTTATTGTTATCAATACTATATGTTGGATCCAACTTGATTTGGGTGTATGAGGGACTGAGTGACAGTGGGCTTGCTAGTTGAACCCCAAGCCCTTATGGCCTAATTTCTCTAACACACAATAGAAATCGTTTGTGGCTAAGGTGGTCGTAGGATTTTTTGAGGACCTAGGCATGAGCACTATTTGGTAAGGTCGCACTTGGCCCAAAGCAATAAGGGATTATTATAGTATGAATCATAAGGTTGACTAGCTATAGCAAATACTGGTTCAATCATCGCGTTTAATTGTTGGTCTATCAAAAAAAAATGTTTACTATTATATTTTTGCTTTACTACTCTATAATACATGACTATTTATCAACAATTTTCTTTAATGTTTACCACTAAGCATCTTTTGATTATGATATATTCTTAAATTCATATTGCACATACTTGGCATTTCTAAGCCCTTTACTTACACTCTACTTTTTTAACTTCCTTCTGATAGACCTAAACCCTAGCCCAAGTGAGGAAGTGGATCTCCCTTTCAATGAGAATCAAAACTAAAAGCATTTTGAGACTTTTACAACAGTCTTAGTATTTGATAATGTTAGCTTCTTAGTTTCTATATGGATTTTAGTTGAGGTTGGAGTATTGTTATTTGAATTTTCATGTTGCAAGAATTGCTTAATTTATTTTGAATACTTGGAGTTATTTTGTTTAAGATTATAATTTGGTGTTAGATGACTCCTATTGTTTGGGATTGAGATTCACAACTCCAGACTGGACTGCATGGTTTGATTTTGGGACATGATAGTCATAGTTGACTCTTGACCAATTGCTGGGGTGAAGAACATCTTAATGTGGAAATTATTTGGATTTAATTAGGTTACTTGAAAACTAAATTTAGCTACAATTTTAGTTCTCAAAGGATTTGAACTTATCTATTTTTGTATTGTAAAATCAGTATTCTTTTGTATTGATTTCCTAATTTTAAGAATAATAATAAAGTAATTTATTTTTGTATTATCCCAGTAGCATCACATATACTATGACAAACCAGTTATTACCCATGCTTTGCACCGGGTAATATGTTTTAATTTAAAATTTTATTTTATTTAAGTTTAGTTAGAGTTTAGATATTAATATATTTTATAAATATTATAAATACAGCATCTGAAAATTTAATAATAGAATTTATTGAATACAATATAATTGATAAAATAAATAAGACACAATAATTGTTTTTTAAATAGTGAATTGTATGTTCAGATTAATTTAGTTCATATATTTTTAGAGAATTTTAGCCTAGATTTAATAATTTTCTCAACTATAATTTGACATATTAAATTACAGAATAAGAGATAATTTATAGAATATAATATTTAAAATTAAATTATTATATATTCTATATTATTGTAATAATCCTCGTATGAAAAGTTTATATTACGCAGTATGTATGAATCAATACATCTTAATTCAATTACATTGACAAATATACCTATATCTATGCACGTCAATCTATATATACATATATACATAAGTATGTGCTCATCCATAATTATATTAAAAAATATAAATATTAGATTTTTTTTGTATGCATATATAAATATTAGATAATATAATAAAGATTTACAAAACTTATATATTAATAAAGAGAGTTACAAAATTATTATAACATTGAGTTATATATATGTTAATATATATGTATATATTGAGTATTTACTAAATTAAATATATAGTTTTAAAAATGAATTTTATAGCTTTTATATTAAAGAAATAATGATATGATATCGAATATGAAAATATGTTTGACACGGCAAAGATAGATAAAATTTACATATCATGTCACGTCACTATCATATAAAAAATATTTAAATCAAGACTCAATTTTTCTTTATATTATCTTGTTCATAAATAGAAAAATTAAAAAATACGAGAAAAACAATATATGCATTATCAAATACTTGCATTTTCAACAAAAAAATAGATTTTAACATACACAGAGAATGATTTTATAGAGGTGAAGAAGAAAAAGACAAATATTGTTCCTTTTTTAAATAGTAAATTACATGCTTAGATTATTTTCAATATAAATTATTGTAGGAACTTCTAGCTATGCAAGACATGTCAATTAAATTGCATTAACAAATAGATTTATGTATATGTCTTGTTTTACACTATGTATATGGGTATGTGTTTGTCTTTGTCCTTAATCATTCAAAAAATTAAATTTGAGAATATAAATAACAATTATTACAAGAAACTATTAGACAACATAGAAAGAAGTCCAAAAATTATATATAGAAATATTTTGATATATATGAAGAAAAGAGAAATGTGGAAATATGTTATAGGGAATTACATATATTATATATAGAATATATTACATGGCAAAAATGAACAAAACTAACTTATCTATTTCATTGTCACATAATATATACACTTAAAATAGAATTGAATATCAATTTACTTTATATATACTAAATTTAGAATTTTATTTTATTTATTTATTTTCTCTAGTTTAGATATTAATATTTTTTTATAAATATTACAGATATAACACTTAAAAAATTAATAAGAATTTTATTAAATATACTATAACTAGTGATGTAAATGAGACATGACAATATTTTTTGTGATTATGGTTTATGTATTATCACATCAAATTACACGCATTATTCCATTTCTATACAGAAATTAATGACTAAATGTTGAATTACTTTATAAGTCTAATAAACTATTCATAAAATATAATAAGAGATAAAATTAAAAGAAATCATTTGAACATTAAATTGGTTTCAAGAAATTAAAGAATTGAACATTTAAAAATGAACTAAGGTAGTAGAAGATAAAATATTTTAACTTAAAATCTAATTGGACATCAAATTTCTTTTTTATAAATAATCTTGGTTCATTAACATAAAAATTAAAATATTAGAAATTTTTAGATTATTTTAGATTATTTTAGTACATATATTTTTAGAGATTTTTGGCTTAGATTTAGGAATTTTCTCAACTATGATTTTAACTTAATTAACATGTTGAATTATGAAATAAGGAATAACTTATAGAATAGCATGATATAATACTTAAAATTAAATTGTAATAAGTTATATATTATTATAATCTTTATATATTAAATGTTTATATATGCACAATATAAATGAAGCAAGACATATTATTTAAATTGAATTGACAAATATACCTATATATGTGAACGGCAATATATATATCTACATGTGTGCATCCATAATTACATTAAAAAAATATAAGTATTAGAAAACATAATAAGGAGTTACAAAAATTATATATTGATAAAGAATGTTATAAAAATTATTATAAAATGTTACATACATGTTAATATATATGTATATATTGAGTATTTAATAAAACTAAACATGGTAAAAGTAAATAAAATTAACTTATCCATGTCACTACCACATAAGAAAAATACTTAAATTAGAATTTAATTTTTTACTAAATTATCTTAATTATTAAATATAAAAATTATAAATAATAGAAAAACAATGCAAACATTATAAAGTACATCCATTTTCAAGAAAAATAAAGCTTAACTCACAAAGAGAATGATTTTATAGAGGTTGAGAAAAGACAAACAAATATTGTTCTATTTCTAAATAGTAAATTCTATATTTAAACTATTTAAATATAAATTATTATTAGGATTTTTAGCTTATGCATCACGTGTCAATTAAATTGCATGCGCTGGCAAATAGTTATATATGTCATGTTATACACATATACATATATATATATATGTGTGTATATTCTCCATTACTATTTAAAAAATCAAATTTTGAGAATATAAATAACAAATAATAAAAGAAACTATTAGATAATATACTTAGGAGTGCAAAAATATATTAAAATAAGGAGTTACAAAAATTAATATAAAAATTTTATATTAATATATGTATATGTACTGAATATCTATTAAAATTAGATACGAAATTACAAAAGATAAATAAATATAATTTTTTACATTAATATATGTATATAGAATGTTATATATGTAGGAACATTTGTTGAGATAGGTAAAAGGAATAAAATTAATAATATAATAAGGAGTCGCAAAAATTAATGTAGAAAGTTACACATATATTAATATGGAAATATGTTGACATGAAAAAAAGAGAAATATGAAAATATGCATTAGGGAGTTATATATATTATATATGGAATATACTACATGGCAAAAATGGACAAAACCAACTTAACTACATCATTGTAACATAAGAAATATACTTAAAATATAATTTAACATCATTTTACTTTATATATACTAGTTACCAACACACTACAATAAATTATAGTTTTAGTAACAAATAATTTCGTTATCATAATGCTGAAATTCATTATCCAAAATATTGATAACGAATTTTTCATTACTTAAGTTTAGTGCCCTAAAACCCGTCAAAAAAAGTCTTAATAATGAAATTTATGATTCATTATGAATGTTGGACTTATGGCAACGAAATGTGTCATTACCAAAATTATAACATTAGTAACAAAAAAGTGTATTAGTTACAATAGATTTTTATAATGTAACAAAATATTTAATTACTAAAACGTTTGGAAATTTTGTTGATCTCCAATGCATAACATAATGATATTATTTATTTAATTAAGTATAGTTACTAATTATTTATGTAACAAAATATTTTGTTACAAATAGTTAAATAATATTTTAATTCAAAAATAAGCATTTCTTTACTAATTGAATAGATAACTAAGAGTTTCATTATGAAAGAATGTAAAAATTTTGTTATACTTAACTCTTGGCTTGCCCCACTCGAACCGCAGCACACTCGACCCGACCACCCACGCCATTGCCACTTCGACTCAGCTAATCGATCGTGGCCTATAACAAAAACCTTACCAACTTGGCTATAACTAACATTTGTTAATATAGATATGTGCATAGATACTTATTATGCTTGGTTTGGCTCATTTAATTGATAAACTCAAACTGTTTGTGAATCATCTCATTTCATTTATATCCCTAGTTCTTAATGTAAATAAAATAAAATAATAAAAAATAGTAGTTAGAAGAGTAAAAAATGTGAATTTATTTACACTATTAAAAATAAATTTTGAAAATTAATGATATGACATAATTAGTTTATTAGAATATTTTTGAATAATATTATTATTTTTAAAAATAAAATAGTAATTGTCATTTGAATAAATAAAATAAGAGTATTAAATAGTAAACTAAAAGAAATAAATAGAAAGTGTTGGATAATTATATAATATAGTTGCATGAAGTAAAGAAATTTCATTAATCAGAATATATAATATTAATCGAGAAGTAAAAATATAGACTAAGTTGGTGTTTGGCTAAGTTTTTAATGAAAAGATATAACAAAAAAATTTTATGCTTATAAAAATATCAGATTTTATCTTTTAAAATAAGCCTTGCAATGTATGAATAAAATAAAAACATAAAATTCATATGATCTATATTATTATAGTAGTATGTTTAAATTTTAAAAATAAGTGAATACCTCTTTACATTTTGTAGAAGAGCTTATAATATAAAATATTTAATTTTAGAAATTTATTAAAAAAATATATTTATAAAAAATAATTGGCATTACATATATATTAAAAAATTATGAACAAAACCTTTTAAAGTAAAAAAGAAAATGGGCAATCTAACAGGCAAAAGAAATAATATTATTAATTACGGCGGTTTAGTAAAACTAGTGCGAAGTTATTCATTCAATGGTAGTTACACCAACCGCTGCCATTTATTATGAATTTTGCGGCAGGTTGGATAAATTGCCGCTTAACCACCGCCAAATTAATATTTTGCACCGGTTGAGACAAATCGTCACAAAATATATGCCCCGATTAACCTATTTTCTTGTGGTGTATATATATACACACACTATATATGTATATAAGTATGAATAAAAATAATTATATTATATATATTTTTATAAATATTAAATATTATTTAACTTGGAATGAATAAATAGATCAAGTAGATAAAAAAAAGTAATTTAAATTTTATTAATAAATCTATATATATGTATATTATATGTGTGTGAATAAGCATAAATTGAAAAAATAAGTATACATGTATGAATATTAGAAAGGAAAAAGATAAAAATAAAAATGATTTAAAATTTTATAGATAAATTTATATATATGTATATGTATAAAATGAGAATATATGAAATAATGAGAAATGAGAAAAAATGATAAATTTATATATATGTATAAAATGAGAAATATATGAAATAACAAAAGGAGAGAGAAATGAGAATAAAAAGGAAAGGAAAGAATGAAAAAAGAAAAGAAAAGAAATAAAATATGACAATAAAAAGTTATTTAAATTGAATTTTATATATATATATATATATATATGAATATCCAATTATATTGATACAATAATTTGAGAATGAACAAAACAATTTGTTGTTTCTATATTTTATTTTTCATTCTAGTTTCATCCTCATATTTTGTCACTAATTCATATTTTAAATCAATTTAAGTTTATAATTATTTTATCAATTTACTATAGTTTTAATTTTATATGGCTAATGTCAAACTCTTTCCTTCACTTAATTATTCGATAACTAAGTTATGAGTCAAATTAAAAGGTTTCTATTAACTAATATACTAATATTGATTTTAATTTTATAATTATTTTATTTATTTATTTTGATATATTTTAATATTTTGTATCTTTACTATCATCGTTTTGTCTTAATTTAATTAATTTTTAAATAAAAATTAAAATTAAATAATATTTTTTAAAAAAATTCTTAGTAGCCATTATGTTATCTAATTCTTTATATTTTAAGTTTTAACTAAATATATATACTCATAATCTTTTAAATTTAAAGTAATTTTAAAGTATAATAATTTTAAGTTTTTTTTTCTAATCAATCTTGTATTCTATATTATTCTCATATATTTTATTTTTTAATGCAACTATATGTTTGATATGGGATAACTCAATAGGCTCAACATCAAACGAGATGGTCCACAAGGTCCAAAGGTGGAATCTGTTTGGTCGACCGGTATCGACCTCATTTGGGAGTATCTACAATCGACCCGTATCGACTTGAAGACCACTCCGATAATTCGAGCATTGAATCTGATCGACATTGATCGACCTCCTACGTTCACTCGGATCCTTGCCGGACGTATTGATTTGACGGGTTGAGCCCACTCCAATAACACATGGCAGCCGATGCAACTGTTGCCAGCAACTCTGACAACTTTGACAACAACTTTGGCAGAAATGTGCCTTTGCTGGAATGGTCTACCAGGGAAAGCAAGAGATTTAGCCACCTGGCACAGTATTGGGATCTAGACATGGAAGGACTCCCAACCCCCTGGCATGGGAAAAAGCTGATGCACCAGATAGGGGTATTTTGGTAAAATCATGCCCACAGAAAGCTATAAATATTTCAGGCCCAACCACACTCAAGGTAATTCCATTTACACTACACACCTTACATTCTCTATATTCTGCTCAATTACCCTCTCGACTAGAACTAACTTGAGTGTCGTAGTGACTTAGTTGGAGACACCTCAGCTAGTTAAACGTGTGTTGCAGTTGAAGATCTCAAGCACAGAACTATATTCAACTCCTATTTCCTCTACATGCAACTTTCTACAGTATCATTTGGTGCCGTCTTTGGGAACTTTGAGTTTGCAGTGAAAAAATGGAGAACATAAGTAGAGTAACATCTGGAAGGGAGAAGAACCGAAGGTCTATTTCAACACCTTCCCTAACCCCTAGCAAGACACAACTGCTCCGGGTGCTAGCGCCCCCAGGAACAACTAGTGACGCTCACCATGCCCCAGTTGATGCAACTGATCAGTTAACAGATCTCCGCTCAGATATTAGCTCAGTTATCAGCTGTTTTGAATAGGCACACCTCAGTGCCTGCCCCCGCCACCAGCGCAGCTCCACAGCCTCCACTGAAAAATAGACCCCAGGAGAATAGCCCCTCCCGCCATGAAGCCAGGCAGCCACTCGCCTGGAGCGAAGTCAGTCCCAGATGCCCGCTAGTAGAGAGTAGGCGTCTAGAACCACGTAAGGAGGTGGCGAACTTAGAAGATCACGCCAGATCTAATCGATCCATGCAGCGCGATAGGGTTGAATGCTCAAAGTGTGACTACTATGAAGATCGAGGAGAATCTGCAGATTTGGTGCAATGACCTAGTCGAATGCCGCAGCACAAGAGAACCGAACATCTCAGGTCGGGTTTTGACCAAAATGCCACCCAAGCGAATCAAGACGAGTGGGAGAAAGTATCCCATTAGGTCCAGCAGTTGAACAGACGTCTCAATGAGATCTCGTGGAGAAATACTAATAGGTCTGCAAACCTGGATGCTCCTCAAAGGTCTCGTTGGGAGAGAGGATTTCCATTTGTGCAGGAGATCATTGACAAATGCATCACTGTGGATGCCAAAGTCCCCACCAGCCTCCCGAGGTATGATGGCTCTACCGACCCCAATGAGCACCTCATGCAGTTTGAGTACATAATGCAGCTGCACAGTCACAATGAATTTATTCATGCCAAAATGCTGGTGACCACCTTTCACGGCATCGCACTAGACTAGTTTGTGAAGCTGGAACCATCAACAATCTACTCCTATGACCAACTGTGCGATAAATTCTTACACCAATTTGCCAACAGGAGGAAGGCCAAGCTCCCCCATACCAACCTTTATACCGTCAAGCAGAATGAGGGGGAATCCCTTCGAGACTTTTTCACCAAATTTAACACGGAGGTCTTAAAGATTGATAACCCCAAGATTGAATTCTTGATCGATGTGCTTTTTCTGGGGCTCAAGCATAAAGAGTGCACCAATGCTCTAGTACGGGAAAGGATCGGGTCGATGGAGGAGCTGCTTGACCTGAGTGAAAGATACATGACCCAGGAGGAGATGAACAAGCTCAAGTTTGGATCCTCTGAGGTTGATAAGAAAAAGAATGAGAGAGACGACCAGAAACACAAAGAGCGAGGTCGGTCTCCAATTAAATGCTTCAACAACTATACACCGTTGAACACTCCGAGGAAAGAGGTCTTATATGCTATCCAGCATGACAACCTCCTCAAAAAGTTGAGAAAAGTGACAGAGACTGAGGCCATGAAAAAATCAAAGAAATACTGCCACTTCCACAGACATAAGGGATATGATACTAACGAGTGCTTAAATCCCCAGGATGAGATTGAGAGATTGATCAGGCAGGGTTATCTTAAGAAGTACATAGTTGTGGAAGCCCAAATTGAAGGGGGCAAAATTGATCAGACCATCGTAGAGAAAGGTCGGTTGGCCCGAGGAGAGATGACAAAGGAAAAAAACCTGCCTAGGATGACTGCCCACCCATCAGAGGAGTTATTGACATGATCGCAAGAGGCCCCACTAGGGGAGACTCTAAGTCCGCTCATAGACAGACGCAGAGGAGACTTAAGTCCAATAATGCTTCACCTATGGAGACAACTTTCCACCTCTCTTGAGTGCAGAGCCCATTTCATTTACCGATGCTGACTTGGCCCATCTTAAGGGAATAAAAGTTGATCACAAAATAAATTGCCCAATGGTAGTGTCCATGGATATCGCAAACTTTGAGGTGCGCAAGGTCCTGTCAATAACGGTAGCTCAATGAATGTCATATTCTTATCTACTCTGAAGAGAATAAACTTGGGCAAGTTAAAATTTCAGCTTGTGCGCACACTGCTGGTCGGGTCCAGGGGGTTAGAGATCATATCAAAGGGATCGATCGGCTTGACCACATCTTTTGGGGATGCTCCTCGAAGGAGAACATTAATATTGAATTACTTTGTGGTCGATGCCCCATTCGCCTATAATGTCATCATTGGCCGACCTGCCCTCAATAACTTTCGTGCCATTATATATATATATATATCATTTGAAAGTAAAATTTCCAACTCTAGCTGGCACGAGCAAAATTTTGTGCAATCTAAAGGAGGTATGGAGATGCTACAACATTTCAGTCGAGCCATTAGGGTAGAAGACTCGACCACAACTGAAGACTTTAGGGGATGCCTCTATAGCGAAACCCAAAGAGTCCCAACCCAGCAAAAAAAAAATTAGAGAACACCAGGGTGGAGCCTGTCGGGGAATTCATGACAATTGAGCTCTAAGAGAGCAACCCTGAAAAGACAACCCCTATTGGGATGGACTTAGGGCCTCACTTGGAATATCTCATGGTTAACTTCTTAAGGAAAAATATCGACGTCTTTGCATGGAAGGCATCCGACCTGTAGGGGATCGACCCTAATGTTATTGTGCACTACCTCAACACTGACCCTTCATACCAGTTGATCAGGTAGAAGACAAGGACGTTCAATGCTGAGAGGATGCAGATCATCGAGGAGGAGGTTAGAAAACTCTTAGATGCAGGGTATATTGTATAAATTCTATACCCCTCTTAGCTTTATAATGTTGTTTAAGTCCCAAAAATTGAGGGACAGTGGAGGATGTGTAATGACTTTACTAATTTGAATATAGCATGCCCTAAAGATCTTTACCCCTACCTCAAATAGATTTACTAGTCGATTCTACTGTTGGATGTAAATTATTGAGTATGATGGATGCATTCCAAAGCTATCATCAAATATTCATGGCACCTGAGGATAGGGATAAAACATCTTTTGTTATTCCTAATGGTGTCTATTGCTTTCTTGTCATGCCATTTGGTTTGAAGAATGCTAGGGCAATTTATCAGCGATTAATAAACTTTATGTTCAAAGACGAGATAAAAAAATCAATGGAAGTCTACGTCAATGACATGATAGTTAAGACAGAAAGAGCCCAAGACCACTTACTTGACCTCAATCATGCTTTTGAACTATTAAGGGCGCTTGGATTGAAGCTAAACCTGAACAAATGCACTTTTAGAGTTCGAGGAGGGAAATTCTTTCGCTACATGGTTAGCCAAAGAGGCATTGAGGCCAATTCACAAAAAATTCATGCAGTTTTAGATATCACCCCTCTGAGAACGGTTGGAGAAGTTCAGAGGCTGGTCGGGAGAATTGTAGTTTTAGGGAGATTCATTGCGAGTTTAGCCGATAAGAGCCTACCCTTCTTCAAAATTCTAAGGAATGCCAGAAAGATTAGTTTTTGGTGGACGTAACAGTGTAACCAAGCGCTGATCGAATTGAAATAACATTTGACCTCACCATCGATGTTGGCAAAACCTGAGCTGGGAGAAGTGCTTCAGATATACTTAGCAGTTTCAGAGGCGTCAATCAGCTCAGTACTGATATCGACCCAGGACAGCAATTATCGACCAGTCTACTATTGCAGTAAGTCACTCCAAGGACCAGAGCATAATTTTTTGGAGATTAAAAAGTTTGCATTGGCCTTAGTAACCGCTGCTCGAAAGTTGAGGCCATACTTCCAGTCTCACTCTATCATAGTGCTAACAACCAGCCATTGAAGCAAGTGTTGGCCAAGCCTAATACATTCAGCAGATTGACCAAGTGGGTGATCGAGCTCGAAGAGTTCGATATCATATTTCAACCTTGAACAACTATCAAAGCACAGGTACTCGTCAATTTCATTACAGAGCGAATCAATTTACCCGACCAAAGTACTGCAGCTCCCCATGTTTGGACTCTACAGGTCGACGGGTCATCGACCACATCTAACAATGGCATCGGGGTTGCTCTTCACTCTCTAGATGCGGAAGAATATGATTTTGCAATCTAACTGGACTATACAGTCATAAATAACGAGGCGGAGTACAAAGCCCTATTAGTAGGAATGAGAATGGCGCTTGAGTATGGGGTCGAGCACCTGGTCACATTCATAGACTCCCAGTTAGTGGCTGAACAGGTCAGAAGAAATTTTGAAGCACAAGACCAATCGATGGCTCAGTACCTAGCAGAGGTGAAAAGGTTATAACAGTCTTTTAAAAAATTTACTCTCAACCAAGTTCCTCGAGTTGAGAACGAATGGGTAGATGTCCTCTCCAAGTTTGCTAGCTCAATTAGAGAAATGAGAGACCAAAAGATCACATCTTTGGTCTCGGACAGGCCGTCGATCACACTGATGGATGAAAACCTTATAATAGCCATCGACAAGGCACCTGTTTCTTGACAGACCCCACTAAAACTATATCTCAGCCAAGGTATTATCCCCGACAACGAGAATGAGGCTAAGCGCTTATGAGGTCAGGCTTCCAAGTTTGCCCTCGACGAGCATGGCTAATTGTATAAGAGATCCCTCAATGGACCCCCCTTGAGGTGCTTGGATTGAGGCCAGGCGTCTGTAGTATTGCAGGATGTTCATGCGGGCATGTATGGCAACCATTCTGAAGGAAGGTCTCTTGCCCATAAAATTATCAGGTATGGATACTTCTGGCCAATGTTATTAAAAGATTCAGTGGATTTCGCATGCAAGTGTGCATCTTGCTAGGTCTATTCCAACCTGCCTCATCAACCAGCCGCACCAATGGTTAATGTTGAGATTTCTTGGCCATTCAATCAATGAGAAATAGACATTGTGGGTTCTCTGTCGAGGTCAACAGGGCAGCGAAAGTTCATCATCTTACTGGTCAAATATTTCACTAAATAGGTTGAAGCTAAAGCTGTTCATAAGATAACTAACGCGGCTATAAAAAGCTTCATATAGAAGAATATCATTTGTCATTTTGGGCTACCAAGATACTTATTTCAGATAATAGCACCTATTTTTAGAGTAAGAGCACGCAAGGATGGTACGAGGCTCTGGGGAATGCACAGCACTTCACATCGGTAGGCAATCCCCAGTCGAATGGGCAAACTGAGGTGACCAATCGGACTGTCCTCGACCAGTTAAAGGCCAAAATTGAGGACACCAGGGCGAACTGGACAGACAACCTGCCCAGTGTGCTGTGGGCTTATAGGACTACCTCCCAAACAGTCATCGATCACACCCCTTACAACCTGGTGTATGGGTCGGAGGCAGTTGTACCTTCAGAATTGATCTAACATATTGCTTGAGTCATCCACTATCACTCACTGAAAAATACATTAGAAAGGAAGTTAGACCTCGAAACAATCGATGAGCGTGGGCAGTAGGCCTATTACACAATGCATCATTACAGATCGAAGATGGCCCAGACCTATAATAAGAGAATCAGAGAGCGTCATTTCAACGTTGAAGACCTTGTTCTCAAAAAGGTGGAGGTCTCCAAAAATGTGGGCAAGCTCAAACCAAAATGGGAAGGGTCATATTCAGTTGTCAAAGTAGCGAAACATAATGCCTACTGGCTAGCTAACATGCATGGAGAGGAACTCCTCCGCCCATGGAACACCATCAATCTCAGGAAGTTTTTGTTTAAATTTATATGGCACGTATCCTTGTGTCCTATTGACTCTAATAAAATTGTAATTTTATTTGCTTAATTTGTGTCTTTAATAATTCTAGTCGACCCCGTAGTCAATGACCAAGCAGCCCCATGCTGCCACCTCAACGGCCTCCTAGCCATCCAAGTCTTTAGTGGACCTCATAGTCGACAACTAAGCAGCCCCTTGCTGCCACTTAAATGACGCCCAGTCATCCAAATCTCTAGTCAACCCCATAGTTGATGACAAGTAGCCCTTTGCTGCCACCAAAATGACTCCCAGCCGTCTAAGCCTCTAGTCGACCCCGTAGTCGACAACTAAGCAGCCCCTTGCTGCCACCTAAACTGCTTCTTGCCGTCCATGTCCATAGTCAACCCCGTAATTGATGATTAAGCAGCCCCACATTGTGCTTATTCGACCTTCCGCCTTTTATTGACCCCATACTTCAAAATAGATGCCCTACCATTTTTGAGAGCCAATCAGTGCTATGGGTCGAGCAGATAGACAACAAAGAATGTGAAGCAATCGATGACATAATCGTCTAACACCATTACTATACAACAGGCAACCAAGTGTTCTTCACATTATTATAGCAGAAGTTGAACATTACGCAGAACAAGAATGAAAGAAAAGATGTGTCTTTTGTTGATGATGCTTAGGCAAAGGCCATACTTACAAAAAAATAAAAGAGGAGAATCAGCTAGTCCGGATCAATCTTGGGGCTAGCCTGGCTCCTCTTGACCACCTTCAGCCCATTGAGCTTTGGGCTCAGGCACCGAAGATGCCAGCGGAGATACTGCGCGAGGAGGTTTTGAGGGTTCTAAAAGATTGCCCATGCAATTAGTCGATCGCAGCACGTACTGCACCAGGTCAACCTGTTCATCTTTGAGATCGGTGACAAGATCCTCCACAAATGTAAACTCTGCACATATTTGCTCAAGACGAGCATCGATCTCGGCCTTTTTCTTTATCTCCTCAGACTGGGGCGCATTGAGGGCGACGACAGCAGGTCCTCCCTCGGCGACCTGTACAGGGACGCCTTCGATCGGCTCAGAAAAGGGCTCCAGCCTATCGTTCAGCAGCAGGCTCATCCGACTCCTATCCTTAGCATGAAAGCAGTAGCCTATATGCTCCAGTTGCTTAATAGCCCATTGATATGCTTCACGGGCATCGTTTATGGCCACAACCGTGCTGGCATCTGGGAAAGCCGTGCTGACTAAGAACTGTTTAATAACCCACGCCGCACTGCAGGCAGATGCTGGAGGAAAGCTTTTTTGGCCTAGCTGGTCACCTCTGCATGACCCTCGCTCGACCGAACCTGAAGCTCACCTACAGATTGAGGTGCAACTTTTTAATTATGTCATCCATTCAACTGCGATCCTCGACTGCCTGTACCAATTGTTGATCTTTAGCCTTGAGATGCTTTTCAAGGTCGGCCACCCTCTTATTAAGCTACTCAACCTGCAACTGGGAGAATTTGAGCTGCACCTTCACTGTTCCAACTTTCCCCCAATCTCCAGCTCCTCCTTTGCAGAAAGCGCCATCTCTGACCGTTGAAACATATTATAGCCCAGCTACTCTATTTGGAATACAGTAATGTCATTTGCAAGATAATAGGGTTATAACAGAAAAAGGATGGTTGAAACTTATCAATCTCGCACTTACCATGTTGCAATAATAGGACATCGCCTTCATTAGCTCGAGCTGGCTCAAGTTCATGAATTTGCATTGGTCGTTCAGAAAGAGCCCCGAGGTCATCCATTTGAGGGCGTCGAGAGCAGTTGGCCCTCCATCGATGATCGAGGTAGTATTAGTTATATCTTGATCTCAATCCATTGCAAATATTGGGGGTGATAATCGAGGGAGCTGGAACATTGGGCCCTCAGCAGGTTTCCCAAATAGGTGTTAGCCTGTCACAATTTTCTGCTTCCCCTTGCCCTCAGCAGCTTTCTTTAGAGCTAGCCCTCCTTGTTCAATTAGTTGTCTCTTGCCCCAACCTGCGAGGCTGCTTGGCTCAAATCTCCCCCGATGAGCTGACAGTGTCTCAGGAGCTGCCTCGATTTGCGACGGTGGCTATTCAGACGTTAACCTCGCAGATACTGCCTGCTTAGTGGTATCTCCTTCTCGAGCGACGGCTGCAACCTGTCAACAAGCCTGGGCACTCAGAACTTGGACCTGCAATTTGTTTCTACTGTAGGCCATAATTTCATTTCGATCTATATAGGCAACAATTTGAAAGATATCAGATGCGAACAGACAGATTGCATACAATAAAAATAATCGACAAAAAATTTCTACATAGTCGATCTCCCGCAGGCAGGTTGAGCAATGCTGGTGACAAACCAACTAACACCAAACACTTCTCCT
>JACGDI010003094.1:2405516-2418981 GCA_014898725.1 Jacaranda copaia
ATCGGCACTAACAGACATGGTTCTACAATGTAAAGGCAGAAAAATACAAGTATAACAAGGACACTTACAATGCAAGTTTCTCAAGTGAAAAGTACAAAGCAGGAAACTCTTCAACAATGGAGACTCTATCTAATATTCAGGTTGCAAAAGTGTGAATGAAGGGACTTATCCCCCTATTTATAGGGAATCGTGCGCGGGAAACCATGTAACTGCCATCATGACAGCCTGCCCCCGTACGCTTCGTATCCTACTCACTGATAGTCATATTAAATGCAAAGAAATCGCCTCAAACCCTAGTCAGTATTTCAAAAACTCGGGTCAAATTTTCAAAAATTCTGGTCAAGCGTATTAAATGCTATGGTTGAATATAAACTCCCTGTCCCTTCTTATCGATAGTCTCGATTAGGATCGAGAGTTGGGGGGACTCATGATATGGGTAATCCAATAGGCCCAACATCAAACGAGACAGCCCACAAGGCCTAAAGGTGGAATATGTTTGGTCGACCAGTATCAACCTCACTTGGGAATATCTACGGTTAACCCGTATCGACCTAAAGACCACTTCAATAATTTGAGCATTAAATCTGATCGACATTGATCGACCTCCGACATTCACTCGAATCCTCGCTGGGCGTATTGATCTGACGGATTGAGCCCACTCTAATGACATGTGGCAGCTGGTGCAACCGTTGCCAACAACTCTGACAACCCTACCAACAACTTTGGTAAAAATGTGCCTCTGCTAGAACGGTCTACCCAGGAAAATAGGGGATTTAGCCACCTAACACAGTATTGAGATCTGGACATGGAATGACTCCCAACCCTTTAGCATGGGAAAAAGCTGGTGCACCTGACAGGGGTATTTTGGTAAAATCACACGTACAGAAAGCTATAAATATTTCAAGCCCAGCCACGTTCAAGATAATGCCATTTACACTACATACCTTACATTCTCTATATTCTGCTCAATTACCCTCTCAATCAGAATTAACTTGAGCATCAGAGTGCCTTAGCCGGGGACACCTCAGCTAGTTTAACTTGTGTTGTGGTTGCAGATCTGAAGTCCAGAACTATATTCAATCCCCATTTCCTCTACACGCAGCTTTCTGCAATATCAATGTTGATTTTTGATTGCATAATATTTTCTCCTTTTTAATAAATTATAAAATAATATCATGGACTTTTGTGTTTGGAATGATTTTTCTTTTTTCTTTTTAACTTCTTGTTGAATAATCTTGAAATTTATTGTTATAACATCATGTATATGAGATGTCTTTATATGTTTCACATTTTAAAATATTAAATATTAAAGTTTTAAATTTAATTTTACTTTATCATTTTTTGAAGTAATATTTAATTTTCCTAATCACTTGACCAATTTTCGTGATATTTTTATTTATATGTTGTTATTTTTAACTATATTTATAATTTAATAATTAAATTAATATATATAGTAATTTTAAAGAATCCGTGCATAGTATGGGGATAATGCTAGTAGTATAAATATATATAAATATATATAGATATATTTTTTGACTGGTTAGTAGTGTAAATATATTCAATAACTTAACTTATTTATCAACTTATAATTGAACAAACACACAATTAATCTATCTTAAGGTAAAGAAATTTGAACTTCAAGATTGAGTGGTTTAGATTACCCATTAACATTTTTTATAAAAATCATTAAATAAAAAATAATTTATTACCTTAAAACCCTAAAAATTTGATCTATTTGTGGAACACCCCACAAAATTCTTTATAAAAACTACACTTGAAATATTAGAATAATTATATATTATATAAATATAAATACATATACATACAATCCCACTCCCACACAGCTAGCAGTGGCTTGCCTGGCCGTGGCCCACCACAGGTAAGACAGTGGACCCACCGTTAGATCCAACTAACCTTGGCCCTAGCTTAGGCCAAATGCTGCCAATAGTTAGTGCCACCTAGGCAATAACTAGGGGTAGCCTCAGGGGCTGGCTAAGGGAGGTTGTGTGGCGGCACCCCTTCTCGGGGCATCACCTTAAGCAAAGAAGCCACTAATTCAGATTTGAAATCTATTCAAAAGATAACTAGAAAATCTAAAATTTAACAGTCTCGAGTAAAACAAGCACCTATAAACATGATATATATACATATATATATAACCCAAAAGCCTTACATTTATACAACATTCACATCATATCTTTTAAACAAAGTTTCAATTAGGTGGAGACTATATATACAACCATACACCTAATCAATTACAAAATGACTTCAGTCTAAAACATGATCTTTTGCACTTCCACCTTGACTTTTCTGGAAAATAAAGATATCTAGGAGGGTGAGTCTTAAGTACTCAATGAGGGTTTACATGATAGAAATTCGAAAGAGAAATAAATTGAAATAACAAATGACAATATCTTTTGATTGCAATCTAGGCAATCAAATCAAGACTATCAAGAATCAATCTTTAAACTCAAAAGAGCATGAACATATAAACATTTAATGAAACTATTGGCATCCTTCCTTATTGCCCCTCGATTAATTCAAGATAACAATCAATAAAAATTAATTTGAGCACAAGAACTTTCCCTTATCTTTCCATTTGCTCGAGCACACAGCTTGGTGTGCAACGAATCACTTATATGGCATGGTCGACCGCATGCCAGATCCAACTACTCATAGTTTGCTACCTCTAGCTATTTGTAAGTGAGGATCTTAGGTGTGCACTAGCCAGAAGACCTATCACTGTCGGTTTGTTTTGCCCGGCTATCTTTCTAGACCTAGCCCTAGGCCCAACTTCCCATGGCGTCCCTCTAGGTGGAAACTTTTCAAGGGCATCCCCATGGGTGGCATGAAACAATGCCAATAAATAACAATTCACTTTTAAGTAATAACAAGAACGATATTCAATAATGGCCAGCAACGCCTATTTTAATAACAAGAAACATGAACAATCAAGAAAACTATCAATAAAATTAGGTCTACCAGACCATTTCAAAACCACTTTCTCATTCATCAAGATCAAAAAGTGGTGAGCCGACAAGACTGGGCTATAAAGGATAGAATCTAATAATATAAAAAATATTTTAAGCACCAGAACAACAAAATAGATTCGATGTTAAAGAATAACCCCCACATGGGCATTCAAATCAAATATCAAATAACATCTCAAACTTTCAACAAACAAAATATGGAACAGAAAAAGAGAACCCACACAGAGGTATTTCACAATCACAGATAGACAAATACACAAGAGCCAGAAAAGTAGACCTTCATAGGGGTTTCCAACAAGCACGAATAAGCTTATATAAGCAAGAACCCACAGTGGGAAAACCTCACCTTAGTTAACATAGGAAATGCGGTCAACGTCATAGTCACTGATCCTCAGTTTTCGCCTATTCTTCACCTAGCCAAGGTAGTATAATTATAGTCAAAATTCACATGTGACTTTTTAATACATCATTGTCAAGCTTATAAAATTCAAGGTCTCCAATTAACCCAATAACATAAGAGGTTAAAGCTTAATAACTATATCAATTCGGCAAAATAGCTCATAACGTTAGTGTTCCGCAAGAACATTTAGTTCCCACATCCGTTTCATATATCAACTATACTAGCCATTTTTCATTTCATCATTATAACACAATATCTCACTAATTACATAATTCCAAAACTAACCTCATCTTATTTATAATTCAAAAGTCATCATAATCCTATTGATACTAAATATTGATCATTATAATCCAGCTACTAATAAAATCTAAACTTTGGTCAATTAAATCATGATTACATAAAATTATGATTTTTTACACTTAATATACTATATAACCTATAGTTTACATGAAATAATATCATTTGAATTCATTAGGCTTGTTTAATTAATCAACATTGTTCTATTTTTATACTGGGGTATCCTAATCGATTATTTCTATCATAATACATGAGAATACAAGGTTTGACGATGATCAGAATGTATATATATACACATGCAATCACATATATATCAATGTTATATGCTGATATCTCTCAAACAAGTCAGAATCTCAATAATCAGCTCACGTACATGTGTTCCTAGAAATGAGATGAAAATTCTGTCTCTGGACCGCCACTGTCAAAACGTTTTACACTACTACCGTTCAACGCCTCTCACTAAGAGCTTTCCAACGGTACCCTTAGTTTTCTGTTTCTCCATCAAAAAGTGGGTCAATCATCAATTTAAAGTTCTAAAACAACATTAGCTCCTCCATTAGTTTCCATCTCCTCCACCGTGTTTCTCCGCTATTTAAAGCTTCTACACAATTCCCTCATCGAGTACTACACTGTACACCTTTCAAATTAGTTGTGGGTCATCAAAAAATGACAAACCTAGCTACTACCGTGAATGATCTCCCTCTCAGCCTCCTCCACCATACACCTCTGATGGTTATCTATTGCTGGTGATGGTGTTATCAGAGAGAGGATGATGAGGTGATCATAATTGAGGTGTTATGTGGAAGAAAAGAAGTGGTGTGTGAGGTTGGTAGTGGTAGCCAGTGATGGGGAGAAATGAAAAAGATAAAGGTTGGTAAAGGTTAAAGAAAATGGAAATGAAGACACGTCCACTACTACTGCCAATTTTTTTAAAAATTAAAATTTTTCAATTTTCAATTTAGCTGTAGAAAATTTTAAGTTATGCAATCAAGTTCAAGATATTAGAATAATTATGATTAGACCATAGTTAACTTAGGTTTTTTATTTAAACCCCAAACTATTCAAAAATTGCACAATCAAGTCTATAAAATTTATTATTTTAGCCACGAAATTTCTTAAAATAATTAATAGTATAAAATTCATAATATTTTAAATAATAACAAGATTATATATTATAATAAAATCAAGAAAATTCTTGGGGTGTTACATACTCCCACCTTTAAAAAAATTTGGTCCCCTGATTCTTACCTAACTGTTGGAAAAGTTCAAGGTATTGCTAGCACATGAGATCTTCTTGCTCCGATATTGCTTCTTTCACCTTGAGGTTGTTCCATAATATCTTCACTTGGGGAATTTTTCAATTCCTAAGTTCTCAGAATTGCCGATCTAGGATATATACTAGTTGTTCTTCATATGTTAAATCACCCTTCAAATGCATGCACTTAAGTGAAATGAAGTGAGAAGGATCAGGGTAATACTAGCAAGTTGTGATACATGGAAAACATCATGTATCCTTGCTAATTCTTGGGGTAACACAAGACGATAAGCTACTAGTCCAATCCTTTCATATATCTCATTCAACCCAACATATCTTGGACTAAGCTTTCTACTTTTATCGATTCTTCTAATCCCTTTCCTTGGGGATACCTTGAGAAATACTCCATCGCCAACTTCAAATTCTAAATCCTTCCTTCGCGTATCCACATAACTTTTTTGTCTATCTTGAGCTATTTTCATCCTCTGCTTAGTTAGCTGCACTTTTTCAATAGTTTCTTAAATTACCTCAGGTCTTATAGTATGGGGTAACTTGTCAATACTACCTCGGTATTCCTCTAAGTCCCAATGTACTGGTGATCGGCATTTCCTACCATACAAGGCTTTATATGGCACCATTTGAATGGTAGATTCATAGCTGTTATTATAAGCAAACTTGATTAAGGGAAGACGTCAAATCCAACCTCCTCAAAAGTCCAAAACACATGCCCGAAGCATATCTTCTAATATTCTATTAACCCTTTCTAACTACCCGTCTGATTGTGGATGAGCAATAGAACTGAGCCATAATCAAGTCCCCAAATGCTTCTACATATTCTTCTATTGTCTTAAAGTAAACTTCGAGTCTTAATATGACATAATACTAGTGGGGATTCCATATAGTTGAACTATGTACAATTTGCTAACTTCTCAATATCATAGTGTGTTCCAACTAGCAAGAAATGTGTGGACTTGGTAAGTCGATCTACTATCACCTAAATACTATATATCCTCCTTGAGCTATCGGCAGACTGGTTACAAAATCCATCGTGACTTGGTCCCATTTCCAGTTAGGAATAAAGAGTGGTTGTAACAACCCTAATGGTCGCTGGTGTTCTGCTTTTACTAGTTGAAAAGTTAGACACTTCTGCACATAGTCCACACGTCCTTCTTCATACCATGCCACCAAAATTATTTATTAAGATCTTGGTACATCCTTGTGCCTCCCGAATGTATTGTGTGTCTTGCTTTGTGTGCCTCATTTAGCAATCTTTCTTTCATCCCTTCAGGCAAACATATCCTTTTACAATATAGGAGGGCACCTTGGTTATCGAGGCTAAATTTAGACTATTCAGAACTTTCAAGCATCCCCTTCTATTTCAACACCCATTCATCTTGGTCTTGAGCTTGCCGAATTTGCTCGTATGGTTCAAGCTGCATTCTTACTCCTGCAATCCAATCGTGTTATTTCATTTTGATTACCACACTTGCTCTTGGACTTCCCAGTACTTCTATTTTTAGTATATGGGCTATTCGGCCTTTCGACTCAATGCATCTACCACCACATTTGCCTTTCCAAGGTGGTAGATAATAGAGAAATCATAATCTTCTAGAAACTCTATCCATCTTTGTTGTCGCATATTCAAATCCTTTTGAGAGTGCAAACACTTGAGGCCCTTATAATTAGTGTACGCCTCAAAGGTAACTCCATAAAGATAATATCTCCATTTGGTCAAGGCAAAACTTATTGTAGTCAATTCCAAATCATGAGTTGGGTAATTCTCTTCGTGTGACTTTAGTTTTCTAGATGCGTAGGTGATAACTCGCCCCTTCTACATCAACACACATCCAAAACCTTCTTTAGAAGTGTCGTTATACACATCCTTCTAGTCCTTTTGGAATAGCCAAAATTGAAGCAATGGTCAATTTATTCGTTAATTCTTGGAAACTTCATTCACATTTATCACTCCAATTAAATAGATGATCTTTTTAGGTTAATTTAGTTAACAAGCTGGCTATTTTAGAAAAGTCTTGTACAAATCTTCAGTAATAGCCAACAAGTCCTAAGAAACTATGAACTTATGTTACAGTTTTAAGTCTTTTCTAGTTGACTATCACCTCTATCTTAGAGGGATCAACCGTTATTCCATCTTGAGATATAGCATGTCCCAAAAATGCGATTTGCTCTATCCAAAACTCACACATGCTAAATTTGGCATATAATTAATGCTCCTTTAGAGTTTTAAGAACTAAGTGCAAGTGTTTGGCATGCTCTTCTCTGGATTTGGAAAATACCAGAATGTCGATGATAAAGACGACTACGAACTAGTCTAGATATGGTCTGAAAATCCAATGCATTACGTCCATGAATACGGCTGGACATTAGTTAGTCCAAACGGTATCACGATAAACTCAAAATGACAGTACTGAGAATTAAAAGCTATTTTAGAAATATCTTCTTCTTTGATCTTCAATTGATAGTATCCCTGTCTCAAATCTAGCTTCAAGAAGACCCTTGACCCGTTTAGCAAATTGAACAACTCTTCTACATGGGATAAGGGGTACTTATTCTTAATTATGACTTTGTTCAACTCTTGATAATCAATACACATTCTTAGGGACCTATCTTTCTTTTTGACAAATAGTATTGGGGCTCCCCTAGAGGAAGTGCTCGATCTAATAAACCCTTTTTCCAGTAATTCTTAGAGTTGATTCTTTAATTCCTTAAGCACTGTGGGAGCTATTCAATAAGGGGTCTTAGATACAGGTGTGGTCCTAAGGAGAGTGTGAATTACAAATTCTATCTGTCTATCTGGAGGGAATGAGTTTAATTCTTTAAAAAATACCTCTAGATACTCAGCTACTACTTCTACTTTTTTTAATCTTAACTATATCTCAGGGCTTGTTGATAAAGTACACCAAAAATTCTTGCCCACCCTCCCTTAGAATCCTCCTGGCCTCTATCGTAGATATAATAGGTATCGAGGAGGTATTATCTATGGGATGGCGTGTAGGTACTAATGTTTGGTCCTCGAGAGTGAGGTATTTGGTGTAATAGTTTATCTGTGCCTGATGTTTATATATCCAATCTATGCCAAGGATCAAATCATATTATTGTATAGGCATTTGTATAAGATCAGCTAAATACACCCTATCCTCAATCAAAATTGGACAATCTCAATAGACTATATCTATTATAAGCCCTATTCCTAAAGGTGTTTGAACTTCTATATGATATGCCCTAACTTCAGGTTGCATACTTAATTTTTTAGACATATTAATAGATATAAAAGAGTACAAAGCTCTAGGATCATATAAGACATTTCTAATAATTCCTGAAATTGAAATCGTACCTTTAACCACATCATAGGGATCGGGTGCTTCTTCTCCCACTATGGCCTATGCTTGTGCTCAAACCTTTAGCTTTTCACTAGATCCTACAACCTATTTCCCCTTCTCTACAAGAGCTAGCCTTCTTAGATTAGGGCAGTCCTTAATAAGGTGCTAAGCACTACCACAGTTTATACACATACCAAGCTTTTTCCAACACTCTAACTCATCATGACCTAACTTTCCATAAAACTTATATGCCTTCGGTGCTGGATTTGAAGCTTCGCCAGTCTATAACTTTGGCTTCTTCTTTTCAGAATTGTTTGGCCCACTTGGTGATAATCTCCCTTTTCATCTTTTCTCCTCAATCTTTTTGATCTCTCTCAGATCTGCTTCAACCTCCAGTACTTTACTTACTGCACGATTGTAATTTAAGAGATCAAAAGAGAGAAGGCCCTATCTTAGTTTGGGTTGTAACCTTTCTACAAATTTTTGAACTTGCCATCTCTCATTTGCTAGTATATGAGGTGCATATTGAATCAGTCAGCTAAAGATAGCTTTATACTGACTGACTATAGATGCCCCTTAGATTAACTCCATGAACTCTCTTCCCTGGCATGCGTGGTGACCTCCAGTATATATTTTTCCATAAACTCCAGGGTGATGTTTTCCCACGTTTGAGAAGTTCTTTCTACAGTCTACCTACAGTCAATCAATTACCACCAATCATGTGCAGGGCCGTCCAATAGAAATGTGGCATATCATATCTTCTATTTATCTAGGTATCTCAGGGTTCCAAATATCTTTTCTAAACTCTTAACCCACATCTCAGTTTTTCTATCATTGGGTTCCCCTAGAAACTTTAGGGGTTGTAACTAAAGGAATTGATTTAAAGCTCGATCCTCTATGAGCTCTTCAGCATTCCTTACTTGACTACCTTGTCCTTGCTGCTGACAAAATTGCATGAACTGTTGCCACATTTGGAATTGGGCTCCATCGGCTGGCCCATACCTAGCTAATTGACTTGAGGAGTCTATGAAACCTCTTCCTCAGGCAAGGTTAGATGCTCAACTGGTGCTCTTTGTTTAGGAACACACTATGCAATTACTTCTGGACTAAGCTGCCTCCCCCTTTCTTGCCAAGCTGCTCGAGGCAGTTCAGGTACATGAGAACCTTCATGGGATGTCATTGTCCCAAGTCATCCTCAACTCTTTCTTAATTCTTACTACTAAAATCACATCATAATATCTAAAGTTAGTGAAAATGTTTTAATCTTAAAGATAAAATTATAAGAAATCGACAAATCAACTAAGTCCAAACAATAGCGATCAAATTACTAAAGGCTAGCCAACAACTTCTATCATCCCTGTAACATTATGACCACTCTTTCCTAGCTTATCTCATATAAGCAATCAAGGTTTTCTCTCAAAATAAGTTCAAAGCACATGTACAAAGGTAAAGTCTACAACTAGTCGACTATCTTAGATATAAGCCCTTATTTTGTATAGACTCATCATATATCCTACTAATACCCATTTACCTAGGTCATCGACAAACCTAGGCTCTGATACCACCTTTGCAGCACCCCCTCTCAAGGCATCACCTTAAGCGGAAGAGCCATCAATTTAAGCTTGAAATCTATTCAAAAGATAACTAAGAAACCTAAAGTTTAACTATCTCAAGTAAAACAAGCACCTATAAACATGATATATACATAATCCAAAATCCTTAAGTCTATACAACTTTCACATTGTATCTTTCAAATAAGGTTTCAATTAGGTGGAGACTATATATACAACCATACACCAAATCTATTACAAAATAACTTTAGCCTAAAACATGATCCTTTGATCTTTCACCTTGACCTATCTAGAAAATAAAGATATCAAGGATGGTGAGTCATAAGGACCTAGTAAGGGATTACATGATAAAAATTGGAAAGAGAGATAAACTGAATTAATAAATGACAATACCTTTAGATTACAATTTAGGCAATCAAATCAAGACTATCAATAATCAATCTTTAAATTCAAAAGAGCACGAACATATAAACAACGGACCTATTGGCATTCTTCCTTATTGCTCATTGATCAATTCAAGATAACAGTTAATAATAATTAATTTGAGCTTAATCACTTTTCTTTATCTCTCCATTTGCTCGTGCACATAGCTCGGTGTGTAACCAATTACTTATATGGCATGGTCGACCGTATGCCAGATCCCACTACTCATAGTTCGCTATCTCTAGCTATCTGTAAGTGAGGATCTTAGGTGTGCACTAGCCAGAAGACCTATCACCGTCGGTTTGTTTTGCCCAGCTATCTTTCTAGACCTAGCCCTAGGCCCAACTTCCCGTGCCGTCCCTCTAGGTGGAAACTTTTCAAGGGCATCCCCATGGGTGGCATGAAACAATGCCAATAAATAACAATTCACTTTCAAGTAATAACAAAAATGATATTCAATAATGGCCAGCAAGGCCTATTTTAATAACAAGAAACATGAACAATCAAGAAAACTATCAATAAAATTAGGTCTACCAAACCATTTCAAAACCACTTTCTCATTCATCAAGATCAAAAAATGGTGAGCCGACAAGGATCTGCTATAAGGGATAGAATTTGATAACATAAAAAACGTTTTAAGCAGCAGAACAATAAAATATATTCGATGTCAAAGAATAACCCTCACATGAGCATTCAAATTAAATATCAAATAACATTTCAAACTTTCAACAAACAAAGTATGGAACAGAAAGAGAGAGCCGATACAGAGATGTTTCATAATCACAGGCAGACAAATAGACAAGAGCCAAAAAGGCAGACCCTCATAAAGGTTTCCAACAAGCACGAATAAGCTTATATAAGCAAAAACCTACAGTGGGAGAACCTCACCTTAGTTAACATAGGAAATGCGGTCAACGTCACAGTCACTGATCCTCAGTTTTTGCCTATTCGTCACCTAGCCAAGGTAGTATAATTATAGTCAAAATCCACATGTGACTTTTTAATACATCATTGTCAAGCTTATAGAATTCAAGGTCTCCAATTAACCTATTAACACAATAAGTTAAAGCTTAATAACTATATCAATTCGGCAAAAATAGCATATAACGTTAGTGTTCTGCAAGAACGTTCAGTTCCTACATCTGTTTCATATATCAACAGTACTAGCCCATTTGTCATTTCATCATTATAACCCAATATCTCACTAATTACATGATTCCAAAATTAACCTCATCTTATTTATAATTCAAGAGTCATCATAATCCTATTGATACTCAATATTAATCATAGCAATCCAGTTACAAATAAAATCTAAACTTTGGTCAATTATATCGTAGTTATATAAAATTAAGGTTTTCCACACTTAATATACCGGGGCATCCTGATCGATTATTTCTATCTGAATACATAAGAATACAAGGTTTGATGATGATCAAAATGTATGTATATACACAAGCAATCACATTTATATATATCAACGTTATATACCGATATCTCCCAAATGAGTCAGAATCTCAACGATCAGCTCGCATACATGTGCTCCTGGAATAAGATGAAAATTCTATCTCTAGAGCACTACCAGAAAGTTCAAGACCACCACTGTTCGATGCCTCTCACTAAGAGCTTTCCAATGGTACCCTTGGTTTTCTATTTCTCCATCGAAAGATTGGTCAACCATAGACTTAAAGTTCTAAAACCACCTTAGCTCCACTGCCGATTTTCGTCTCATCTGCCATATTTCTCTGCCATGCAAAGCCTCCACATAGTTCTCCTCATTGAGTACTATATCGTACACCTTTCAGACTGGTTGTAAGTTATTTAAAAATAACAAACCCAACTACCACCGTGAATGATCTCCCTCTTGGCCTCCTCTGCCATACGCCTCTGGTGGTCATCTACCATTGGTGATGGTGTTATTGGAGAGAGGATGATGAGGTGATCACAATTGAGGTGTTGGGTGGAAGAAAAGAAGTGGTGTGTGCGGTTGGTGGTGGTCGCCAGTGATGGAGAGAAATGAAAGAGATGAAGGTTGGTGAAGGTTGAAGAAAATGGAAATGAAGACACATCCACTGCTGCCAATTTTTGTTAAAATCAAAATTTTCCAATTTTCAATTTAACCCCTAGAAATTTTAAGTTATGCAATCAAGTCCAAGACATTAGAATAATTATGATTAGACTTTAGTTGACTTAGGCTTTTCATTCAAACCCCAAACTATTCAAAAATTGCACAATCAAGGCTATAAAATCTATAATTTTAACCACAAAATTTCTTAAAATAATTAATAATATAAAATTCATAAAATTTCAAATAATAACAAGATTATATACTATAATGAAATAAAGAAAATTCTTGGGGTGTTACAGGTTGGTTGGGGCAAGCGGATGTAGGTCTCACAACAATTTGGGGCTAAGGCTTGAAATTAGGGAAAGGGTGGCTAGCTGTTGGCTTAGTTAGGGACAATCAGTTGCCTGGAGGCCATGTTCAGCCATTGTAGCCACAAGCCAGAAGGGGGGAAAGGTGGGTGGGGGCAGAGGGTTGCTGGGGTAGGGGAGAAGAAGAAAACACTTTTTCATTTTTTTTAATTTTTTACTTATTCATTTTATTATTAATTATTTAACTTAATCAAACTAATTTAAATATATTTACTATTTTTACATATTATCAAGTATATAATTTAAAAAATTTATATTATCCAAATGATTAATTCTTTACTCATTTTATTTATCTAAAATTACTAATTATATTATATGTTTCACTTATTTAAAAATTATTTTAATATATTATTGGGATGATATTTTTATATTTTATTTTTATTTGTAATTTTTTTTATCTTAATCTATAAATTTAACTAGGGGTGCAGTCGAGTCAAGTCGAACCAAGTTTGGGCAAAATTTTATGGGTCAAACTCAAAATATATATATATATATATATATATATACATATATATTAGGTTCAAACTTAAAATATACATATTACAAATAGGTTGAGGGTATTTTGTTTTAAAAATAATTCAAACAATTTTTCAAGGTATTTTTGAATTTTCATATAAATTTTTGATTGATGCCAATAAATTTGTTAATGATGCTAACATTGTTTTTCAAAAATGTTAGACTAAACAAAATATTTAGGCAGTCATTGTAATTTTTCTAAATTTATTGTAAATAAATCAAACTTTAGGGGGGGGGGGGGT
>JACGDI010003094.1:2418998-2437206 GCA_014898725.1 Jacaranda copaia
ATTAGTTCAAATAAAAAGGGACCAAAGTGTAATTGTTTTTCAAATAAACTATAAAAAATTAATAGAAATTTTGAAAAGTACAAAAAATTGAAAGTTTTGGTTCTATAAGTGCAAGCTTGGGATCAAAAGTGCAAAACTTCTTATTCAATCGGACCAAAAGTGTAATTTTTCCTTATTTGTTGTTAATTAATAAATTTTAATCAAATTAACCTAAATTGATTTTTTTGCTTATGTTATTTATTTAAAATCATTACATTATTTTGTTCAAAATAATTAAAAATATTTATTTATTTACAATTATTAAATTATATTGTAGGATAAAATTTAGATTTTAATTTTATTTAAATTATTTATTTTGATTAATAAATAAATTTAATTGTTTTATTTATATATACACATATCAAGGTCTCATAGGATTCAAACTTTAGATCTCACATGTTTTGATTTTTTATTAATTAATAAATTTAATAAAATTAGTTTAAATTAGAGCTTGTTTGTTTCTAAATTAGAGCATTTTGTCAAAATATTTTAGTAAAATGGTTTTTTGGACATAAGATTGGGAAATATGATGATTGTTTATTTGTATTCTGGGTGGTAAGTAAAAAATAAATTTTGAGAAAATTATTTATTTATTTGTGTTTTAAGAGAGAACAAGATATTATCTCAATAACTTTTTTATTAGGTTGGTAGGGTGAAATTGACATTTTAAAATTAATATTGTCAGTATGATATTTTAGATCTTATTTTTATTTTTAAATTAATTATTTTATTAATATATATTTTTATATTTAATAAAAATATTCAACTTAATCAAATTAAATTATTTTATATATGATTATTTTTTAATAATATTGAGATGTAATATAAAAGCAAAATCGTATTTAATTAAGAAATTGATTTGATTTTTATTCTTATTTTATAATTAAGAAATATGTGTAATTAAATTTGATTAAATTACTTTAGATTTTTTTTATTTTTTTATTCAAATTCAATTAAAAGATTATTTAATATTTAAAAAATTATGAATAAAATTATTTAAATTTATTCTAAGTAATTTTAATGGTATTGAAGTTAAACCGCCATGTTAAAGTTATAAATAAGTCCAGGGGTGTTTTTGTCTAAAAAATAATCAAAGTAGCTTTTGAGGGATTTTTTTGAATTTTAATATAAATTTTCAATGATATCTACAAATTTGTTAAATATGCTAACAATTCATCAAATATTTAATTTAATATATGGAGATAAAAAATAACTTTATTAAATTTATAACTGCATTACTAAGTTTATATTACAATGTCATAAGTATTTCAAAATAATTTCAAAATTTCCAACTATATTAAAGTCATACAAGTTGATCAATTTCAAAACAATTTGCATTAATTAAGTGTTGAAAATTTTCAATAAATGCATGTTCAAATTGTCCACATCAATATATTATAAGTACAAAATATTTTATTTTTTAAAATGAAATTAAGTACACATAAAGACTAAAGTTTTTAGAATTTATAAAAAATTTTCTAAAATATTTTTGTTTAAAAATAATGTCCTAATAAATAATAACAAATAATAGAATTAAATTTTTAACCCCCATAATAATACGTCATAATTCATCTTATAATATAAGATAAAACAAATAATTTTTGTATATATTATTTATACACAAAATGGAGGGAGGAGCAAATATTTGGAGGGAATAAAAAAATAATAGGGGAATTCATTTTTGGCTGGAAACTTATTTTTTGAAGGAAATATAATATGTAGACCAACTAATTCTTAAGAGCAACTTGTTCAGGTCTATTACATTTAATAATATACTTTAAGTTAATACTTTTTACACTATATTAGACTTAGAAAGTTATCTTCATTTTAGCAATTTATATAGTAAAACGTACATAAAATTAATATATAAATATCTATAAATTATAAAGTCTTTTCCTAGCCTATACAACGATTAAAAAATAAAATGTAATATTAACATGCCAAACTTCAGGGACCATTTTCTTTTCATTATGTATTATGGTAAACTAGATTTGTTTTCTTTTGCTATACAGGTATGTAACCTTTAACTATATATTTTAAGGAGTTTTAAAATTTTTCAAAAATAATATTGTAATAAATTATAATAAAAAATTTAATTGTTAAACAACAAAATTTATAAGTCCAAATTATATGTTATTTAACTATTTTAACTCTATTAGAAAGTCATTTAATAATTTAAAAAATTATATGTCAATTCATCATATAATCTAAGATAAAAGAAATTAAGTTTGCTATAAACTATTTTTACAAAAAAAAAAATGGAGGAGCTAAAATTTAGAGGAATTTAAAAAATGAAGAGAATTCATTATTATTAGTGGGAATCAAATTTTTGGAAGAAATTAAATTAAATTACTATGTCAAACTAATAATAAAAATAATTAATAACATTTTTCATGGGCCAAATTTTGGAGGGAATACAAAGTTGGAGGGTAACAAAATTGCATTGCCATCGAAATTCATTAAATAAATTTATACATATGTATAAAATAAGAATATATGAAATAATGAGAAATAATGATAAATTTATATATGTATAAAATGAGAAATATATGATGAATCTTCTTTAAATTTTATTAAATTTATATATATGTATATATACTATTTATGTATATAAGTATACTATATATATTTGTATAAATATTAAATATTATTTAATTCAGAATGAATAAATAGACAAAAATAGATAAAATAAAAGTAATTTAAATTTTATTGATAATTATATATATTATAAGTGAATAAGTTTAAATAAAAAACAATAAGTATACATGTATGAATAACTAGAAAGAAAAAAGATAAAAATAAAATGTTTTAAAATTTTATGTATATTTATATCTATATATAAATATCTATAAAATGAGAATATATAAAATAATGAGAAATGAGAAATAATGATAAAATTATATATATGTATATAATGAGAAGTATATGAAATAATGGAAGAAGAGAAAATTGAGAATAAAAAGAAAAGAAAAGAATGAAAAAAAAATAAAAATAATAAAATATGATAATAAAAAGTTATCTAAATTGAATTGTAAATATGTGTAATGATTAAGGGTAAATTGATCTTTTTATATTAAAATTACATTAAATTGCCAACAAATATGGAGGGGGAAGTGATGTGCGTGATTTTATAAAGTATAAAGAAGCTATTTTGTGTGTGTGTATATATATATATATATATATATTTCATAGTAGGATTTGAAATTAAAACAAATATTTGAAATAATTATTTTAAATTAGATTAGCAAGTTGGATTGGGTGGATTTGAGTTGGCGAGTTAATCAAATAAAAATCATATAGACCTAAACCTAACCTAATACAACTCAAGTTGGATCAATGTTGAGCATTTTCAAGTTGTCATCAGGTTAGGTTAGGTTAAGATTGAGAAAATTAATGTTATACCCTTACTTTAATCTAACCCGAACCCACACAACCCACCCAAATTGCCACCCCTAAATGACACCAATTCATTATAAAATTATTGAACCCCAATTAATAAAAAAGGAGTTGCTAAAGCCCAATTAATCAACTCTGCAATTTGATGTCAAACCTAATTCTTTACCAAATGACATTAATTTACTAAAAAATTGGTGAACTCATATTAAGAAAAGAAAATTTGAAAAAGCACAATTAATCAATTCTTTTAAGTTAATGTCAAATCCATTTCATTTTGAAATCCAATTCACTAATTGCTAGGAGAATTATTAAAGTTTAATTAATGAAAAGGGAGTTGGTAAAGCCCAATTAAAGAATTCTTCAAATTAGTATGAAGCCGAATTCGCCAATTCACTAAAATATTAGTTAAGCCCAATTACTTAATAATAATAATAAGAAGAAGAAGAAGAAGAAGAAGAAGAAGAAGAAGAAGAAGAAGCAGGTCAACTCAAAGCAATCAATTATTTGAACTAATGTGAAGCTCAATTAATTAAAAATAAGCTTAGTTCCTTGAAGAAAGTTTGATTCATCATTTACCTCACTTCAAATTTGTTCAAAACCAACTCTTAAAATGAAGCCTAATTTACCACTTAATTTACTATAAGTTTGGTCAAATCTATTTCATAAATGAAAACTCCCAATTCATTGAATAATTCACAAAAAAGTTATAAAGCCCAATATTTTAAAGAAATTAGCCCAACTAATGGATTATTCACTTCAAATTTCTTCAAGCTCATTCTTTAAAATAAAACCCAGTTCAATAATAATTCATTAAAAAATTGATTAAACCCAATTAACAAATTCTTCACATTATTGTGAAGACCTGCTCTGGAACAAAAGCCCAACCCACAAGTATTAGTAAAAATTTAATTTAATATTCATTTATATCTAGTAACAAAGATCATTGTTAGCATATGTGCACAATTGATATTTGAAGGGAAGTTAATTAAAGTATAGTAACTAAAAGCTTTGTTACAATATATTTTATTTGTAACAAATATTTTATTGTCACAAAAGGTACCAAATTTTGTTACAAATATATCTTCTTATATGATGGAAAATGTTATATGTAACAAAATAATATTTTTCATAACGAATTATTATTTAGTTATGAATATAAAAAAAATTAAGGTAACGAATTTGAGTTAAAGGTAGCAAAACTTTTACTTTGTTACTAAACAAAATGTTATTTGTAACAAAAAATCAATTTTGTTACAATAAATCTAACATATGTAACAAATTTTACATTTGTTATCAAAATTTTTGTTACGTGAAGTGCAATTTGTTGTAGTGAACCCATGTGTTGCACCGGATGATAAGTTTAAATTTAAAATTTTCTTTTATTTAATTTTACTTATAGTCTAGATATTGATTTTTTTTTAATAAATATTATACATATGACTCTTAAAAAAACTAAAATATTTGATTGAATACAATATACTTATTGATATAAATAAGACATAACAATATTTCACATAAATACGATTCATATATCATAAGATCAAATCCCATACATCAATTCATTTTTACACAAAAAATAATCAGTAAGTGTAAAAACTTTATATTTTAAATAAACTATTTATAAATATTGTAAAAGATAAAATAAAGAAAATCACTTTAACATTCACTTTATTTGAAGAAAATAAAAAAATTCAATAATAAAAAATTTATTTAAGTTTTAGAAAATAAAATATTTTATGTTTCGGGCTAATTTTTTAGGTTAATATAATTTTTTTATATTAATATTAAAAGATTATATTTTATAGCCAACACATTATTTTATATTCGTTTTTTGGGCTATCAAACTTAATTTACTCCTAACAGGCATATGTATATTTAATAACAATAATACAAAACTCTTACTAGGATTAGAAAAATTCAATGTACCAAATAAACGGTAATAAATTAAACAGTCTAAGTTATTGATAGATGATAAATTAAGCCAACCATAAATTAGTACACATCAAATTTTATATTTTGCCTTTGTGCTCAATTATAAAAACTAAAATAAAAGTAGCTATTTTTTTTCTCAAATGCATCCTAGTTAAATTTATATTTGAAATACTCATTCTACATTCTGTAAAAAAAATTGAGATTATAAACCATTGTTTAAGCGAATAAAATCAATCAAAACAAATAAAAGAAAAAAGTAGCTTTTATGGGCCTACTAAATAATAATTTCATAATTATTATTAAATTACACGAAAAGCTACTTTTCAAATTTCATAATTATGTGAAGTAATGAAAAATTCTTGAAACATCAAATTAACAAAATAATAAAAACAACCAATCACGGATTAAAGGAAAGTCATAATATGATAAAAGTGAAAAAAAATCAATCCGAAGCCAAAAATGAATGTAGGTAGTATAATAATATAAAATTTTAACTTATCACAAAATCAAGACTTTGAATTTCTTTTGTAAATTAACTTGGCTCATAAACATAAAAATTTATTAGTATTAGAAAATCATATTAAATTTATAAAGTAAATACATAATAAAAAAATTAGAATTTAACTCACCAAGCAAATGATATTATAGAGGTGAAGAAAAAAGAAAGACAAATATTTTTGTACTTTTAAATATTAGTGATGATGGTATGATCTACTTGGTGGTGCACTAGGCTTTGGCCCAATCTGATCAGCCGAAAAAGAGGTTTGAGCAGGGTGTTTAGGTATACTCAGGTCACGCTTGCAATCAATAACAAATGTCAGGCTTGTGGAGGAGCCTTCAGCTAAGGCACTCAAATGCTTAAATTAATACTTAATCAACTAAAACAGAGAGCGGCAAAGTGAGGGCTTGAGTGATAATGAACATACCTTATTGAAGAGTGTCAATGGGGTATTTATAGCCTCTTTAGAGGGGTTGATATGTCAATGATGCCCTTGCGTATATAGAGAGGGCCTTTGTCCTTAGTTGGGGACCTTTAGGTCTTCTTTTTTCTGTGTACTTTTTCAAGTGGTGCCTCCTCCTACTCTTTAAGATATGGCAATATGATGGAGGCTTGCACTACTCTTGTTCTATAGAATAGTGGTACAAGAGGTGGCATGTACCATTAATGCAGAGGCACGCCACATGTCAGAGCATTTAATACAGCAAAGAGGTGGCTATGGTGCATTTAATGCAATTGTGACTGATGGCATAGAATTACCTTAAGCTGCTTCGATTAACCTCTTAGCCTTAAGATGTTTCCTCATCTATTAGTAATCTATGCACACTTTGGTCGTGGTGATGGAACTTTGTTGGATTTAAAGAACTTTCTGGCTGAGGGCTGAATGATCCTTCTAAAGTTGGTCGACCACACTCTGGTTGACCCAATGGACACTAATAGTCATATCGGCAGAAAGTCCCAATGAAGATTTAGGCCTGGTCAATATCCTAATCGACCATTAGTAGGCTAGGCCTATTAAGCTGTCCCCCATCATGTCATTTACCTAGTTTACTATTAGTGGGTTGGGCCTATTAGGCTATCCCATATCATGAGTCCTCTCACTCTTGAGGTCTTAATTGAGCTGTTCGATGAGAAGGAATGGGGAGTAGTTAACTTGGAAAAGTGCGATATGTTTGACTAGGTATTCAAAGCATTGATGATCTTTAAATTTCAAAATTCAACTGGGGTTTCAATGCATTTAATGCATCAATTACATTAGGCAAAGCAATTTCTGAATTGGTGGATGCATAATAATTGCCTGATAGCCGGTATGTTTAACCAATTAAGTTACCTACTAGCTAGGGACCATAATTAGCATGGTGAAAAACTTTCATTTGCACTTTTACAGCAAATTGAGAAGTTAAGCTCTGCACATATACATCCCTTTCGATAGTAGAGTTTCCTACGATTTGTGTAAGTTTTCTTCAATCTCAACTAGTTTTTTTTTTCTTTACTTTCAACCTACCATTAATAGAAAATGATGTTGAGGATTTTTTGAGAGGGTAGTGATAAGGGGAGCAATTCAGAGAAAACCCAGTTGAATATGGATTCGACTAAAGTGTTTGGTAACCCCACTAACTGGGATAGCAAATCTTCAAGTGATAGTTCTAGTTCTTATGATAGTTTGAGTCATTCTCAAGTTGATGCAGGGGGTGGGACTTAGCCAAATCAACCTCTCATGTCTCGTTGTAGGCTGTTCACCCCCTAACCACTATAGTGAAATTATATATGTGATTAAAGAGAGGGATGTTGAGTTGATTAGGTATTTGTACAATATTTCTCTAGAGTTTGAGCTAATCATTCCCGGGCCTAATGCTAGGATGCATCGACCTTTAGTTGGCTATACAGACGTCTTTAAGGATGATGTGAAGTTAAGTTTCCGATAGCATAACCCATAGTAAACCTCTTAACTGGCCTTTAGGTCTCCACCACCTAGCTACTCCCAAACTATTTTTTAACCCTATATAATTTGTGGTTTTGATATTAATACATAATCAATCCCCATCTTTTGTAAATTTTAGCAATCTTCTCCATTTTTCAATGTCTCAAAAGTTGAGTAGCACTGAGGAGTAGAGCTTTTATTATCCACGGCTTACCCTTGTTGAAGGTTCTTAGTGACCCTCTCTATTTTGCATGGCCAAACTTGGAAAAAATGTTTTTTTTTTTTTGTTTGAGCTCTAGGTGGTGTTAGGTTCAATATTCCTAGGGGGTAGTTAAGGAAACAGGTCAAGATGCTCGAGAATAAGAGTCCCACTTTGCTTAATACCTCATTTGAAACCTAGTTTAATTTGGGAAAATGGAGGCATTAGGGTACATTGAGGAGAGAAACCTAGTGTTTGCAAGCTTGTTACTTGCTCAACTGGGTTTGTCAGCTAACACTCGACTATGTGGATGTCATTGTTGATTTTTGTTAGTTTTTAGTTTCTAGCTTTTTGGTTAATATTAATATATATGCTTTTATATGATTTTAGATCGAGCAGAGATCATGAACCGTACTTACCAGCAAGTCATGGCATGTCAACAGAAGGTGCAAAAGTGCTGACAAGCAACTGCTCACTGGGAGGCTATTTCCCAAAATGTTCCTCAACAACAAGCACCATTGCCTGCACCCCTTGCTGCTCAACCAACTTCGATCAAGACCAGTATCCCAACCCCTCAATAGAAAAGGCTAGTGGCTGACATGGGAGCTTCTCCGCCAAATAGAATAGTTGCTGAGAAAGAAAAATGAAAGGTTAGCGAGACCTTGCTCTTCGGTCTGCGACCAGATGACAAGTTTTCCCCCTGCCCACTTTTCTTAGTCCAAGATTTGGGACTGATATCGTGGTCCAAAATTTGGAGTCAATGCTGGGAGCGAGGCCAGCTAAAGTGGGCCCCCTAAAAGTGCTAATAGCTAGTTTGTTTATGTCAGACCAAAAGAAATTGCTTGAAATGAGGCAATTGGAAACCCTGAAGTCATTTGCGTATCATGCGAACATGGTAAATTTCCAATAGTCTTACTGGCTTTCAAAACTAATTATTTGCGCTTAACTTTTGACCATATTTTTCTTTTCGCAAGTCAACCAACTAGGCTACCATTTCTATCAAAAGGCTAACTTGGCCTTGATCGATTGAGAGGAGCTCCCAAAAAAGTGAGAGGATATTAAATTGGCCAAAACTTAAGTCGATTTACTAGAATTGAGGATCAACAAGTTGACTTAACAGGTTGAGGAGAAGGATGCGCAACTACTAGCTACTATAGTTAAGAATAGCCATCTCAATGAGCTACTACGCAAAGTGAGGTTGGAAGCAGAAACAGTTGGTTAAGCGTTGGGGTACAATAGCATGACTAGGTATGCATGAGATGAGTTCTTCAAAATACTACCCAACATTTGTAAGGAAGAAATTCAATAGTTCATGCTATGCTCAGCATTTTAGGATGCCAACATTGATGTAAAAGAAACTTTTGAAAAGGTCATGAAATAACTCGAGTTGTTAGGCTATCAATTTTGACCTAAGGACAAAGAATGCTTAAATGTGCTACAAAATGAGCAACCTAAAGATTATCCTAAGTTTACACCTACTGACAAGAATGCACCTATAAAAGAGGTTGGCATCTACCCAAGGGCGATCGAGGTGGTGAATGAGTTCTCTTTTGTGAATGAATTCTCCTTTAACATCAAGAATGGCAAGGTTAATCCTGCAACTTGCTTTTCTCCTGTTGAGTGGACATTTCTAACAAAAGAGATAGGCCCTTCTCGACTTGTAGGTGCTACCCATCCATGCATAAGTAGGAAGTCGAAGGTCCTTGCATCATCGTGTAGGTGAACTATGGGGACAAGCTCAACTACGCTGTTGATGAGGTAGTAGTAGCTTGAGATAGTGGAGGGAAAGAGTTGGGTCTAGCTGAAGCTACTTCTTTTGTTGCTTTAATAATTTTGATTTGCCTTGTGAGGTATAAAACATTTGTAAAACAACTTGTGGTTATGTAATTTGCTATTTTATTTTATAATATAAACTGTTTGGATCAATTTTTGTTGACTAGCTTCTTTACATTACGTTTTGTTCTACTCTTCTATATGATCATATGAATAAATGGAGAAACAAACCTTTCTTCCATCTAACTCGTCAAACAATGCAATATTTCAATGAAGAAGCAAACAACACTTAATTGGCTGAGAACTAAGTTAATGGTCAATTATAAAATCAAAAAAGAATTAATTGAACATGTCTAAGAACTTTTGTGTCAATCTGATCTATTCACAAATGGTTTTGAGGTACTCTTTGTAGTCAACTACAGGGTTAGCTTAAAATATTTTTGACATAAGTAAATAAATGGGCTTGGAGTCAAGGCCGATCGTGCGTTCACTATTTGAATTGAATTCAAGTTGTGTAATCTTTGCATCGTAATATGTACGTCCATTGGACAACATGAAAATTATGATCGACTATAGGATTGATGTAAGTTGTAGTCGATTTTAAATGATTTTCTCATTTGTTGAATAGGCTAGACGCCATGATCGTGGTTTTGAAAACAAATTGTGGTCGACTATAGGATCGACATTAAATGATTTTCTCTTTTATAGAATTGATTGGGCTAGATGTCGTGGTTGAGGTTTGAAACCAAAATTGAGGTCAATTACCAGGTTGACTATAAATGGTTTTCTCGTTTAGGCCCAACCCACTAACAGTAGAGATTATTAGCTTAGATTAAGGAACTTAACTTAATTGATATATCAAAATAATAAAATATAATTAACGAATATCAAATTAAGATAAGATTTTCCAAACTAAACATATAGAGAGTTGTAGAAAATTTTACCCCTTTCAAACTATAAAAAATGTCAAAACTACTTTCCAAACTCAATGCCCAAATTGATGGAATAAAAATTTAAAAATTTAGTATAAACATGTCAATGGTTGAATTTACATACTCAAATTGACCAGAGAGAGAGAGAGCGAGAGAGAGAGCAGTTTTTTGTCAATAAAAAAAAGTTAACAGAACATATTTAATTGACAAAATCAATTGAAAAAAAAAATTCTTTTCATTCCTTGTGTAGAATCTCAATGTTTAAAAAAATTAGCATAAATATAGCAATCTTCATCACGTACTCTAATTGACCATTAATAAAATAATTTAACATTTATCTTATATATATATATATATATATACTCAAACATATAAAGAGAGCTACAAAATTAAATTCCACGTATTAATCCTTGCATTGCATGCATAAACTAATACACACACACAGACACACATATATATATGTATGTATTTATATATATATAAAGAGAGAACTACAAAAATTCGTATGCAGAATCACATAAATATATACATATTTGAGTACTTATCAACATTGAATATAGAGTTACCAAAAAATCAGTTAATATAGTATCTTTGTGTTAACAACAAAATAACTCATTTTGATAGCAATTTATATATGAAAGTGTGTCGAAATAGCAAAAATTGCCACGCCCCAAATTTGAGACATAACACAGCAGTACCCCTAAACCCAAAGACTCAAAGACACTAAGCATCAAATCCAATAGAGCATGTTAAATTTCCCAAAATTTTACTAAATAAACCCCAAAATAAATCATCACAATAAAAGATAATTCAAATACTTATCTTAACAATCAAGCTTGAGCACCTAAGACCTCAGAGAAAATTTCCTAATCAACTAACTAGAAATTTTAAACATCAACTAAACCTATTCTAAAAAAGCCACTCTCTTGTCACCATCCCCAAAATTGCTCATCTTCCTCATCTAGAACTAAGTTATCTACAAAATGGTGAATCAATATTCCTATGAGCAACACTTGGCTCGGTAAATAAATCTCCTTCTCCTCCTAACTAATTTGAGCATGTATAAATATCAAATTGAAAAGAAGAAATCATTGAAGACAAGAATATTCACCTTTAGAAATATAACCATTAGTATGCAAAAATTCAATATTCATATTATCAAAGTGAATCATAGACCACATTTTTCAAAGTAATTCAGAACAACGATTGCATACTTATAAAAAATATTCATTAATTAATCATGCTCAAGAACTTTTGAGATTCTAATCAGTTATCATGGCCAAAATCTTAGCTACACCATTAATTAGCTTCAGAGGTCTTAACTATAATGCCGCTAAGAGAGGTTTCAGAGATCCTAAGTACAACATTGTTAAAAGTGACATTAGAGGTCTTAACTACAATACTGATAAGAGTGGATTCAAAGATCTTAACTACAACACTATTAAGAGTGGTTTTAGAGATCTTTTGCTATTGTAACCCCATAGCATAATTACGGAACTTGCTCCTATCAACAGTTTCTCGATTATGCAGAGGATTGATCCTTTCTATTATTTATTTCAACAAAGAATAGTACGTTTTATGCAAGATTAAAAAAAATTTGTTTTTCATGCTCAAATCCTAAAAAGAATAAGTTTTATGCATGTTAAGAAAAATTTGTATGAATTGTTAAATAATTACAAAAGAAAATGATTCTTCAACAAAAAAATTGTTAGATTTAAGAATTTTATAAGCAAAATTATCTATTTTGATGCAAAAATCATTAATGCAGAAAAGATATTTTTTATAGAAAGAGAATAGATATTTATTTACTAATTCATGCAGAAAATATTTATGTGGAGAGAATATATTTAATAGACGGAAAAAAGAAATTTACTTACACCAAAATCTTAAAATCCAAAGTTTTCCTCAGATTTAATCTACCACTTAAGTGTTCTTCACTAATTTTGCGATAGAAAAATAGGATGTTAGTAACCCATAATGAAATTTCCAATGGATTTTTAAAGAAAAAAATAGAAAAATTGATATTTCTCACCTCTACGTATGGCTTTTCTATTTCCTACTGTATGTGTATTTATACTACTAGGCTAGGTATTTTGGATAAACTAGAATTCATATCTTATTGAAAAAAGAAGATAACTCTGATTCCTAACTCTCCCAAACTTGATCGGTATCAATCCCAGATAACAATAGTTGAAAACGCATATGTAATTCTAAAATCCTAACCTTATTAAGATTAGATAGTTACCAAAATCCCTAGAATCTTTAGTTATCAAGGTGGGGTAATTATTAAAATTCCCAAGCTCATGACTAAATATTCGAAATCCTAACTTTTCATGATTTAATTATTCTAGGTCTTTGCTAACTATTTCCATGGTTTAGTAAATAAATACTAATGAATGTACATGATGAATTTTTGAATGAAAACATAGCAGTTCAAAATAGGAGGTCCTAAGATTGCATATCATCTATATTTATATTGTTTTGGCTAACCAACATGATTAGATACCTTATGGTGGTCAAAACTATCCAAATATAGTTTTAAAATGGTGAAAAGACCTCTAGAATTATCCATCTATCCATAAATCCAAAAATTCCATAAAATTAATTTTCAACATCTTTAACTTGATAATCGTGGACTTAAGCTCATAATTACTTCATAATAATTTGTTGGCTTATTCTCTACACTACTTATGGGCTTAATCATAACTTAAAATGAATTAAATAGGTTGGATTGTTATTACACTTCACCTATAAAATACAAATACCATCTATGGTCTTATTTTTATACTAGTTATGGGCCAAAACAAGGGCTAACTAATACATCTCAAGTCACTAATTAAGTATGGACCAAAGATTAATATTTCTATCGCCATAAATTGGCATTTGTAGTAGCTAGTTTAATCCTATCATAAAACTCAATATATAAAGTTCCCAACAAATAATTGAGTTGATAAATTCTACATCTTCAATAACAACCAAGCAATCTTTACAAAACTAATAATCTAAAGTTTATGTCCTCGAGATTGCAAGTAAAAATCAAGTAACTACCTAAAATATGATGCATAATAACTCCGAAAAGAACTCAATTTATATCCCATATTTATTTTTAATTAAGACCCTTAAATATTGATCGAACCTCAAATAAATTGTATATTCAGATTCTAGGAAAAGAGCAACCCAAGAATATCAATGAAGAATCAAAATCAATTAATATCGCTCCATTATTCCGAACATCCAATATCGTATATATCCATTTTTTTCCCTCAAAGATAGAAGTTCACTACTAACCATGCACTTTTTATTCTAGATCCCATAACTCAAAGTCTAACCTAGATAAAATTCAAGTACTTATAGAGGTACAATTAATAGTACTTCCAAGATAAACTATAATAATTCTTCTGAAGTCCTTGGGGTATTATAAAAATGAGCAAAACCATCTTATTCACATAATTGGTTCGTAAGAAATATATTTAAAATAAGATTAAATATTATTTTACTTTATATATATTAAATTAGATTGGAGTTATCAGTTATCCTTTTTTTTATGTTTTAAAAACTATTTAGTAGATATTTGGACGCATGAACATAAAATGGCTCCATCTGAAATCGGAATACCTATATTGTATTTAATATTTTGTGCATAGTCTGCCGGGACATTCATCAGTCGACCAGCACACAGACTAAGGCATGCAATTCCTATCATATACATACATAAATACATACACTCACACATACACACACAGAAATATATATAACATCTGTATCTGTCTTAGAGGAACATAAGGCTGGCCGGCCCTAGGAATTAAATAGGTCTGCATAGTGGGCTTTTTCATGTGTGGAATTTTTAGTCCTCATAATTATTACCACCCCTTTTCAAGATTCGCGCGCTTTGAAAAGTTTTGAGGAAAATAGGTTGAAATTGGAATAACCAAACCGGCCAGGGGAATAATATGGGCCATGGGGTAGGCCCATCACAAATCTACATAAAAGTTTCCCTTTGATTCTCATATGCACAAAAACGAATCTTTACTTTTCCTTTCGGGCCCCATTTAATAATTAATATATGAAGAGAAAGGATAAAAATGTCGGCACACATATGGCTGTCAACATATTAGATTTGAATTTGAATCTATTATATTTGAATTTGAATTTGTTTATCAAAATTCATATTCGAATTCAACCTCAATTCTATAGCATCTTTGTTAATTAGTATCGTATCCGAATTTGATAGATATTCAAAATTCAATTTAAAAAGTCAACCCAATTTCCTTTGTTCTTTCTTTTTTTTCCATTTGAATTTTATGAAAATATTGTATTTATAAAGTAAATTTATGCCATGTTTGAATTTTCAACAACTTTTTATTATATATTAGTCCAAAAGTTAAAAATTTGAATGCTAAATTCCTATTTCACATTATATTAATACATAGATGAACTATTATATATTAATCTATTCAATATTTTATAAATATCCCTCTTATTTTTTAGGTTAAAAACTCAATATTAATAGTGATGCTGCTGAAAGCTGCGTATCGAGAAAAAGGGAGTTGTGCTATGGGTAAATCGACCAGGGAGGTCGAGTACTCAGGGTTGTCTATAACTTGGGGTTTGAGATCTACAACCACAACACACGTTAAACTAGTCGAGGTGCCCCGGCTAAAGCACTCCGACACTCAAGTTAGTTTTGGTCTAGATGAAGAGATCGAACAAAATAAAGAGAATGTAAGGCTTATAGTGTATTGGGTATTACCTTGAGCATAGTTGAGTTTGAAATATTCATAGCCTTCTGTAGGCATGATTTGACCCTAGTACCCTTATCAGGTTTACTAACTTTTTTCTTTGCCAAGGGGTTGGTGGCCATTCCATGTCTAGATCCCGGTAATGTTCTAGGTGATTAAATCTCCTGTTTTCCTAGATGAACAGTGCTAATGGAGGCGCGTTTCTACCAAAGTTGGTGGCAGGGTTGACAGAGTTGGTGGCAATGGCTGTACCAACTGTCATGCGTTATTAATGCGGAGGTATGTAGTCTGTCAGACTAATAAACACGGCAGGGATCCGAGTCAACATCGGAGTGGATCTTGAGGTTGATACAAGTAGATCAGACTTGAATATTCAAACTTCTGGAGTGGTCCTGAGGTCAATACGGGTCGATCGCAGACCCTACCAAGTGAGGTCGACACCAATCGACCAAATTGACTTACCATTGGGCCTCCTTGGCTGTCTCAGTTAATGTTGGGCTAACTAGATTATCCCATATCATGAGTCCCCCTAACTCATGGTCCTGATCGAGCGTGCCGACGAGAAAAAATAGGAAGTTTACATTCAACTTTAGCTGGTACTATGCTCAATAAGGATTTTTGAATTCTTGACCCGGGTTTTTAAACTGCTAACCAAGGTTTGAGGCAATATTTTTGCATTTAATGCAGCTATTAGGGCACAGAATACAAAGCATACTAGGGCAGGTTGTCATCATAGCAGTTACATGAATTTCTGCACGTGAATGCCTATAAATAAGGGATAACCGACTCCATTTATACTTTTGCTGCCTAAACTTCTAGTCGAATCACCATCTTTGAAGCCCTTCAAGTTCTACACTTTGCCTTTCTAAGATTTCCACTGTAAATGTCTTTGCTATTCATATTTTTTTCTACCTTTCCTTTATAGAAGCATGTCTGCTAGCTCCGATTATGATAGCACTAGGGTAGAGAATATGACCTATGGGGGGGAGACTGGGGCTAAAAATACATCTGATTTATCTCATGGGAGGGAGTCTAGCTCGCCCGTGAGCGAAAGCTCTAGCTCGAGTAGTAGCAGTAGCTCGAGTGACGTTAGGGTAGTATCGGAGGGGGAGGCAAGCCCTACTGATATGCCTGCAAGTTGGGGTCAATTATTTACCCCTGGCTATTACACTAAAGTAGCCTCCAAAATAACCACTACCGATTTAGTCCGTATTAGAGCAACGTATCATATCCCTGATGAGTATAAATTGGTAGCACCCGAGACCCGGGGTAGAATGCATCAACCTCCCTAGGACTAGGGGTTGAAATGTGGCCTCAAGTTCCTACTCACCAAGCCCATAGTTGACCTCCTCCTAGGACTAGGGGTCTACATCACCCAACTACTCCCAAATTATTTTGCTACACTATAAAGTTTTGCCGTGCTGATGCACTTATACGACCAGCTCACCACTTTTTCCAATTTCTCCAATTTATTCAACCTTTCTATGTCCTGAAAGTTGGGCAGTAGCAAAAACTCCAATTTCTATTACCTGACCGCTCAACCTCGATGAATTTTTTTGATATCCCCCTCCTCTTCTTACGGGCAAGAGTGGAAAAAATACTATTTTTATATTTAGAGGCCAGGGGTGCTTGCTATTCTGAAGGGTTGGTGGAAAGGGCCTATGGAGATGTGCGAAAACCAAACACCTAGTTGACCCAACACTTTCATTCGGGATCTGGTCAAATTTGAGCAAATGGAGGCCTCAGTTCTGATCGAAGAGAGGTGTTTAGTTTTGGCTAGCCTATCACCTGCCTAACTTAACCTGTCTGCGGGCGATCGACTAGGTAGAAACTTTTTGTTGACTATTTCCATTACATGCTATCTTTCTGCTCAAATCTGATATTTATTTAAATTATTTGCTCATGCAGATCGCAATAACATAATGGTCCGCAGCTGTAATGAATCCCAGGTTTGGGCACTAAGGGCCGAGGCATATCGACAAGCTGCTGCTGTTGCTCAATGAGAAGGTGTTGCTGAGTAGGCAAGCTCAATGAGGTCAACGTTTGCACCACCTCCACCATAAATTGAAAGGGCTCCTGAGACCCAATCTACTCACTAAGAGAAGCCCGAGCAAAGCAGCCATGCAAATTGGGGCAGGAGGCAGCTAGTCGAATAGGGAGGTTCAACTCCCAAGAAGGCTACCAGGGGTAAAGGAAAATAAAAGGTTGTGACAAGTTGGGACCTATTTGGAAAGCCTAGTGACGGCCTGATGTTTCGGCTTCCTCAGCTATCTCCTCCGCAATTCACTACTAACCGAACCAAAAGATAACCGACTTGACCTCAATCTTTGAGGGAGGGCCGACTACTGTCGATGCTCTAAAGTGAATGACCTCAAGGCTTTTTATGAATGACTAGTGAAAGCTAATGAACCTGAGTCAGCTAGAGACAATGAAGGTAATGTCCTATTACTGCAACGTGGTAAGTACGAGATCGATAAGCTTGACCACATCTTTTATGTTATGCTCATATTGGTTTGAGAATGACACTGTTGTGTTTCAGATAGGCCAACTGGGCTACAACATATTCTGGTGGTCTGAAATGGTACTGGCTGCCAAGGAGGAGTTAGAGGCTGGAGGAGAGATGAAAATGCTTAAGGTACAGCTCGAATCCTCCCAGCTCCAGGTCGAGCAACTGAATAAAAGGATAGCCGGCCTCCAACGGCAACTTGACGCCAAGGATCAACAATTGATCCAAGCCGTCAAAGACCGGAACCACATGGATAACATTATCAAGAAAGC
>JACGDI010003094.1:2441495-2459150 GCA_014898725.1 Jacaranda copaia
CAATCACCCCTCTGATGGGTGGGCGAGCTTCTTTCCTTTATCTTCTCTCCTAGGGCTAACCGACCTTTCTCTGTGGGGAGTCTGGTGTGTTTTTCCCTCTTCAGTCTGGGCTTCCATAGCTATATATTTTTTGAGGTGGCCCTGCCTGATTAACCTCTCAATCTCGTCTTGGAGATTGAAGCACTCATTAGTGTCATGCCCCTTCTGTTTATGGAAGTGGTAGTATTTCTTTGATTTCTTCATGGCTTCAGTCTCCATTAATTTCTTGGGCTTTTTGAGGAGGTTATCATGCTGGATGGCGTACAGGACCTTCTTCCTCGGGCTGTTCAGCGGTGTATAGTTATGGAAGTATTTGATTGGAGATCGACCTCGCTCTTTTTATTTTTGGTCGTCTCTCTCCTTCTTTTTTTTCTCAACCTTGGAGGATCTGTACTTAAGCTTGTTCATTTTTCCCTGGGTCATATATCTTTCTGCCAGGTCAAACAACTCCTTCATCGACTCAGGCCATTCTCGCACCAAAGCATTGGCGCATTCTTTATGCTTGAGCCCTAGGAACAACATGTCGATCAAGAACTCAATCTTAAGATTATCAATTTTCAAGACCTCTATATCAAATTTGGTAAAGAAGTATCAGAGGGATTCCCCCTCGTCTTGCTTGACGGTATGGAGGTGGGTTTGGGGGAGCTCAGCCTTCTTTCTACTAGCAAACTGGTGCAAGAATTTGTCACACAGCTGGTTATAGGAGTAAATCAATGATGGTTCAAGTTTCACGAACCAGTCTAGTGCGATGCCTTGAAAGGTGGACACCAGCATCTTGGCATGGATGTATTCATTATGTCAATGCAGCTGCATCATATGCTTGAACTACATGAGATGCTCATTGGGGTCGGTAGAACCATTTTACCTCGACAGATCAGTGGAGACTCTGGCGTCTATAACGATGTGCTCATTGATAATTTCCTAAATGAATGGGGACCCTCTCTCCCAATGAGACCTTTAAGCAGCCTCCAAGTTTGGTGCTTTATCGGTATTTCTCCTCAAGATCTCATCGAGATGTTTGTTCAGCTGCTGGACTTGATGGGATACTTCTTCCCACTCATCCCGATCTATCTAGGTGGCATTTTGATCAAGATTTGATCAAAGACGCTCGGCCCTATTGCGCTGGGGGGCTTGAATGGGCCGATGCGCAAAATCTGCAGATTCTCCTTTCTCTTCGTGGTAGTCATGCCTAAAGTGTTTGACCTTATTGTGCTGCATGGCTCGATTAAGTCTAGCATGATCTACCGAGTTTGCCATCTCCTTCCGCACTTCTAGACGTCTCCTTTCTTTCTGTAGGTGTTTAGGATTGACTTCACACCTGGCGAGTGGCTGTCTGGCTTCTCGGAGAGAGCAACTGTTCTCCAGGGACTTGTTTTTCTATGGGGGCGACTGCAGAGTTGCATTGGTGATGGGTGCGGGTACTGTAGTGTGCTTGTTCAGGGCGGCAGATAATTAGGCTGATATCTAAGCAAAAATTTGCTCACTTATCAGCTACATCAACTAGAGCATGGTGAGCATCACTACATGCTTCTAGGGGCAATGGTGCCCAGAGCGTTTATATCTTGCTGGGGGTTAGGAAAAGGTGGAGAAAAGGATCTCCGGTTCTTTTCCCTTCTGGATACTACTCTGCATGTGTTTACCATTTTTCTTGCTACAATCTCAATGGCTTCCCACAAACAGTGCCAAATGATGCTGCTAAAAGCTGCATATCGAGAGAAAAAAGTTGTGCTACGAGTAAATTGACTAGGGAAGTCGAGTACTCAGGGTTGTATATAACTTGGGGCTTGAGATCTGCAACCACAATATATGTTAAACTAGCTGAGGTGCCCTCGGCTAAGGCACTCTGACGCTCAAGTTAGTTCTGTTCAAGATGAAGAGATCGAACAGAATACAAAGAATGTAAAACTTATAGTGTATTGGGCATTACCTTGAGCGTAGTTGAGCCAGAAGTATTTATAGCCTTCTGTAGGTGTGATTTGACCCTAGTACCCTTATCAGGTGTACTAACTTTTGTCTTTGCCAAGGGGTTGGTGGTCATTACATGTCCAGATCCTGGTATTATTTCAGGTGGCTAAATCTCCTATTTTCCCAGATGAACAGTGCTAGTGGAGGCACGTCTCTGTCAAAATTGGTGGCAGGGTTGACAATATATTATGGGATGTAATCAACATGTGAGCCACTGTCTTATTTCGAATTTTACGTCAGTGCATGTCTTTATCTTGAAGACAAAAATCAGCGACATGTATATTTTCAACACTATGGATCAAAGGTATGTACATGCATACATGCGTGATGCCAAATTAAAACTATCTATATATTCTTTGACAGTAGAGCATTATATATTGTCGTCAAGTACTATAGTGAATAAAAAGTTAACACTGTGAAATCTATGATTTTACACATAATAATTAAATAATTAAAGCTTGATCTTGGGATCCCAATGTGATCATCATTAATGCTAGCTTGAAAGAAAGCCGTACACGGTGACAAAATCTATCGTTCATAAAAGAAATATATATATATATATATATATGTATATATATTTGCTATTTGATGTCCAATCTACTATATTTTGTTTATTTTAGTTATACATATGCACATCAAAAATTTATTAAATTTAAAATGCTAATCTTATACTTTATATGTAAGACTTATATTATTGAGTTAAAGATTAGAAGACACCTAATCTGATTTATTATAAAATCATATATTTAAATTTTTATTCTATTTATGACTTTAATATTGTAACACTTAATGTGAGAGAGATAGAATCACTCATCTCTTTGGATGGATTTTTGGATGGGGTTTTGATCTATCCCTTCAATAGACGACTCAAGATTAAAGTTATCGGATTCAAAGAAGGTTGGACACTCAAATGAAACAATATGGACATAGTTAATCGATTATCCTCCATCATTATAATTAATCAATTAATCAGTTCCATCAATGTAGCACGCAATGGTAATTAGTAATTCTATTCAAAAATATTTTTATTAAGCATAGGGTTTTCGACATGTATGTATATCAATATATATGACTAATTAATAGTACCTATCATTTCACTTAACAAATTAATTTTAACATATATATTGATCTAGCTGGAAAATTTTAGAAGGAAAAAAAAGGAAAAAAAGAAGACAAAATTATTTCATGAATAATTTGAATGAAAAAAAATTTATATTCACATATGTTTTCAAATAAGTGAGAAGAGTTTTCCCTATAAAGAGAAGACCAAAAAAATTCTACTAATGCCAAAGTTATGTGTCAAAAGCTACATATGTTCGCCTATTTGTAAGCCCTCAAAAATTTTAATTCTCTAACTAATAGAAATAAAATAAATTCATACTTATATTTGAAATATCTAACTCCTTAAAAGATAATGCAAAATAACACTTTTCCCCTAAAAGCTAATATAAAATTTAAAATCACAACACATGTAATGTTTATCTAAAAAAAATCTAAAAAATAAAAATTATTATCTAAATGATAAACATCAAATATTTTTTACATGCAGCAAAGTTTTCAACAAGATCACTCCAAATACTTCAACTAAGATTATCTTTAACTTCCATATCAATCACCCCCCCCCCCAAAGGAAAAAAAACTCATCCTCAAATCAATCCGATACAAGGCCCAACAAAGAGATGGTAATGATAAAGATTAGCCACATTAAAAGTTCTAGAAATTGATATGTCCTCTAGCAATTCCATTACATAGACATTCTCATTGATTTTCTTGTAATGAGGCATGCATACTACTTTGGTTGCAATTTTTTGTATCTATTGAGAGTCTTTTCCTCCTCAAGAGAACCACATTGCCTTCAAAATTTAAGAAGCATCTATGTTTATTGACAACTACTTTATACTCAACATTAGTTTCTTCAAGTTTCTACTTCACCTTCACTTGAACATTTTGCCCTAGTGGCAATTTTGCTAGCAACTCCTCAAGTGTATATATATAATATCCTTCCCTGGGGGATTCTTTATAGTATTCAAGACTCTATTTACCATTAAACAATAAAATATTCAAGTCTCTCCATAGGCATTCTCGAATTCCTTCTTTGAGTGGGCTAGTGTTACAAATGACTTACATTTTATTTTAAAGTTTTAGCCTCAAATGTCTTATTCAGTAGCAATAAGGTCATTTTCACTCCATTTCTTTTCAATTCGTATATGTTCTCTTGTCCAAAATGATGTGCATTCTTGTCAAACTGCTATGATCTACCGTATAATAAGTGACAAGTATCATGTCTACCACATTGCAATATACTTCATCTTTACATTCCCTAGTTAAGAAAAGAACTTTGCAGCACTTTGCCACTCGAGTGTTTCCCAAAATCTTGATCTACCCATTGCTGTAAGAATTTAGATATTTCTCCATCAATAGTTGTAGATTTTTAACAGTAATTTTTGTAATAATGTTCTCCTGATTGTCACTATCAATAATTATGTCATAAATTTTACTATTAATGATGCATTTAGTTCCAAAAATTTGTGGTGATGAATCATATCTCCTTTCTTTGGTGCTAGCATCATCTTTTGTACCACTAAATTTTAGCCTCACTCTAAATCTTTTCCATCGTCGTTACCATCATGTTTGCGTATTAACTCATCTCCATTTTCAAGTTCTTCCTCAAAATCAGCACGCTCTATAATGTTATTACCCTTTCTTCTTGGACAATCACTAGAACAATGTCCAGGTTGATGATAGTAATAGTCTGAGCCTCAATTAGCTCCATCAACCTTTTACCTATTACTTTGTCATATGCCATCTTCTCATATTTCTTTTTTTGAAAGTCATAAGTTGTTGTATATTGTTATGTGCTTGGTGGTATGGATTGAAGTTAATTGACCTAGAATATTCCATCTGTTTACCACTATGTTTTGCGCTTCAAAGATATTTTCTAGCATTTGCATGTCAATCCTGTCTTGAATTAAAAGATTTAGACTATTGCAGTATCTCTATCTGACTCGATTAGCTTGTTTTGCTCAGCAAGCTACAAGAACTATGCAATGTATTCATACACCAATCTGTGTCCTTGATATTATTGTTGATATTACAAGAATAGATATTGCTCATAATCTGTAACACCCCAAAATTTTATGATTTATAGAAATTAAATTTTATTACTTTCAAATTTGTGAAATTTAACTATTCCTTATATTATCATTATTTTATTAAAATTCATTGGGGCTAATTCATAATTTTTGAAAACTTAATTGAACTAAAGTTTAAAATTTTAGGGCTTGCATGGAAGACCCTAAGTCAACTAAGGTTTCAACCTTATTTCTTCTAAAACCTTGGACTTAATTGCATAACTTAAATACTTAGGGGACTAAATTGCAAAACTAAAAAAATGAATTTTAAAATGTGGCAACTTAATGTCATACCCATCTTCGCCATTTTCCTTTCCATTTTCTCCTTTCTTCTCATTTCTTTTCTCACTCGCATCCACCCTCCATTACCGACGAGCTCCTTCAACCACCATCTTCACCAACCAAACTAACCAACTTCTTCTCCTCCTCACCAACTCCATGGAGATACCAATATGCATGACTAATGACCATCAAAGAACCACCATAAGAGGAGACCAAAAATGCGTTCACGGTGGAGTAGTTGGGTTTTGAGTTTTTCAGTGACCAACAATGGTTCTGAAGGGCAGTATAGGAAGAACTCAATGAAGGAAACATAGTAGAACCATTGCATGGCAGTAAAATGTGGCGATGGAGAAGGAAACCAGTGGCGGAGCTTTTAAATTGTGAGGGATTCAAGGAAATTTTTGAAGGATTTTCAGGTGCCTATTGTTGGAATTAATGGTACCATTGGAAAGATCTCGATGAGAACAGTCTATGGGTAGTGCCATTGAATTTTCCAGTAGCAGTGCGACGGCAGTGGGGAAGCAATTTTTTCTCCTTGATGTGAGGATCATGATGGTGTTTTTGGTTCATTAATTCGAGTTTTTGTTGATCAAATTATGGATAAAACTTTGATTTGTTTATTAATTGATTCCTGATTTAATCTGAGTAAATTGTTAAGCAAACCTATGATATAAAAACTAGTTAATTATGATCAAGACTTTGTAAATAAGAATGGGATATCATGCCATTTTGGGACCGATATCGACCATCATGCGTAATTCTAGAATAATTATTTTAATTAAGGCCTTGTGTAGATAGTATCTATTGAGTCTTTATTGTCGTGAAAATCAATAGGTCTGTGACTTTGAAATAGTAATGATGTAAATTGTAGTAGACTATTAAAGTTGAAGATGAATTTTGATTGTGAATATATTATTTTGGTTAGGTGATGACAAAGTGGGTTTTATCGATTAGCAGATTATGGGCTTTAATTGTTTTGCTGAAACTACAAGAGGTGAGGTTCTCCCACTCTGGGTTCTTGCTTGTATAAGCTTACTCATGCTTGTTAGAAACCCCTGTGAGGGTCTGCCTTTTTGGCTCCTGTCCATCTGTCTGTGATTGTGATGCACCCCCATGTGGGTTTTCTCTTTCTATGCTGTACTATATTTGTCAAAAATTCAAAATGTTATTTTCTATTTGATTTGCAGACCCCTATGAGGGTTATTGTTTGATATCGATTTTGTTCTGTTATTTGATATTCAATTTGAACACCCCTGTAAGGGTTTTTCTTTGACATCAAATCTATTTTTACTGTTCCAGTGCCTGAAATTCTCTTTATGTTGTTAGATTCTGTCCCTCATACCCTAACTTTGTCAGCTCACCTTTTATTGATCTTAATGAATGGAAAAGTTATAATGAAATGGTTTGGTAGACCTAATTGTATTAATAGTTCTCCTAATTGATCATGTATCTTGTTATTAAAATAGGCCTTATCGACCATTATTGAATATTATGTTTGTTATTGCTTGAAAGTAAATTTGTTATCTATTGGCATTATCTTGTGCCACCTATGGAGATGCTCTTGGGATCACTTAAAGAGATGTCACGGGGGGAATAAGCCTGGGGTTAGGTTCGAAAAGACGGTCAGGAAAAACTAGCTGATGGTGATAGGTCTTCTAGCTAATACCCACCTAAGATCCTGACTTAAAAGTAGTTGGAGATAGCGAACTATGAGTAGCAAGATCTGGCATGCAGTCGACCATGCCATATAAGTTAGCTATTACACATCGAGTTGTGTGTTTGAGCAAATGAAGAGATAAGGAAAAGTTCTTGTGTTCCAATTTTGTGTTATTGATTGTTATCTTTTATGAATTGAGAAGGATGCCAATAGGTCCGCTAAATGTTTATATGTTTGTGTTTTTTGGAGTTTAAAGATTGATTCTTAATTGTCATAATTTGATCATCTGGATTGTTATCTAAAGACCTTTGTTATTTATTATTTTGGTTTTTCATTCTCTCCAACCTATATTATGCAATCCCTCATTAAGTCTTTAAGACTCAACCTCCTATATATTTCCTATTTTTCCCAAACAAGATTTGATGATGGGCTGGAGGATATATTTGTTAGTAGGATGAGTGCTTGAATATGCTTCTAGGATTGCCTAGACATTAGGTCTTGACTTGGGGAGATTATGATATGATAAATTGAGTTAACGATTTGCAACAAGTATAATTGTGGTCGATTTTTTTTTTGTTTGAATGTTGAACTTTTTGATGTGGTACCGAGCAATTTGATATAGCTTCTGCATTTAAACTCAAGCATGTTGTAAGGTTGTGATGTTGTTGCTGTTGTTGGAAATTTGTGAAAAATTTCATGGGCTTATCGATTGTATTGTCGCATGCTTAAGAAATGAACTGGAGTTGTGCCTTAACTTAGGTGCTATCCTGAGAGGGGGTGCTACATAATCACAAGGTAAAAATCGAGCCTTCAATAATTGCTTCTCCAATATTATATTTGGGCTTGTCTATTACCTTTAGGCTTTCTTGTGCTTTGTAGATATTCCTACCAAGTAGAGATAACTCCCTTTGGCCCATGGGCTACTAATTTGATTATATGTTCCTCAGAAACCTTCAAATAGCCAAACAATCTATTTACTTCTGCAAGATAGTCCACAAAATCATTAAAATGTAGGAGATCTACTTTTAAGCGAAAATCTCCATCTCTAGTGAGGCATTGGATAGATTGATCTTGTTGATTTTCTCGTCCCATATTGCACATCTCAACATTTTCATCTTCTTTCTTTTCTAAATCTTTGATATTGGCATGCTGATAACATTAACAAATAGGATCACATCTAACTAGCCATGGTACTTGCCCAAATTCCCTAACTTTCGCCTTAGCTTTCTACCTATGCTAAAAGCATCATTATACAAACTCATCTCCTCCAATCTACAATCTAGAAATTATCTCAGTGTAAGAATCTGCACTTGGATAATTGGGGAAGCTTAATCTACACTAGCTATTTAGTTGTTTCACGAATCACCAATTACCTCTATGGGCTCGTCAATAGGTGGGTTTTATCCTACTCAAGACCAAAAAAAAATTCGCATTACCTATGCCTAGGCGCAAACCCACTAAAGAAAATGCAATAGGTATGGGTAGGGTCTATACCCACAAATTACCAACAGACCCATACCCAACAGTTACCTATCATCTTAATATTCAAATTTAACCAACAACCTAAAAATTACATATACCAAAATTAGAAATAGACTAATGATAAATTTTCAAAACATATATAATAAAAAAATATGTATTATGTTTTATACAATAATATATTTTTTTCAATAATTTACATATCTTTGTTTAAATATTTAAACATTTTATTCTATTTAAACCATGCACATTATTTTGTCTTAATTTTATTTAGTCAATTATTGTATTCTATGAGTGATTATAAGCTTAAAGAGGAGGGTGAATTAAGTCTAAGGGATTTTAATGCAGCAAACGTTTATCACTTAAAATACTTTTTATCCTTTTAAAAAAATTTAAGTACTTTTTAGAAAATTGTTTTAGTTATTGACTAGAATTTGTAAGTACCAGTTAAATTGTTAGTCAAACCAATGACAACAAAATAGTAAAATGGAAATGAAATGACACAAGTATTTATAGAGGTTCGGCAAGCCTACTCCTCGATCTAAGTTTACACCTAGAATTTTGAACTTGTCAAATTAATTAATATGTAAGAATGTTGTTGCAAGTAATAATAATTTGACAATAAGAAAAGTAAAGGATTAGAAACACCCTAACAAGGTGAAAAGTTAGCTCTTTGCAAAGAGCTAACTTGGAATCGTAGATGGGATAAGGCAGATTTCAAAATACTGTGAAACTAGCTAATTGTGAATAGGCATAGGGGAACTTTTGCTAGATTCAGTTGCACAATCTTGGTGGACAGATGCACAAGTTGCTGGCACTCTGTATGACAAGCTCGAGTCTCTTCTTGTAAACCAAAACCAAAAATATTGTAGAAGATTCTAGACAGTACAATCCTATTAGTTTCCTCACCTAGAGGTCCTTAAAGCAACCAAATGCTCATTTGTTCTCTACATGGGGTTCCTTGAGAGCAAGTATGATTCTCTTCCCTCTCACCACTAGATTCTTTGAGACACAAATCGCCTTGTTCTCGTCTCCCCTAGATCCATCAAAGACAAGCTCTACTTGACCTTCTTCAACACAAGATCCCTCGGAAATATACATAGAGCAAGGAATTAGCAACACACTACAAGAAAAATGAGCTATAAATGCACTCAAAAGTGTTGGAAGAGAAATTGTGTAACTACATTTCATCTCAAATGATAGTTGCCAAAAGCGTAGTAACATGTGGTGTAGTAAGAGCTTTATACTACACTTACAAGTGTAATATCATGCATTATTTATGCAACACTTCCAAGTGTAGTAAGATAAATTTCATACTACACTTTTGTTTGTTAGGAAAATTTGAGAAGTTAGTTACAAATTTTCTTTGTGCTACACTACAAAAGTGTAGTAACATCCACCATCTATAATACACTTTTAAGTGTAGTAACATGGATCTTTAACTACACTTCTATGTGCCACCTAAGATTCAATTTATTATAAAAACTCCCTTACATACACATTAAACTATTGTAACAAATAGATGTCCTACACTCTTGGATAATAGTATGATAATTATCTATTTCTTTTTTTCTCCTTTTAAATATGAAAATATATTTTTGTAAATGCATGAATCAACTTCTTTACATGCATATAAATAACATCACTAAAATCTTACTATAGCTATATAGTAATTTCATCATCATATATTAAACATATCAACAATTAATGAAATAAATAAACTAAAATTTCAGAAGAAAGCAAATAGATGCCATACATCCATCAAATTAATAATTTCCGACAATTAACTTCCAACTACTGCCCTAAACCCCAAAATACCATTAAAATATCCCATCAAAATTTATCTAAGCAAAATAACACAGGCATTACCAATATAAGCATAATAACATAATGGTATGCAAACAAAAAAATTGGATACTTGTCTACTCCAAAAGATTATCTTCATCTCCTTCAACATCCATCCAAAAGGTATTTCATATCAACCTTCACTTCATGCCACCTACATTAAAAACAACAAACACAAATTCAATCGTGTTTCCAAGAAAATGAAATTCTATAATTAAAAAGATATATCACAATGTAATTTCAAAACAAGGCAGCCAATTTACACAACCATAGCTAGGTATCATCCATCATATTGAAATTTTCTAATTTGAAGCATGACCAATAAATTCAAAAAATTACAAATCTACTATATAAGCTTTAGTAATCTTTAATTTATAAAGGGATAATTTAATGCACTATGCAACATATAAATATACGAATAAAAAAGCACAAGAAATCTTATTGACAAAATTATATAACTAAACTTACAGTTGGATAATGAACAAGTATATACCAAATTGCATGGCCAAGCAATAGCTACTCCACTAGCCTCACCAATAGTTTGGAACATAAACAAAAATCTTATTAGACGCTCTTCTTGAGCCACTAGCACACTTACATGGACTGAACACTAATTTTTGCCTAATTCTTCTCCCCCGACAAGTGTAGTAGAATCCATGCTATGCAAATAACCTTTGGCCACAATTTTACTTGGATCGATAATACTTAGGAGTACAACTGAGCAATTAACCTAAATGCATTGTGTAATATGCATCTTAGTAAAAGAACAATAACCTAAATACTCACTTCAAAAGGTAGTAGGATCTCTGGTGTTGTAGTTGAGCTTCTATGTTGCAAAGGAGAAGATAGTGGAGGACTAGAGGTAAGAGGTGGGCTCACATCATTTATGCTTTGGCTAGTCATTTGCTGTCAATAGCCTTGAACTTCCTCATGAAATTTTTTTGTTTATGCTCTAGTCTCCATAAGCATTTTGTAGCATGCTTTTCATGAAGGAACCATCTCAAAGATATCTGTTGGAGTTACCCCATACCCCATCATTCGAACTCATCCTGGCTTATCTGGACCCGTTACTCTAACAAAGACATCATCTCTTGAAATAACATCTTGTGAACAATCCGCTATTTTATTACATAATTCTTGCATTGTTTCCTAATAAACATAAGAACACAAATATTATTAACTTAACCTACAACAATAATAGATTAATATAATAAGAATTCACTAAAGTATTCCAACCTCTCAACCATTTTCCACAGGGTAATAGATCTTATAAATCACTACTCGAGTTAATTCATGGTTAATTTTTTTCTCCTAATTCAATGATATGATTTGCAAAATTTATTTATTACTAATTTTATATGTTTAACTTTAATCCATATATAATGAATAATAAAAAAAGCATAAAAGGTAAGACATAAAAAATATTTTCTTACCTCATCTCGTCGAACCTGAGCAAAAGATCTTCTTCATATACTATGATGTACTGTCTTGCACTGTCTACTTTCTTGACCACGAATACTAGCTTTCTAAAATTATAATGAAAATTTAAAAAATGACATTGACAAATATTGATATAAAAAATCACATTATTGCTTATACCTTTCCCTTTTCAGATAGCCAATACATGATAAGCCTTCTCCATTGCTCTTCATTGACTCTCCCATCTCTTTCTTTTACCAAATCTTCAATAAGAAGTGTAGGATCAAAATAATCATACCTCAAATCTAACTTTCGATTTCTCCACTTAATGCTAATTGATTGCAATATTCATTCTTCTAAGCCATAATCAAACTTCTCCTATATTCAAATATTGTCATTAAATAAACTATCCGCTATTCAAATGTGATAATTAGATAAACTCAGCACATAATGAGATATCATAACATAGAAAGTTCTAAATTACCTTCAATAAATCTAGCATGTCTTGCTTTTTAGTTGTTGGCATTTTACACCAATCAATGACATCAATTGGAGCATATGTGTGTGTTCTACAAAAAACACCTAAAAAACATACAATTTTTGATCTATTGCCATCAATAGGTTGCCCATACTTATTGTATTCAACTGGAAGTCTTACACCAAAAGATAATGCCCAAATCTCAGGCATACAAATAGCTCCTTTTGTTTGTTTTCATTCCTTGCATGCACCTATTTCAAAATACACTTGATCCATAATAGAATGTAATAATTTTAAGCATAAACATAATATTTTTGAAGATAAAATTACCTTGCAACTCACTAATACATTAATTTACTAATAACTATTATTATAATCAAATTCTTCATTTACTTATCACATAAACGTTACCCAAAAAATGAAAAAAAAAAGCAGAAAACTAAACTGTGTAAAATAATTGCACATAGATTAACTAAAAATGAAGAGCTTACTTGAAGTTGGGCATGTAGATTGAAGACTTGACGTGGAATATGTCATTCTTTCTCTTTATTGGTTAGCATCACCTCTTGATTCATCACGGCACTTTCTCTTTGGGACCTTTTTAGCCATCACTATTGAAACAAAAATATAATTCTACAATGTACATGATAGCATTAAAGGAACCATCCAACCTAATAAGCAACCTTTATGTTGCATATTCTACTTCAATAGATATATCATAAGTCATACGCATCAAGAGTTCAAATAAAAATAAAATATCAAAAGTCATTAAGAGTTCAAATAAAAACAAAATATGACAAGTAATTAACATAATACTACAACAAATTAAGTAGTAGAATGTCTCTCCTTTTGGGCCTTTAATTTATCCATCTCTTTTTTATGTTTTAGCATCTCCACAATTGATGTCATTGGCACATCAACTCTAGTTCTAGCTACACCATCTCTAACCTAAACAACTTCTTCATTATCACAAGATGTTGGAACTCTTTCATGTTCGAATTCCACATCAACCTCAACCTCTTCTATCATGTTATATTGATCTCTTGCCATTAATTTCATCACAACCTACCAATTAGGATCCATATGATCTTTAATATAGACTACTTGTTGTGCTTGAGATGCAAGTACAAAGGGCTCATTGTGACGCTTTACATTTGTAAAGTTTGTCAAAATAAATCCATCTACATCTTGTTTCAATTGCCTACCTTTTGAAACCCAATTACAATCAAATAACACAACTTTCTTCCCTCCCATATAATCTATCTCATATACATCCTTAATAACCCCATAATAGCTCAATTCACTCATTATTAGATTATTATTTGTTCTACTAGCAAAACTTAAAGTTATTGCTGAGACCATAAGACCACAATTTTTAGTTTTTCTATTCTTCTCACAATCTTTTGTATGGAATCTAAATCCATTAACTATGAACCCTTTATATCTTTTCGCTATGACATTTGCTCCTCTAGCCAACAACTTTAAATCCTTTGAAATAGGATCATCACCATCCAAGTCCATGTTTTCAACCTTTGAAAAACAAAACAAGTGTATGAGCTATGACTACTGCAATTAAACAAGTGTATGAGCTATGCTTTACTAAATAAAATATACAAACAATATAAATTAACAACTTGATATATTGATCAATGTGTTTGCAATTGAACAACACATATCAATGTGCTTGTGCCAACACTTTAGCATCTACTTTAATGATTTCTATATTCCCAATAGGACAACCTAACATCTAAAAGACATCCAACCCTTCTTTGCAATTCTCATTCTCAACATCATTTCTTCCACTTTAGGTAAATCTTGTCTCCACATCATTTGAAAAGTACAAGGAGCAAAATGTCAAACATTCATCTACAATGTACTCCTCAGCTATTGAACCTTCTAGGTGACTCCTATTTCTTACATATGATTTTAAAGTGGACAAATACCTAAGGGATTACAAATTTATTATTTTAGACTTGAACTTTATCAACTTTAAGTATAAGAAAGAAAAGAAGTAAAAAAAATAATTAGTAAGGAAAAACTTTAGTACCTCTCAATTAGATACACCCAACAATAATGTACTGGACCTGTTAGCCTAGCCTCATTGGCCAAATAAATGCACAGATGCACCATTATATCAAGAAAGGTCAAAGGAAAAATCCTCTCAAGTTAGCATAATGTCTCTGCAATTTCATTTTCTAGTGCAACTAAGTCATGAGATCGAAGAACTTTAGAACACAAGTTTCGAAAGTATTGATATAATTGAATCAAAGGTTGACGCACAGACTTCGGTAATACTCTCTGCAAAGCTAATCGAAGTAGTTGTTGCATTAGAATGTGATTGTCATGACTTTTTAGACTAAAAAATTTGAGTGGCTTAAGCTTCACACTTCTGGATATATTGGAAGAATAACCATCGAGAACCTTTACTTTCTTTATAACCTTGAAAAAAATTTCTTTCTTTTTTTAATCCATGGTGTATGAAGCAACATGTAGTATTGATCTATTAGATTCTTCTCTTTTAGGGTTAAGAGTTGGTCTAATGCCCATATCTTGTTAGTCCAGACGTGCACATAAATGATCTTTTGATTTTCCCTGTAAATCTAACAAAGTGCCAAGAAGACTATCACACATATTTTTCTCGATATGCATGACATCGAGATTATGACACACCAAGTTGTCTTTCCAGTAAGAAAGATCAAAAAAGATTCTTTTCTTTCTCCAACCATTTGGCAACTTTGGATTATCGGTCACCTTCTTTCCAAATTTGATGGGATTACAATTATTCAATTTATCAAGTATCATTGATCCAGTCAATTGAGGAAGAGGGCCCTTAGATTCTTTAGTCCCATCAAAAGAATCAAAATCTCTACGGAATGAATGATTTCTAGGGAAAAATCGATGATGACCCATGTAGCACTCCTTTTTAGAAAAATGTAATCGTATAAACTATATAAACTTATGATATAATGAACAAGCATAATACCCTTTAGTTTGATGACCAGACAAGTCAGAATTAGTAGGAAAGTCACTAATTGTCCACAATAATGCAACATACATCTGAAAATTTTCCTTGCAAACTGCATCATAAGTGTTTATCCCAGTATCCCATAGTTCCTTCAACTTTGCTATCAAAGGTTGCAAATATACATCAATGTCATTTATCGATTGAGTTAGGCCAGGAATAAGCAATGATAACATGAAATAAGGTTTTTTCATGCACATCCAAGGAGGTAAGTTATATGGCAATAACACAACCGGTCATGTACTATGTTTACACTCATAGTTTAAAATGAATTAAATCCATCTAAAGCCAACCCAAGTCTAGCATTGCGAGAATCTTTTGCAAATTCAGAATGATAGTAGTCAAAGGTATGCGAAGCTGGAGAATCTGTTGGATGTCTCATTTTATCATCCTTAGGACGACTCTCAGCATGCCATCTCATAAATGATGCTATTTTAGATGACATGAACAGTCGTTGCAACCTTGGTTTTAAAGGAAGATGCCATAAAGTCTTAGTTGCAACATTTTTCCCTTCTATTTTTTTAATCCATCTAGATTCATGACATATTTTACATTTAGTCATCCATTGATCTGCACCCCAATACAACATGCAATCATTTTGACAGGTATCATATTTTTCATAACCCATGCCTAATTCTTTAATTATTTTCTTAGCATCATACCAAGATTTTGGTAGTTGCACGCCTTCAAGAAAAGCCTTATTCAATAAATTAATCATCATTGTAAATGATTTATCAATCCACTTACCAAGGCACTTTATGATAAGCATTCTAATTAAGAAAAAAAGTTTTGAGAATTTTTTGCAACCAGGGTACAACTCCTGTTGAGAATCCTCAAGAAACTTATAGAATTTTACAGCCTCAACATTAGGTTCTTCATCTAAACCACTCATAACACAATCATCATCAGTTATAAGCCCAAACGTATCATGCAATAATCCTTGGATGTCATCCTAAACATTCATTATAGTATGTGCCTGTGTTGAGGATACAGTAGAAAATCTAAGCTCACTGTGTGCTAGCCAACTTGTGTAACCCTTCATGAAACCATCACAAATTAAATGGTCCTTTACTACTTCTCTTGACTTGCTTAACCCTCTCTTACAATTTTTACATGGACATAAAATCATTCTATCTCAACTAGAATGTGAAAATGCAAAATTAAGGAATCTATCAACTCCAGCTTCATATGCATTACTTGCCCTTGGCAAATTCATCCAAATTTTATCCATATCTAGACTCAATATAACCACCAAATGATTGATAACTAGTTCAATTGTAAGAGAATGAAATAATTAGTTTGCCAAAAAAACTAAGAAAAAAATTAATCATGCATTTAGTAACATCATTTAATTAATAAAAATTGAGTAATAAACTAACAAGTATATCATTTATATATATATGCAAGAGATTTTAAGTTCTAAAGATCATTTAAAGCATATAAGCATATATATATATATATATATATAAATAGAGATGAAAATAGGGTGGAGATGGGTGGCAGATAGGGAGCTAGTTGGAACATGGGTATACTAGGGTTCGTATTTAAACACATAAAAGTGTCACTATAACAAAATTTCAAGACTATAAAAGGTGTCCCTATAGACTTTGACACTTAAATGTGTCCATATTAAATTCCTAAAAGTGTCATTACACTTAAAAGTGTCCTATAGAATGTGATATAATTACGTTTTTTCGCATCAATACAATATGCACTATATTTCAACGAATAATCAAAAGTGTCTCAATATACCAATTTAATTATAATATATATATATATATATACTTGGATTCGTAGTTGTACCTTATTCCTAAGAAATTGTTTATAGTAGAAATTTATGCATAAAAAAAGATAAAAGGACGAAAAAAATGAACTAGCTAGAAGTTGCTCCATATAGTCCAAATGTAAGATCACATTAACAATAAAAATTCAACACCTAAGGTTCAAGCCATGGATGTTTACAACTTTTTATATTATTAGCAGTTGATATCTATATTATTAATAAATAATCTATTATTTTTTTTTGGCGTGTTTTAAAGTTATGCGCCTAAAATGCTCTCATTTCTTTTTCTTAGTCCTCATAACTACATTTATGTAGTAACTACCGGTTATAACCCACCCATTTATTATTATTTACGTAAAAATTAAAAATATATTAAAATTATTAAAAAATTAATATCACAAATGAATTAAAAAATATTATTTATTTTATAACATAAAAGTTTTAAGTAGCATATTCACCAAAGTTGCCTAATTGATAGTTAGAATAACTCGGTTGGATAAGACAATTATATGTTGGTTGTATTTATTAAAATAATAAGTCAAATTTAAAAAAAAA
>JACGDI010003094.1:2467234-2502999 GCA_014898725.1 Jacaranda copaia
ATATATATATATATATATATATATTATTGATGACATTTGCTAAGCATTTTGTCCCCTTATAACAACGATTTTTACCACAAATTTTGACCAAAAAATTCTTTTACGTACAACTCTCATCGCTTTGCTTGAGATTCTAAATTTCCACTACTATAGATAATTAATTATATAATATAATAAATAAATACCAGGTTGGTCTCCATTATTATCACCGACGACTACCGCTCCCAATTTCTCATAGTACTGTAGACCAAAAAATGTTTGCAGCAAAAATCTATACCGTACCTATACACTCTTACATGTGCACGTGTCTGTGTGTTTGTGTGTGCGCGATGGGGTCTGAAAAGCCAAGATTTGGCAGCTTGCTTTCATTCATGCACTCACATCTCCTCTTTCAAACCTTGAAATTGATAACCCTATATATATAATCTTGATAATATTGGGGGTAGGGGTAGGTGAATTTAGAAAAGTTGGATGGCGACAATACAGATGATGGTGTTGGTGGTGGTGATGAGAAGCCGAGGGGCCTCGTGATGAAGCCATTGTGCGCGGCGTTTGCCGACCCCAGGACAGACATACCATTTAAGTTTCAACGGACATATTGCATTTAGTCCTACGTCAACCCCATCTTCTTCGGCTATCAATGTATATATGTATCTCATTTCATGAAATGACATCTTAACAACCAACCAAAGTTGAACTCTGTGCAGATTTTGCCTATGCTACGTGTCATTGGTTCATTTCATCCATCATTACTTCTTGTAATGTAATGCCATATATATATATATATATATTTTTTTTTACAACTAATTATCAGTGGCTTGCTAGCTAATTAATTTGTGAAGGTATTTTAATTTAATTTACATTTTTATTAGGTTTTTAAAGGAAAAAAGTAATGTGCGGAATTTTACCAAAAATATTAATATTGAATTGAGATTCTAGATTTATTTCACTGAATTTTTTGAATGTTTTTCTTTGCTCATTGATCTGAAATTGCTCTTGAATTGAAGTAATAATAAACTTCCATAATTTGAATGCACTTTTTTTATAGTATGGTATTTCCTATCCTATCAAAAGTAGAAATGCCTTTCACCTAAACTTTTATCTCTAGAAATTTCTTTTTTGATTTTCTCTTTCGCGAGATTATCAGATACAAAAATCTGAAATTAGAGCTCAAATACCATAACCGATTAAGAATATGCAACAGCTAATTCAATTCTTTAGATGCTAGAGCTCAAATACTATTCATTGGTTAAAGATATACAACCACCCAACGTTAAAGAAAATAAGCGTATTTATCTTGCCATATCCTAAACTTGTTTTTACTACATCAGTCAATGTATTTATTTTCCCAAAGAATGAATATAAGAGCTTACTTGACTGTCATTTATTTCAAGCCTTCATGTTCTAATATAATTAGTCGGGCTGTGAATACAATTGCTAAGTGTTTGTTAAAAATAGCTTTCATTTCCTACTCAAATCTCTATACCCTATTCTAGTTGCCTGCCTAGACATGCACTGCATTCCACATTATTCATGCTAAAGTAGCAACACTAAGACAAACTTTCGAGAAATGCTTGAAAGTTATAATGTGTGACTCAGGTTACACTGGCATATGGATCTCATATAATAAAAGAGTAAATTTATTTACTCATTATTTATATGATCATCTTTATCATACACGGTATTATAAAACTCATGTTATCATACATGCCAAATGCAAACATATGTAATTAGTACTCAAATAAAGTATCGTACAAATTTGAACTTATTTTAGTTTGAGGGATATCCCAATGCCTACCTTTAGTTTTCTCCTTTCGCTTTACCTTAACATTTATACAAATCCCAATCAAACTCACATCTAACTATTTGGCAAACCCAATAGATTGTGGAAAATCCATTTCTATTACCTAATCGCAAGTAGCAATCTCATTTTAGTCACACATTAACTAAGGCAACATTCATATTAAATTAACACACCTCATCTCTATGCGCTTCTCAACTTCAGAGTTGATTGCTTGTGTGAGAGAACTAATCTTTGCGTGCCTAATATACCTTTATGATTGAAAATACAAGGAATGTATACAGATAATATTCAATCATCATAGCATTTCATAAATATTAGACCACAAATATCTTCATATGTATAATTATAATCTCATTCTATGAACCTTAGAGATTTTAACATGGCCTACAAAAAATTCTCTGCGTATTGGCTTAGTGAAAAAGTAGTCGTATGCATAGACATATAGTTCAGCTTCACCTCCTTTTCAATTATGTCGTTAATAAAGTTGAATTTAGTACTCGTGTGCTTCATTTTTGCATGATATTTTGAGCCTTTAGTATGATCAAGTGCTAACTAATTGTCATGATAAATACTGACAGCTTCCACATGATTGCTTATTACAACCAGACGATGTAAAAATCCCTTAACTAGAACACTTTCTAGTACTGCAAAAACACAAATCACAAACTCTAGTTCTATTGTTGACAAGCATATACATATTTCTTGATACTCTAAGGGGCTATTTGGAATTATTTTCAAACTCCATTTTGTTATTTTTTATAATATTAGTTTGAAAATAAAAACTTATCAACTTCTTCAATTTTTCATAAAAAATGCCGCTCATTTTAATCTTAACACACATTCTCTGCAACCTATTTGCATTCTCTTTCTCGATTTTCAATACCTACTCTCTTTACACCTAAAACCTCTACTCTCTTCACATTCAAAACCTATCTTCACACCGAAAACCCCTACCTCTTTTAACAGCTAAACCTATTTAAATATAAATTGTTCATTATTAACATCACATCAACTTTATGAAAATGCACAACTTTAAAGAGGAATTTTCCACATGCAAACACATTTACATATTAAAGCATATATGATATGACTAATTAAGTTCTCAAGGGCAAAAAAGTAAAAGCAAATCTAAAAGGGCCTGATCAATTAATCAATAAATGGAAAAAAAATAAGCCAAAGAGCTCAATTGCCTAAACCCACCAAGACACCTAAACACTAGTGGACCGGAGTGCATTAAAATAAATAATATAAATATTAATTAAGCCCCAACATAAAACTAAGCATGGAAAACCATTGATAAAAGATTGAAAATTAAGAACTCTATGCAACACATTCTAGCCAAAAATCGATGACTTCCAAAAAGGATCCTAATGTCGTTTCTAAGCAGCATCGTTTTTGTCCATACAGACTAGATCTAGAGCTCGAGATTCTTATAACTAGTATGGTCCCAAGATTTAAGAACATGAAAAGCCACCAACTTAAGTCGCAATCATGTTCGATGCTAGAGCCCGTCCAGCAATTGCAATTGACACTAGAAGAGACGCACTCATAGGCACCACCTCCCAGCGAGCCAATTTTTCCGATGTCTATCTAATGAGGCATTGAGATACCTGCTAGAAAACCCCTCTGTTAAAGCTGCGACCAAATCGGTTGCCCAATAGGCTAAATTTATATTAAACAATTGAATAACATATATTTTTAGTTTTTTAGTAATATAATAATGGTGAACTTATTTTCAATCGTTTGAAGTAATTTTTTTTATAGGGGACATATATGATTGACATAGTTAAATATTTTTAAAAGTTTAATAAATGACTACTTAAGTAGCAAATTATACCAATTTTTATATTTTTCAATACATTTAGTTACATAATTTTTATATTTATATCATGTATATTTCATATTCTTTCCATTAATAATTCTTAATAGAATATTTTCATACGGATTAATAGTGTTAGATAAAAAAAATTGACTGAAAGTAAGTATCTATTAAATTATTCGTATATTTTATACTTATAAAAGAAATTTATGAAAAATTAATATTTATTGTGAATTAAATATTATTAATTGCTTACCATTACATGTCCATTAACACAATACATTGTTAATTGGTAATTACAATAATAATGAAATAACTACATATATAAATAAAAATTAATAAATTTTACTTATGAAAGTTGTGTTGATTACTAAGAAATATTTTAGTTTATAAAACATTGCATGTTATAAACTACTTGTTGAATAATGATCAAATAATAACCCCATAAAAATTATTTTTATAGATGAAGTGCAAAGAGATTATGTATTTACTCTAATGACAAATACTTGATATTTTAAAAATCTCAAATGTCATGAAAATTATAACTGACTTCCACATTGTGATAAAATCATACCAAACAGCTTTACATTTTTCCAAAAAAAATATATATATTTTTTATTCATAAAAATATGTATATCTAAATATATGTCTAATTTAAAAAACATATTGAGTAAAATGTTTTGCTTCATTTATATTTTCTTAATTCTTTCATTTATTTTTTAAAATTTTAACAATTTTAAATATATATATTAAATTTATAAATTTAGTGCTAGCAATTTTTTATATTCCATAACGTATATAAGTATAAATTATCTTCAAACTAATAACTTCATAAGAAATATTCACATTATTTTACTTAATTGGTAATAATTTTTTTTCTTTAAATATTAAAAATAATCATAATTTATTTTTTATGTCATGAAATAAAATAAATATTATCATATTATAAATTATTTTAGTACAAAAATTATTTCTAATTCATTACTTATAATCATTAAAAATTTTCCCTCATAATTATAATCACACAATTTTTTCCTTTAAAACCTTTTATGAAACCAAACATATTAAAATATTTAAAAATAACATTTTTTAAGTATATTCCAATTTTAAATAATAGTCTATTACATGCAATTGTCCATTCCAATTGCTGCTAATCCAATGTTTGATACTAAACATTAGCCAAGCGGGCTGGCCCGCAAATTGTCCAAGCCCAGCACTGTGAACATCATTAGGTGACGTTGGAATTGTAAGGTGGGGGTGCCATTATTTAATCACACCCCTAACTATTGCTTCAACAGTAGCAAAATTGCCCTTTTGCCCCTTCCATAATCTTTTCTAGTTCTGAAGCTCACGACAGTTAGGGAAAACTTCTCTCCTGTGATGAAGAACCAAAAGCACTAACTCGTTGCACCTAAACGCTCACTCACTTAGATTTGTTGCGACTTGATTTTCACTTCCATAAGCTGGTGTCTAAATCAAACAATAGAAGTAAATCTCTCTCTCATCCGATTCTTTCTCTGTGACAGCTTATCATCGGAGTGAACAAATCAAAAACTTGAACTTCGAAAATCTGCTCTGGCACTACTTGTGAAATAGGTATGGACACCAGAATTTGCCTTCCTCTTCATTTTGACGGCAATTTCTATTTCTCATACAAGAATTACGTACCTTATTTTATGGGTCTCTATTGCTTAATATTCATCCTAAGAAATGGGATTTTGGATTATTGCGATTCATTTCCTACAAGACGAACACATGGTTGCTATATGAGATGGTTACGCTTTGAATAAGATACATATAACTAATGTAAATGTGCAACTTTGTGTGGATTTACTGTGGTAGATAGTTTAGATTTGAATACTGATTTATGATGTCGGAATTTTCTACCTAATTTTCATACAATGGTTGTGCCTTATGTTTATATAATTTTCTAGCTTGGTTCATCATATGAATATACTCCCATTTCATTTGTTCAATTTTTTCAGTGACCCAAAAGGCTAATTTGGTTTATAGAGAGAAGGGAAGAAAATTTACCTCCCAATTGTAGTAGCTAAAAGACCGATTGACTGTTACAGCAAGGAGGCTAGAAATGGTGAACTGTCGGAAAAATTTATGTGCCACTACAACTATGAAAAACAAAACTAAAACTGTAAAAAGCAATTGTAGGCATATTCGGGTAATGGGATTAAACATGCTCAAGCACACCATCTTGCCTTCAAACCTAGGAAGCCTATGAAATTCAATTTCACCTTTTACTGCCTTGATTTTGTGTCCCAGGATTTTGTTTGGTTGCTGTATTCAAATTAGGGGAAGATGTTGATTTGGGCATACAAGTTTTTGGAGCCTGGTTGTTTAGGGGCAAACTTGGCAATTGCTCGATAATAGTATGTATCAAACAAGAAGTTGTTATTAGGTGAGATTATAATTTGAATTTATGTGCAGTCCAATTTATCCAATCAAACATGATATTAACTTTATATAATCTCACCTAATATCCCATTATTTCAATAACATCTACTAACTAAATTCTAAATTAAACAAGTCCTAAATGAATCGATTTAATCAAACGCATGTGGGGGTCCAACCTAGATTTGTTGAGAGAGAGAGAGAGAGAGAGAGAGAAAGAGTAAAGAGTTTGTGGTTCAGGTGGTCCCACTTTAGGCCAAACCAACAGCCACAACAAAGAACCAACTAGGTCAGAGTGGTCTCTCTCTCTCTCTCTCTCTCTCTCGGAGGGATTTTTTGTTATCAGGCCTACAGACTACACACATTAGTTATAGGCCAAATTAACTAAATATGGCAAAGGTTTGAGTTAGGCCCAGTCCAGTAATCATCGAGGCCTAAGCTAGTGTACTATTGTTATACTTTTGCATGTTCTTCATGTCAACATTGAGAATACACTCCTGAATTTGGTAAGAGGTAGTTTTTTAAAAGAGTTTCTTCCTTTTGACGATTTGTGGCTCAGGATTATTACAATGTTTCCTGGTAGTCTTTAGCTTCAAATAAAAGGGGTCCCTGCATAGGTTTATTTCACACAATATCTTTTGAAGTTTATTCTAAAAATAAGTTTACAGAGTTTGTAAGAATTATTTGGCTTAATTTATTCGAAAAAAAATAATGAAGTCCTATACTTTATGGGATATTTTTAGAGATCATACGATGCTAAATTTTATTTTAAAAATAATTTTTTAAATTATTTGAATAAAATAAGATTTTAAGATTTATAAGATATTAACAACGATAATTTTGTAATCAAATATATATAAATGAGCTTGTTGATATATTAAAAGTAAGTTGCAAACTCTTTAATTTTTTTAAAGAATTCATAAAATCATAACAACTTATTTTATAAACTTTTAAGTCATAACTCTTACCAAATATTTTTTAATATTTATAAGTTTTCAAATTCTTATAAAATGTTTGGAGGAATTTATGAGTTCTTCGAAATACCTTCTAGTAATGGCAATTATGTAATTGAAATATTCAAACATTAATATTCTAAAAAATAATTGGGCAGTCATCTACTTTATTTTTATTTTTATTTTTCTAAGATAGGTTACAAAATCATAATTTTCTATTTTATAAACTTATAAGCTTGGGCCCCGATTGGTTGTTTTTTCATTTCCATTTTTTTATTTTCAAATGATTTCTGATATGTTTTCCTTTTTATTATTGTTTACATGTGATAAATAAGTATGTGATTAGATAAATAAAGTAAAGATTTTGAAAAATATTGGATTGAAAATAATATTTTAATACAATAATATTATTATTTAATTTTTTTGTCTTATATATTAAATTAAGTTGGAATTCCATTGTGTTAGAAAGAGAGTGATATAGCAAATTAAGTTCTTAAGGGTAAAAAAGTTAAAACAGACTAAAGAGGTCAATTAATTAAATAATAAATAAATTAAAAGGTTAAAGAGTCCAATTGGCTAAGCCCAGCAAGATGGGCATCTAAACTCTAATGGGTCGAAGATTACTAACAGAAAAAGACCATAATACTAAGTTCCAAATTCAAAATAGGACACTAAAAATCATTTGCAAAAAATCAATAGCTCAAACTCTCTATATCGTGTTTCTCAAGAAAAGAAATTAGAAAAACTTGTTGAATTTTGAAAAGGACCTTAGCTGCCTTTCAGAGAAACATCATTTTGGTGTCATATGTGGCAACTCTTACCTAAGAACAAAGAATAGTGAAGATGGAGACGAGGTCCAAAGTTCAAGATTCCAACAATCAAGCTGCCTCAAGATCAAGAAAGATAGAGAACAACCAACACAAAGCATAGTCACGTCTAGCCCCAATGCCCACACTAAAAGCACATCTGCCATCAAAAAAGATTCCATTAGAGCAGGCCCCACCTCTTTGAGAACCAATTCTACAAATAGCTTAAAAGGTGTTAATGATGTTATTGAAGAATGCCTCCACACAATGGCCAAAGTGGTTGCCCAATATGTTGATGAATGCTACCCTCAAGTGCAACTACAGACCTTGCATTGGAGTCATGAAGCTTTGTCATCTCTAGAAAGGACCAAATGAATGGCCAACTCAGAGCAAAATACCGCTTCTCCTGTACCTCAACAGTAGATGTATAATGTAATCCTTTCTTTGAGCTAACGTATTGTGAGGACTGCCTAACACTGCTAGAATTTAAATATCTCATTTGTGCCTCATCATCAAAAAGGGTTAGAAATCAGTACCTTTCTTTAGCCATCACTCTTTCAAGACATAGTCCTTTTTGCCGAGCCATCTTTCTAGAGGCATTCCCTCCAAGGACAAAGATTGCTAACATGCTACAATTTGATAATACAGTGGACCCCTAAGAGTATTTAGGCAACTTTCTTCCAAGGACAAAGCTGTATGAGTTGAGTAAAGTTGCCTACTACAAGGTGTTCCACATCATACTGACCAAACATGTCTTAATGTTGTTTAACTCAATGCCATTTAGATTTATCACAGCTAGGAACACTTGGCACACCACTTTCTTCATAATTTTTTTATCAACCGTAGGTACCATAAGATACCAGCGTACCTATTTACAATAAAATAGAAAGATAGAGAGTTTCTCAAAGATTACCTCAACTATTTCTTCTAGGCTATGCATGAGATCCCCTATATCAACTAAGAGCTCCTACCCAACATCATCCAGTAGAACCCACGACACAAATTTCAAGAATTTAAGTAGGAAACCCCATGTGCTTTAGAAGAGCTACTATGTTCATAGCAAAGTCATTAGGATTAAGGAGGCTATGAATCCCCAAAACCCCAATAAATGCAAGGCGTGAGGCTTAGAGAGTAATAATCACAAAAAGCATAGAGATTGGAAGCACAATCCTTTTAAGACTTTCTCTACTTACACTCAGCTTATGGTCCTCAAGACGGAGACCTTAAATGTGGCATTGTAGTAAGACCTGAACTAGCACCACCCTCTCCAAAGATTTAATATGATCTAAAGTAGCAAATGTCTAACAAGTAATTCCACTTCTACCATGACTGTGGACACATTACTAAAGAGTGTCAGCATTTGAAAGATGAAATTAAGGGGATACATTAAGGAGTACATCGCCCAGGAGTGGAGTAGTCCTAAAAAGGATTCAAAGGTTGGAGCAAGTGAAGACTACTGTCGGTGACCTGATGATTGTTTAGAGTCAAATGATCAACAACATCAATAAGACTTAGAGAACTTACATATTGCTGGCACCATCTTAGTGATCTCAATAGGACTAGTAGGAGACTTCTCAAATACCTAAAAGGCACAAGCAACAAGGCAAACTCAAGCTAATTTAATTGACCCCATATTGGGAATTTACAAAATATGCCTCTCACTATCCAGTATCATCTTTGGAGAAGAGGACACGAAGCTTAGACGAGGAGAACACAATGATTCTTTGGTGATTCCTTGCTATCTTCTAGATAAAGAGGATATTAGTGGCTAGTAGCAGCTCAACAAACATAATCTTTTATGATGCATTCCTACAACTCAAGGTAGACAACATCCAGTCACAAAAGATTAACACTCCCTTACTAGGGTTTAAAGATGAAGCAATGGACACCCTAGAGACATCTTACTCCCTCTCTATTTCGACACTCATCCTCGGAAAGTCTGAAGATGGAAATTTTCTTATCATCAAGACCCCATAAGCATTTAACATCATTCTATGGAGACCTACCTTAAACTTATTTCGAGCAATAGTGTTAACATATCACATAATGTTGAAATTCCTCACGATAAGTGGAATAGGTGAAGCTGTTGTTGACTAGAGTACCATCAAAGAGTGCTAAGCTTGCATCTTAAAAAAAATAAAGGCCTCTACTGCTAGACTTGAACAAAAGAAAGAGGCACAAGACGACAAGTAGAAAGATAGGGCCAAAGGTATTGTCACGATGTTGATGTCATGGTGATACTTTAATTAAAACCCACCCCCCAGTATGCATAAATACACCATCAATGTTATTATGCGTTTTCTCTTTTTCCTTAGCTAGATTATGAGAGTAATTAGGAGTATTTCTTTTAATTCTTGGATTATTATTTTCTTTGAGTTAGGAGTTATGTTAGTTGATGTTGAATAAAGCCAACCCTTACTAAGAGTGCACCTTTTGTTTCTTTCTTGATGATTTTAATGAACTAATTTTTTATGTTATCTCCTACTTATGTTTAAATCTTAATTTGTGCATAACAATGCACTTTATGTGATAAGACCATTGAGGCATGTACCTTAATTAGTACATCATAATGTATTTGATTGACAACACCCAAGCATCAAATCCGTATCAGCACCACTATAAATCCTTCCAACAAGGGCATGTAGTCCCAAGTCCATTATAAAAACCCTCAAATGGGGCATGTGGCGAAGACCACTACAAGACCCCCCAAGTAGGGCACATAGAAAAGATACTGTAAAACCCCTTTGGTAAGGCATGTGGCAAAATGCCACTATAAGATCCCTAAGTAGGGCATATGGCAAAAGCCCACTATAAGGTCCCCTAGGGGGTACTGGTCATCTCCTCAAAGCCAACTATAAGGCTCCCTAAAGAGTATATAGCTATCTCTTCAAATTTTGCTATAAGAACCCCCAATAGATACACAACCAACTCATCAAACATTTAGGATAAGACCTCTCAAGCGAGGCTCGCAAATGAATTCAATATGAATGGAAAAATGCTATGGTAAGACCTCCCAAATACGGCTCACCATTATGTCTATGTATCACATTGAAACTAAAAATTGTGGTAAAACCTCCCAAGGAGAAGCTCACAAATGCATTTGATAAAAAAAAAAACTTAAATGCCTCATTTATGTGCCCATGCTGTGCAACAAGCAACATAAAAAATACAACAATGCTCAAAAATCATTCAACTGACAATGAAATCAACATTGGTGTTGCAAAGATGGGTTGGGCAGATTTTTTATTCATCAAGGGTCAAATTGCTGAGAATGCATCGAGAGAAGACCGTCAAATGTGGACAAAGAGTTTGAGAGTTCAATGAAATAAATTTAGTTGGTGGCTAAGGGAACAATCCAGTTAACCCAATCCTTCAAGGATATTATTTGACATTAGCACGACTTTTGTATTGCAATAACATTTTGACAAAAAAAATGATTGCATTTTATTAAATATTAAAAATTATAATCTTTTTTTAATAAGATCCCTATAATTAATTGTAAATTTATAATTATTAAAATTAATTAGGACTCTGAATAGTATGTTAAGTGGAGAAAAGATGAGAATTCATTTAGTATTTCAATCCCACATTGAAAGTGAAAGAGAATCCCTTTATTAGGTAAATCTCTTATTAAGCTTTTAGATTATTTTAAGGTTTTTTGGAGAGTGTCCAAGTGCATAGGAATTATATATATATTTAATAATCAAGGTTTTTTGCACGTGCACAACGCAGCGTAGATTAAATTTTAATCCAGTACTTAATTAAATATGTAATTTAATTTAATTATTTAAATTATGTTTTTTAATTAGAAACAATGTGACCGTTAGAAAAAAGACAAAACTATTATAATCAATGTGTTATTTAATCCAACGAACAATCATAACTATGTGAATGGTTGTTGTAATTTTATATAAGTGGAATTAATCTACACAAATTATAATATAATTTTAAAGCAAAGTATTATTACTCTCCAGCAAAAGATTTTTAATACTCTTTTCAATTATTCTCAACACCAACAGAAATTCTTAAGTAGGAATTTCAGAATGTTGACTACAATTCCTAGTGTGCTTTAGTTGAATCCTAGAGATGAATTGCCATAGTCCCTACAGCACAAATAAGGGAGCAATTATCACCTTAAGAATAGTGTAGGGGTTCTCTACACATAATTAGGCATATCAAATTTTCAATTCTTCAGTACATTAAATTTAGCAATCTTAAGGTGATAATTGAGAAGATAAAAGGAAAGACAGAAAGTTCATTTCAAGTGGTGGATCAAAATCTAGTGAAATTGGACCAGTTTGATAGGACAAATTTCAAGCGATGGAGAAATAATTTAATGTTCATGCTCACTGCATTGATGATAGCATATGTGATGGACCCAACTTTAAAAGATCTTCCAGCACCGCAGGATGACAATTCGAAAGCATTGAAGGCTAAAAGAAAGAAAAGGCAAGATGATGAAGTATTATGCCAAGGCTACATCCTCAACACATTATTTGATCACTTGTACGACCTCTTCACCAATGTTCAGTCACGAAAAGAAATTTGGAATGCGTTGGAATTCAAGTACATAGCTGAAAAGCAAAGAGCAAATAAGTTCTTAATGATGAAATTTTTTGAATTCAAGATGGTTGATAATGTGTCTATTATGGATCAAGAGCATGATTTTTCTATCTTAATATCAAAATTAAAAGAATTGAAAGTTGAGGTTTCTAAATCATTACAAGTGGGGGCTATCATTGCAAAATTACCCCATAGTTGTAATGATTACAAAAAGAAAATGCTTCATACAACAGAAGAATTTAATCTAGAACAGTTTGAAAAGCATTTAAGGATCAAGGAAGACACTCGAAATTTGCAGAAAAGGCATGCTGAAACTTTCTCCAAGGTGAACTACATGGATGAAAAGAAACCTAGTTCGGGAGGGAAGAAATCTAGAGAAGTTGTGCCTAAAGGAAAAAAAAGAAACTTCCAGGAGACTGTTGGGACTGACATAAAGAAATACAAGACCAACAAGTCATACTATAATTACAGGAAAAAGAGCCATCTTAAACGTGATTGCCTCTACAGAAAGAAGCAAAGGACAGAAAATGCCAATAGTGCAAATATGGTTGATGCAGAGAGCGCTATTGTTACCATGATTACTGATTTGCACATTGGTATGATCACTGAGTTGAACATAGCTGCTGCAATAACATCTCCTGACTAGTGGTACGATTCTAGTGCTACTATCCATGTATGCAATGACCAAGCACTATTCAAGACCTTGCATAAGGTTGATGATGGGCAAGAAGTGATGATGGGAAATGGCAACATCGCTAAGGTCCTTGGCAGAGGCACTGTTGAACTATCTTTCACTTCTGGAAAGAAATTAGTGCTAGTCAATGTTTTCTCTGTTCCCCAAATTAGGAAGAACCTTGTATCTACAAATATGTTATGTAAGAAAGGAATCAAGGTTGTTCTAGAGTCTGATAAGGTTGTATTTTCTAAGAGTGGTGCCTTTGTTGGCAAAGGCTACTCTTATGATGGCATGTTCAAATTGAGTGTTGCTAATAAAATAAATGATTCAACTTACTTTGTTGACTCTTCTTTTTTTAATTTATGACATGGTAGATTAGCACATGTTAACTTTGGCTATATTTAATTTATGTCAAAACATGGTTTAATTTCTTGCAATGATACTAGTAATGAAAAGTGTGAAATATGTGTACAAGCAAAAATGACTAAGAAACTATTTCCTTCTATTCAAAGATCTTCTGAATTATTAGAACTTATTCATTCAGATATATGTGAATTAAATGGAATTTTAACTAGAGGGGGAAATAGATATTTCACCACTTTCATTCATGACTATTCTAGATACATTTATGTCTATTTGATGAAAATAAAAGATCAAGCCTTTGACATGTTTATGCTTTATAAAGCTAAAGTAGAAAATCAAAAGGAAAAGAAAATTAAAATTTTAAGAAGTGATGGAGTAGATGAATACTTTTCTTCTGAATTTAATTCTTTTTGTGAAAATAATGGTATCATACATGAAATAAGTGCACCACATACTCCACAACATAATGGTTTGGCATAAAGGAAAAATATAACTCTAGTTGATATGGTTAATGTAATGATCTTGAATACTAAACTGCCTAATAATTTATGGGGTAAAGCCTTACTGACTGACTGTCATGTACATAATGGGATACCTTCTAAGAAACTTAAAGCATCTCCACATGAATTGTGGAAATGGAGTAAACCAAACCTAAGTTACCTCAGAGTTTGGGGTTGTCTAGCCTTTCATAGAGTGACAGATCCTAAAGGGACAAAGTTAGGACTAAGAGCTATAAAAAGTGTGTTTGTAGGATATGCTCAACATTCTAAAGCATGTAGATTATTGGACTTAGAGTCTAATGTGATAGTCGAATTAAGAGATGTTGAATTTATTGAAAATAATGGCAATGATTCAAATGTAATACAAACACACCAACAAATTGATCAAAGCACACTACCTAATGGTAAAAGGCACATAACTAAATCTCCTAGTGAACCTAGAATAAGTCAAAGGATTAGAAATGAAAAAAATCTAGGACCAAACTTTGTTGATCCACAGTTTATTATCCTCTTAGTTGAGGGTAATTGAGAGTTAGTGCTCAATAAAATATTTATCACATTGAACATAGAAGGAGATCCTAAAACCTATGAAGAAGCTATGGAATCTAGAGATGTAGCATTCTGGAATGAGGCAATTAATAATGGAATTGACTCAATATTGTCTAATAATACTTGGGTGCTAGTAAATTTGCCCCTTGATTTAAAACCTATAGGTTGTAAATGGGTTTTTCGAAGAAAATATAGTACTAATGGATCAATTCAAACCTTAAGGCTAGATTAGTGGCAAAAGGTTTTAGGCAAAAAGAAGGTACTAACTATTTTGATACACATGCACCAGTAACTAGAATAACATCTATTAGTGTATTGTTTGCTCTAACATCGATTCATAATTTATATGTGCATCAAATGGATGTAAAAATAGCTTTCCTCAATGGTGATTTGGATGAGGAGGTATACATGGAACAACCTGAGGGATTTGTTCTTCCTAGAAATGAAAAGAAAGTATGTAGGTTGGTAAAGTCAATATATTGCTTGAAACAAGCACCAAAACAGTGGTATGAGAAATTTGATTATGTTATCTTATCTAATGGTTTAAAGCATAATAATGTGGATAAGTGTATTTATTTTAAATTCACAAAGGACTATGGTGTTATTGCGTGCTTGTATGTGACAATATGCTCATATTTGGGACAAATATGAGTGGTATTAATGAAACAAAGAAGTATTTATCCTTGCAATTTAAAATGAAAGATCTAGGTGAGGTAGGTACTATCTTAGGCATCAAAGTTAAGAAAAATAGTGGGGTTATGCTTTGTGCCAATCCCACTACATTGAGAAAATTATAAATAAGTATCAACATTTGGGAATTAAAGAGGTAAACACCCCATATGATATTTCACACAAACTAGTGGAGAACTCTGGGAGAGCTATTGCTCAAGTTGAGTATGCTAGTGCAACTGGTAGTTTAATATACACCATACATTGTACTAGGCTAGATATTTCATTTACTGTTTGCAAGCTTTCCAAATATACTAGTAATCCTAGCGCTGAACATTGGAAAGCAATTGCAAGAGTCCTTGGATATCTTAAAAGAACTATAAATATAGGACTGCATTATGAGAACTACCTAGCGGTATTAGAGGGATACACTAATGCCAATTGGATAACAAGTGCCAGCAACAATAAGTCTATGTCTAGTTGGATATTTACCTTTAGTGGAGGAGCTATCCCTTAGGTTTCTAAGAAAAAGATGTGCATAACTCATTCCACTATGGAGTCTTAGTTTGTTGAATTAACAGGAGCGTGTAAAGAGGTAGAATGGCTGAGAAATTTATTACTAGAAATAGAGTTGTGGCCACAACTAATGCCAGCTATTTCTTTACATTGTGATAGTGAAGTTGCTGTGTCTAGAGCTTACAGCAAGATATATAATAGGAAATCTAGACGTATAAGCTTGAGACATGATTATGTAAAGCAATTAATTCTTGAAGGAATTATAACCATGATATATATAAGAACAAGTAATAACTTGGCGGACCCATTCACAAAAGGACTTACTAAAGATCTAGTAAGGAAAACATCAATTGGAATAGGCTTAAGACCCTTTTCCTAGAGTCACCAATAATAGAAACCCAACTTTCTCTAGTGTTACAATTAGTTAAAAGTTCAATGAGTAAGAACAAGTTACTGATAAGTAGCTGTGGAAGTACTAGGACAACTTTCAAATAAGCTAATATATAATATTTGGAGGTTGAGTATAACTTTTAATGAGACTTATGCATTTGAATATGATCAAAATTATTCAAATCTTAAGGGAAACCTCACCTATATAAACATAAGAAATGGTGTTGCTCCTGTCAAAAGTTCAAGGGTTGACCTTTGGAAATGTTTATGAATACTAGGATGTAGCACATGGCCAAATTGCTGCTATAACAATCTCGGTGAATTTCTAAAGGTGTTGGAGAGTTTTGTGTGTGGTACTTCTAGTTCTAATGCAAAGAATAATGATTCAATCCCTTAAGACACCATTTATTCTATTACAACTTTGAAGTACTTACACTAAGGAAAGATTCAAGTAGAGAGACATCTTTCTATGCATGATTCTACAAAATGCTTAACATCACTATCTAAGTGGGGGATTGTTGAAATTAATTAGGACTCTAGATAGCATGTTAAGTGGAAAAGATATGAGAATTCATTTGAGATTTCAATCTCACATTGAAAAAATAAGTAACAGAAAGTCCCTTTACTAGGTAAATCTGTTATTAAACTTTTAGATTATTTTAAGATTTTTTGGAGCGTGTCCAAGTGCATGGGAATTATATATATTAATTATATTTAATAATCAAGGTTTTTTTTCACATGCATGACGCGGCGTGGATTAAATTCTAATTATATTTTAATCCAGCACTTAATTAAATACATAATTTAATTTAATTATTTAAATTACGTTTTTTAATCAGAAACAATGTGACTGTTAGGAAAAAGACAAAACTATTATAATCAATGTGTTATTTAATCTAGCAATCATAACTATGAGAATGGTTGTTGTAATCCTATATAAGGAAAATTAATTCACACAAATTATAATATAATTTTTAAAGCAAAGTATTATTACTCTCCAGCAAAAGATTTTTTATACTCTTTTCAATTATTCTCAACACCAACAGAAATTCTTAAGTAGGAATTTTAAATTGCTGACTGCAATTTCTAAAGTGCCTTAGTTGAATTCGAAAAGTGAATTGCCATAGTCCCTACTGCACAAACAGTTGGGGCAATTATCACCTTAAGGACAATGTAAGGGTTCTTTGCACGCAATTAGGCACATCAAACTTTCAATTATTCAATACATTAAATTTAGTAATAAATTTTTATTTAACTTAATTAAATAAATAAACAATGAAAAATACGGGATTTATATTGGCAACACAAAATTATGTAGCAAAGTGTAGTAAAATTAAAATGAAAGTAGATTTATAATATTTACAATTTTAATGGGGTTTAATTGAACACTAGGATTACTACTTTCCTACTTGAGCAAGTTGTTATTTACATTCAACAATTTTAAACCTTGATTACATGTTCTGGAATTGCAACGGAGATATCATGCAGTTTTTGTGTCTCTTTTGTAATTTATGAAGACACTAACATAGAAATAATATTTATTATCAAGATATATCAGTTAAAATTCCAATAGTTATGGACTAGCAAATGAATTATTCAATTAAAATGATATATTCATGATTAATCTTCCACAACTTGTCCTAAATTATTAAGAATTCATATGATTATTTGTTACAGAAAAATGTTAATTTAGTTATAGATTGTTAGGTAAAGCATGCATGACTCAACTTTAGATATTATTTTCCCTCATTTAATATTCTTCTTGTAATGTTTCAAACACCAACATCAATCACATGCTTCTTCACTGGTGTGTGATCATTCATCTTACATGGGCAAATTAAAGGCCAAAAACAGCAAATATTTTAAGTACAAATGCAGGAATTAATACACCCTTATCAAAACATATAATAATAATAATAATAATAATAATAATAATAATAATAATTTTTTGGTCCGAATTAAGGCATAGATTAATGAAATTCTAACAACCTTCAAAGTCCTAATCAAATAATTAGCTTTTGACCTTTCTGTCTTGCCCTCTATTGGATGATTTCTTCTTCTATAAAATCTCTGGAAGACACACACACATATATATATATATATCGTATGTATATATATATCTATATTCTAATGCATAATCAATGGAGTCCGCAAGCTGCATGCATGCATGTTAATTAATGTTTTTATTCGGTAGCTTTAATTAACGGTGGTTGTACACTCGTATTTGTTTATTTGATTTATGTTTTATAAAGATAGATGGATTTGGCTAATAATTATTGTTAGGGCAAATTTTCTATTCTTTAGCCCCAAAAGGGATCGGAGGGTGAATTACGTATTACTCCCTGTTATAGTACTCAAAAGTTGTTTGATATCGAGGATATATTAGGCACCTCAATTACATCTGATCTCAAATAATTAATTGATTAGGAACTTCAATCACATCTGATCTAAAATAATTAATTGAGCATGCATGAAGGCCTATACATAAGATCGTTTCGCTATTTAATTAGCATTTTTTTATTTAATTTTAATTTTGTTCCTTTCTCTAAAACTGTGTTGTTGGGCATGCATGTACATTTTGATTCATAATTATTGATTAATCACAGATTTGCTAGAATTATTGCCGTGCTTCATGAGGGGAAAAGAGAAAAATATTAAATTAATGCTATTTTAATTAGACTAGGAATTATAGTTGCTATTTTTAATTAGTTCAATGAATTAACTATGAAGAAAATAGATTCGAGATGTATGAAGAGGACTAATTATTTTCTTTTTTTCATTTAGGTGGCATTTCCAAATAGAAGCAGCTGATAATCGAGTAATGTTGTTGGTTGCACATTTAAGTATGATTAATTGTGTATATATGTAGGTATATACTATATATATATATATATATATATTGCATGCATGTATTCATATATGTATGCGTTCACACAAATTTAGAATCTATAAAATAAATTATGAGACAACATGAATAATATGGACAAATAAAATTAATAATGAAAAAAAACTACAATTTATGAGATAGAAATCTCCGTATGCTTCTGTACTAATTTGTGATTCTAGGACTTGAAGCATAGTGTAGTCTTCTTAGCTTGACAGACTGGCAATAAAAATTACCTTAAATGAAAGCTTGATTTTAAAATCAAAGGGAATTCTTATTCTATTTGTGTGATTTTAAGTAATGAACTTAAAGTGTGATATAATTAAGTTAGACTCATTAGGGTATTTTTATTCTAGTTGTATGAGAAAAAGTTGAAGGGGTTTAGTTAAAAGAATCTTAAGGAACTTGCGGAACAATCAGATTTTGACTACAATAAGATTGAGAGAGATCCTTGAGTGGAACTGAGGCCGCTGGAAGTTGTTAGCTAATCAGCTTGTTTGTAAAGTGATGTGAACTCTTTTAGACCCTTGCACACCTTTTTTAGCCAGCTGGTAACTAAACGGCTAGCATGGCTTTCTAACCGGCCTTCTGACTTCAACAAGAATAAGACAACAAAACAAAAGTAAGTGAATATTTAAAAAAAAAAAATCAATTTTCGTTGTTTTTCAACAACTACAAGTGATAAATTTTTTCCCACTATAAATATTATGAAAAAAGATGTTCAAAGATAAAATGAAAAATGACTTTTTAGCCAATTGCTTAATTAATTATATTGAGAATGATATTACAAAAATTTCTAATATTAATTCAATTACAGATGAAATTTATGGTATAAAATATTATTATGCTCAACTTCAATATAAATCATGTATTCCGAGTTCGTAAATTGTAAAATTTATATTTAAACTTTTCTATTTATATAGCTTTTGCCCATTTCCCCGGCACACTCTCATTTATGAATCAATCACTAGTCGCAACTTGGTTAGCTTGACATTTTTAAGCTAAAAGACTTGATTTAATTCATAATAATACTTCATCTTGTCCTTTGGTCATATTTGATTTGTGTGCAAAATAACTATTATGATCTCAATTAAAATTAACTATTTATCTTTTGCATATGAAGTTAATAATTACGTTTACAAGGGTAAAATGGTAAAAGAACTAAAAAGGCCTAATGAATCAAACTGATTAATTAAATAAAAAGGTTAAGAGAATCCAAAATCAACCAAGCCTATGAAGAAGGGTAACAAAACCCTAATGGGCTTAAACCCATCAAACAAATTATAATACTAAGCCCCAAAGAGAATATGGGCACAAAAAATCATTCACAAGAAATCACAAATCTTCGAGAATTTCAAGAGCTAAATTCTCTCTACATGTTTCAAAGAAAATGAACCAAACACTTCATTGTCTACTAGAAATGACACTGCTCCACTTTGTTGCAACATCATTTTGGCATTATTTATGGGAACTTTGCATTGTGAAGGAGAAATGCTAAGAATGCAAATGAAATCCAATGCTTGCAACTCTAGAAATTAGGTGGCCCCAAGGTTAGAGAATATGAAGAGTCCTCCACCTAAAGCACCATCGTGCCGGTGCTAAAACCAACATTAGACACACAACAAACACTAGAGGAGACGCCCATGGAGTAGGCATCTCCTTTTGGAGATCTCATGTTGCATATGACCTTGAAATCATTGAGGACTCTATTGGAGAATGCTACTATCCAAGTTATGGCCAAAGTGATCACTTCATATGATGAGGACTCCCAAAAGCTCTTGCATGCCTCTCAGCAGAGTCGGGAGCATCTTCCCTAGAGAGAACAAAGTGAAGAGCTAACTTTGAACATGACACTACTTCTTCCCTTTTATGCCAGCAAGCGGACACCCATTCCTCACTCTAAGCAGATTCCACCTAGTGCATACCCGCTAATATTAGAGTCCATATGCATTCCTTAGTGTCGCATTCTTTAAGGAGAGCAAGAAACCAATACCACCCTATAGTTATTGCTTTCCTAAGATTCAACCCATTTTCCCCAGCCATATTGGTGAAAGCATTATCTCTTGTAACAAAGATAGCCCATTTACCAAAGTTTGATGGTATTATGGACCCTCAAGAGTACTTGTACAAGTTCCTAGCGAGGATAGAGGTCAAAGACTTGAGTGAAGCTACATACTGCAAGTTGTTCTATACCATGCTCACCAAGCACACCTTAATATGGTTTAACTAGATACTAGCTTGATTTATCTCTAGATGAGAATTATTGACATAATGCTTCTTTTAGAACTTCTCCATCAATTGTAGATATCCAAAAACAACTACACACATGTTCGCAATTAAGTAAAAGAATGGCGAGCCCTTGAAGAACTACCTCAACTACTTTATCTTGCCCAACACAATCCAATAGTATTTGAAGCACTTGAAATTTTAGAAGTCAATCGTTGGAAAACCCTCTGCTACTTTAGAAAAGCTCACGGTGCACATAGAGAAGCACAAACGAATTGAGGATGTTGTGACCTCTCATGTGACAAGCAAGTGCAAATTGTACAATGAAGAAAATAATAACAATAAGAAGCAAGGAGGTCGTAGATGCACACCCTTTAAAGCTTTAACTACATGCATGCAATTCACTACCCTCAAAGCAGAGATTCTAACTATGGCCTCATCCAACACTATCCTCAAAAGATAATGGAGGATCAAAAGAAGTAGAAATCTAGTAAGTCGAGTTATTTCAAATGTAATAAGGAACACATCATTGGGTACTATAGGTACTTAAGGGAAGAGATTTAGAAATTGATCTAGAGAGGACACCTCAAAGAGTGTATGGCACAGAAGCTAAGTAATCCAAAAAGAGTTCAATAGTGGGAAAAAATGAGGATCATTGTCGATGGCTTGATGAACATTTGGATCCCAAAGACCAAGAATGCTAATGTAATTTCAAGAATCTCCCCATTACTGGCATTATTTCAATTATTTTAGAAAGACTACTTGGTGTAGACTCTGCCAATGTAAGAAAGATGATAGTACGAGCAATGAGGCAGATACAGGCTCTTATAGTTGACCCCATCCTAAGAATTTTTGAAATACATTCCCAGCACCCAACATCACCTTTAGAGAAAAAAAAACCTAGAACCTAAATTAGTAGAACACAATAATGCATTAAAGATCTCAGCATCGCTCGCTAACTTCTAAAGAAATAGGATCCTAGTAGATAGCAACAAGTCAGCTTATATTTTGTTCCATAATGCATTCTTTTAGCTAGGAGGAGATAGTACACAGCTGCAGAAACCCCTTTAGTAGGGTTTACTAGTGACATCATGGAAATACTAGGAGAAGTGCTACTATCCCTGTCTTTAGGTATTTAACTCAAGTAAGTAACAAAGATGGTGAGGTTCCTAATAGTCATAACCCCATCTACTAATAATGCAACCCTAGGGAGACCTACCTTTAACCTATTCTGACATGATCTCAATATACCATATAAAGCTAAAGCTCTGTACACTAAATAGGACTAAAGAAGCTATTTGTGACTTTCAACAAGCCAAAGAGTGCTACGCCAATACTTTGAAGAGCATTAAGACTCTTATCCCCAAGATTGATCAAAAGAATGCGCTACAAGATAGCAAAAAGAAAAACAAGGGCAAAGGTATACTCCAAGACTCCAACATCATGGAGAAATTAACATTGCTACCCTCACTTTGCTTGAATCCACCACCGATGGCACTCCATTTATTTTCTTGTTTTCTTTAGATTGATTTTTGACTAGGTAGTTAGCATTTGTCATTAGGTATTTTTTTTTTTTTTCAAATCAAGAGGTCTTCTTTTTTTTTCTTTTTTTTTTCCCCAGACTTGAACCCTCAGGGGAATGACACTACATTGACATTGAGAAGCATATGAATGAACTCTATTTTTTTCTTATTGTCAATTAAGTCACTTGAAAGTACGTACAAACTGCTCTCTAGGCATACTTGATAACGTTTTGGCGTAACAACATTATACAATCCCTGGGGAGGTGCTCGGTCGACACTCACCATAATCCTCCTCAAAGGTAAGTAACAACCCTCCAGTGCAATCCTACTATACAATCCCTTCAAGAGTACGTGATTGCTACTCAAAAACTCATAATGAATCCTCCCTAGAAGTAGGTGGCAACTCCCTGGCGTAATCCTACACTACTGTCCTCTAAGGATATGTGGTAACCATACAAAAGCATATTTTAAATCCTTCGCAAAGGTAAATGGCAACACCTTAACACTTCATATTTATTTTCACTAATACCTAAATTAACTTGCCGTGAACTCACTGTGAGACCTTTTAAGAGATACGCAGATGCATCTCCAAAATAACTATTAAATCCCTTTGGAGACATATGGCCACCACATCACTTCTCAATGTAACAACTCAACACCTAAAAAAAATCTCACAAACAAGGCCTGCAATCAAACTTTTCTATAGTGATTCTTGGTGATATCAAGAGTTCTTGAGTGGCATCCTTAGGGAAACATCATCACTATACTTGATACTTACAGGTCCTTACCAACAAGGCACTCGATCACCTCCAAAGTATATGATTAAGTAAGTCCTACAATGAATCTTCCATATTGAGGTTTTAAACTAATTTTGACTCAATTGATCATGTATCACAATAAGACCTCACTATTGGGGTACTCAACAAATTCTAAGTCTAGATCATCATAAATAGATCCCCTAGCGGAACGCCGTCATGCTCATTATGCCCCACTCTACATGACTTGATAATGCCACTATGTAGGAGCTAACGATAGGGTTTTATGAAACAAAGCCTCACACCTCTTTCACATGCCCCAACCTCACATTAAGAACATAATGATAAATTGAAAATTTGTGTATTTGGCTAAGTGCGGGAACAAAAATGAATGAACAAAAACCTTCCATAAGCAAAACGAATGTGAGCACCTACAATGACAAAAACAATGGCAGGCCAATACTTTCTTTGAAAAGAGCAATCAAATATGAAAAATAAGTTAAAATGCTACTAAACCTAGCAAAAAGTGTTAAGTAGTCCTAAAACAAAAAACAAAAGTAGAAACTCTTATCTACTACTCATACTCTAAAAAAGTCACTCTACTTCTGCTGAGTGGTACCGACAGGATTATCCATCATCACCTCTACACTGATCTTAGGTACTCCTCACAGCTCTCTTGTAAAACGATTGATTAGATAAAAGGATTTAACATCAATAAGTCCATACTTGGTTACTGCCCAATCTCGCTCAAAATCCAATGACAACCCTAGATAATATGCTCAAATATTGTTGTCAGCTTCACCTCAACAGCCTTGAAGAATTCATTAAAATCTTTGAACTCTTTAATTGCACCCTCATGTGCAATAATGATAAGTGTCTTCCCAATTGAAGACTCCAAAAACTTTTTCTTAGTCTTCACCTCCTTAGCATACTGCACCTTCAGCTACTCATACTCTTTCTATAGCTTCACAAACTCCTCCTCCTCCTACCTTATTGCCGAGTTGATTCACCAACCTCCTTTTTGAGTTGCAATACCATTCATTCAGCTCCCTCTACTTAGCTAAACATCTACTCAACCAATTTTCAAGCCTACATTCAGAAAAACATAAAGCACAAACATAAAAAAAGAAAAGAAAAGAAAAGAAATCATACATTATTGTAGAAAAGAACAAGTATGCAGAATAAACTAAGTATCGAGTGAACACCTAAAGTCCAAGTAACTATCTCAATCAATGAGAACAAACAGTACAACTCTAACTTTCCCTACTCATACTCACTCACTACGCCTCTCATGTGATTGATGATGAAGATAGTATCATTAACAAGAGTCAACACTCAACTTTGGTATAAACTATAGTGAAAGAGTCCTTTGTCTTCACTAATACAAAAGAGGACAAGTTGACTACGAACAAGTGCCTCTAGTGGCTAACCTACAAGCATGCTACCTTTGGATCCTCAGCTAAACTAGGCAAATGCCCTATTAAAGATAGGGGAGCAAGTATCTCAATCAACCTCCAATATTGGGGAACTTAGACACTGCCTAATTGGTGACGCCTCTCAATGGTGTTTCTCTCCTATTTGCATCTTGTGTGTACCTTTTTCTACCCTCCTAGCATGGATCCTAGCAAGATCAATCTTCTTTTTCACTCAAAGGCAAAAGAAAACATGAATAAAATAAATATTGATGAGAATGCAAACAAGCAATAATTTAGGCATATTTGCAAATAGTTAATCAAAAGGAAAAAATGCTAAGTACTTGCTGGAAACATATAACTAATGTCAAAAGAGTACTTAAATAACCCTGTCTCCACAAAAACTCCAACGAAGGTTATGATGAACTTGATCTAAATAGACTAAAGAAGGAGAGCTACTCCACTCATAAATGATATCCTAACCCTGATCATGAACAAAAAAGTACCTATTCTTCTAAGGTCCTCTTGAAAAAGGAAACATAATTAGAAATTTACTACTATGTTTGGTGAAAACATGAAAAAGAAGGGCTCATTAGGTACCTCATGCACCCTAAACAAAGCAAGAAAATTATTTAAGAAAGCTGATAACTTGAGACAAACACAGCCAAAATTCTATAAAGAATACAAAAATGTTAAAACAAACTAACTTAGAGACATTTCATAGCTCCTTCTTATATCCAACAAAAAAGGATGTGGAGGCAAACAAAACCTGCAAGTAAGCAACTAATGAACATGATAAAGTACACTCTAGGAAATGACACCATGTTATCACTAAATCATTGGAGAAGAAACTCAAACTTCTCAAAAACATAGACTTGACGTCTCAAAATGTCTAACTCATTTGGTTGGAGTAAACATCTAATATTTGCAACTCGAGTAAAACTATTATTAATGATAAGAACATCTTCGAGCTCCTCATAATAAGAATCCTCTTCTCAAGACCCAAACAGACTTTGATGAAGAAAACAAGTCATGATCTAGATGTTGGCTCTACAACCTTTGAGACACACTAAAACCTTTGAGGCACACTAAAATTTTCTAACACTTTGTCTGATAATGCACCTAATAAAGAGCTGATAAACTCAAGATAAAATATGACACCATAAAGAGGACAATCCCCACAAACATGAATGAGATTAAAAGGACTACAACCACCCTCAACTCCTGACCACTGCAGCAAAAAGCAATCAGTCACCTAAAATAGGTGCCCTAAATGCGTCTGCCCTTGGCTCCCTGTGAGTACCCATCCTAGGTGCCCTATGAGCACCCAATGCAAACTTTGGAAGTGACTAGCTGCACCCCACCACACTAGGGAAACAAAACAAAACAATAAAAAATTAAAAGAAAAACAAAATGGAAGTAAGATGTAGAAAAATGCATAATTGCACGAGCATCGAAAAAAGTTGATAAGTATTGTTCGATGAGTTTGGGGGAACATGATGATATAAATAAGTGTGTTGTGGGTATTGAGTTAGTATTATCCATATTTCTCTTATTTTTGCCCAAGCCAACATTACAAGCTATAAAAGTCCTAATGATCCTTCACTAGTTGTGTTCTATATTAACGGAGATACGGATGAAAAGCAAACCTATGAATGCTAGAGTAGAGTTTTGTACTTATACAAAAATTAATATGAATTGTAGTAACTATAGTAGAGAAGTCACATATATACACAGGGGATTTATTTGAATGTTGTATTTGCTTATTTATGCATAATAAAATTAGATCACAATTGTAGTTGACTACAAACGTAATTTTGAAGTAGTTATGAGAATAACTAAAAAAGGAAAAGTCTTTGTACGTATGTTGTAGTGTTAATTTGTCTTTCTTAAAGTATCTTTGAGTCTTTTTTGTGTTGATTGAGGGCAAGTAATGTGCTAAGTTTGTGGGTGTTTGTTAAGTTCTTATTAGTATTAATTTTAATGTCATATTCAAGACTTAAAATATAATTTTTTTTGCTTAAAATATTATAATACCCTTGATAGTTGATAAAAATTTGGAATTTCAAGAATCTAAGTTGAGAATTGCAAAACAAGGACAACTAGACACAAGTTGGGATAATGCTAGCACAATTTCTTGTGATTCAATCAAGAATGGGTAAAATAATGGTTTTATTTATTTTAGTAACCTATTCCTTTTAGATGACTTCGTTTCTTAGTATAAATAAGTTTTCCAACACTTATCTAGGGTACTAATTTTGATTTTTCAATTGGACACTAGAAGTTTCACAAGATTTCAAGGTTCAAAAGAGGATAAAATGGAGAGCAAATTCGTCTAAAAATGGAGTTTCTTTTTCTCTCTTTAATTTTTTTTTAATTTTAAATTTGATACAATGTTTCATCTTGTTCATATGTTGTTTGATAATTCAATTATGAACTAATTTTTACTCTAGGATTATGATGGATTCTTCTCTTGAGCTAGCGATTTCATTTGTTACTGGAAGGCAATGGTGGATGGGGTTTAGGAGCTGAAGTTTGTCCTTAGTTGTTGCTCTAGAAAAGAATTGAGGTATCTCTATCTAGGATTATAGTTTGAGTATGGATTATTTTGGTTCTTGCTAAAGTTCCCAACAAATGGTACTCTTTCCATAGTATACTGACACTGGTCACTTGAATGCGCATCTCCATAAATATTGCAGGTAATAAATGGGCACTCTACTGGTTGAACTTGCTACACTGGCTAGGCTACAAAACTTGCTAGCATCTCATTTTACCTTGTTAAAGCCTCCATTTGTGCAATCAAAGATATAGTGGCATCTACCACAAAACCCTACTTGGGAGTTTTATAATGGATTTAATGCCACCTACCCCACTTGAGGGGACTTATGGAGATGCTAATGTTGATTTAGTGATGACTTTGGTGCATAATTGAATGTCTCATAATGCAGTGCATGCTTGAAGGGTCTCATCATGTAAACTATTGTTTAGCACAAATCATAATTCAAGCATAAACAAATAAGGGTGTAGGCGGATATTAAACGGATCGGATACACTATTCCATTTTTGTATCTGATTAATTTTTTGAATATTCGAATACAAACACAAATTTGATGGATATTTAAGTATGATATCTAAATTCGTATCCATTGAATATTGGTTGAATTCAAATATATCCATATTCAATTATAACGATACATATTATTTGATTAAACTTACTCCCGTTTGAATTGTTTTTTTAATATTAATATTTGATGATAATTATAAATTATTTAATTATCCATTTATAAATCAAATATGTGAATATATTAACCTATAACAAAAACATATTTTTAATTAATAGAAGATATTATACAATTTCATTAAAAAGAAAGCAATCAAACAAATAGCATAAGTTTTAGTTAATATTTGGCTTTGTAATTGATTATTAGCACTACTAATATCAATAATGACATTTAATTATATTAATTATAAAGTCAATCAATAATAATTATGTTGATTAGCTTCATTCTTTAATTTTTTTTCTCTACATTATAATTTATTTAATAAATATATATTTAGAACAGATATTAAACAATTGAATATGCATTTATATATATATATATATATATCCATTTATAATCAATATCTACTAATCGAATAGAGAAAATAATATTTATTTTAAACGAATACAGATAAATTTTATATAAATAAATATAAATGCGAAAGGTAAATAAATTTTTGAATATCTATTTATAGTCTTACAAACAAGAGACATCATAAAAACACTTCACTAAAAAAATTAAAAAACAATAGAAATGTCATTTTGAATATAAGTCAGCTTTAATAGTAAATAAATTTTTAAATATCCATTTACAGTCTTACAAATATGAGATATTATAAAAAGCACTCACTAAAACAATTAGAAAACAACTGAGATGTTGTTCTAAGTATAAGTCAGCTTTATTTCATGACTTTTAATTAAATGAAAGCAATATATTCAAGACTTAAAAGAAAAACTCCTATATACTATCATAATCTAGCTAAAAACAAGGAAACGACTTGTGGCACCACTCACGGCACACTCACTTGTACTGAGGGTTGGCTTCCGGTGTGAGTGTCATCATGACATTAGTCTCATGGACTACTCCTTTGCCCCTGGCTTTCCACTTGTTTTCTTGAGCTTTTTTCATCTTATTTGATTTGATAACATGAGCCTTTATCATTTTTTTAAGGATACTAGCGTAGCAATTCCTGGCAGCAGGGTAAAATCTTTTTACCCCGTATTATATAACATAGGCGGTTTATTCCCCTATTAAAAAAAAGGGGTGAAACGTCCCCTTATATTTTTAAAATTTAAATTACTGTCCCTTTTCATCTATTTGAATTGAATTTTATATTGAAAGGATGAAAAATACCCTAATATATATAATTACTTTACATCCTTGTGTTTTCTTTTTCTTTTATTTAATCTAAATTAAACAATTTTATATTAATAAAATACATAAGACATTTATATGAATTAAATACAATCTAATATTTATAAAATTATATATACATGCATATATATTTATGAAATATATAACATACTTATATAAATTAAATATTATTTAATATTTATACAACTATATATACATACATATATATAAATTATCAAAACTAAATAATTTAATATTTATAAAATGCATAACATATTTATGTATATTAAAAAATATTTATTATTTACAAGATTATGTATACATACATATATATAATTATATACATATAAACATTTGTATAAATACATATGTATATAAAATTATTTATAACATATCTATAAACATATATACAATAAATATATCTTTTTCTTTTGTTTAATCTACAGTTAAATAATTTTATATTTATAAAATATATATATATATATAACATACTCATAAAAAATAAATACTATTTAATATTTTATAAAATTATATATACATACATATATATAATTATCAAAACTAAATAATGTCATATTAATAAAATATATAACATATTTATATAAATCAAATACTATATGATATTTATAAAATATTATATACATACATATACATAAAATCACATATAGATAAAATTATATATGTGCATATAAAATTATTCATAACATATTTGTTAATATTAAAAACTATTTATTATATATAAAATTATATAAACATACGTATATATAAAATTATATGCATATAAAAAATTATATAAATACGTATATGTATATAGAATTATTTATAATATATCTATATATATAATATATTTTTTTAATCTAAAATTAAATAATTTTTTGTTAAATATATAACATACTTATACAAATTAAATACTATTTAATATTTGTAAAATTATATGTACATATATATATATATGATTATCAAAACTAAATAATTTCGTATTTATAAAATATATAACATATTTATATAAATCAAATTACTATATAATATTTATAAAAAAAATTATATCCATGCATATAATCACATATGCATATATAAAATTATATATATAATTATTTATAATATTTTTATATTCATACACATAATATATATATATATATATAAATTTTCCCCTTCCCCACGACCCTCACACCCTTCCCTCCCCGGGAATTGGCTGCCATGGCTGACTACCATGAAAGCCTAAAGCCAAGTTTTTTCATTTTGTTTTTAACACAATGGTAGCCAGTGACTGCTGGCTAGATCTAGCCAACCAGATTTGGTTGGCATGGCTATCCCCACTTTTCCCTACCCTTCCTCCCCCACAACCGGTTGCCATGGCAGCCTCAAGCCAAGATTATTTTTCTTTTTTATAAATGACCTTTGGCCAGATCTAACCACCCTGATCAAGTTGGCCAAGTCTGAATACCATGACAACCTTGGTCATGATTGCCATGGCACCTTCCTATACATATACATAGATATATTATTATATTATATTTATAATATAATATATATATACTATTGATAAATATATTATAATATATAATATGTTGTATATATCTATATAAATGTATAAATAAGTTTTTATATTTTTTTTACAAATATTAAATACTATTCAATTTGGGCAGTTCATTTATACAAAAAATCCAACAGTTGATATATTTAGGGCGTAATAATCATTTTATATATAAAAAATCACAACCACTTGCACTTTTGAACACGTGCACTCCACTTATGGTCTCGGGGGGAGGGGATCACCTATTTTTTAAAACATAAGGCAGTATTTAAACCTTTTTTTTTTCCACAGGGGGATAGACCATCAAAATGATTTTTTCGAAGGGCCTAAAAACACATTTTCCCCCCTGGTGGCACATTAGTTGCTAACAACTTCACCTATCCCATTTAGCATGGAAAACTTTAACTTCATATGATAAGTTGAACCATTGCTTGGATAAGTTCAAAGTAAGCCTTCTCAGTATGGTGTTATATGCCAATGGGGTCTTGACCACTAGAAACCTTACCATCTCAATATCCCATTAGGATGAGTACCTAAGGAAAGAGAGAGAGGGATTTCTCCTAGTACTTCCACTACTTCACCAATAAACCCCACCAAGGGAGTGTTGATCTATTGCAATTAGGCATTATTGACTACGAGTCAGAGGAATGTATCATGAAAAATTATGTCCAATTGAGTTGCCATTGTCCACCAATATCTTCTCACCAAGAAGTTAACAAAGGAGGCAGAGATTGCCAAGGCATTATTGTGCTTTCCTCTTCTAGTTTCCATGTCATCCTTTTTGAAGTTAATGTTAGGGGGTAGAGGACACACTTTGTATATCCCCAATATAGGATCAACAAAGTGAGCTTGAGTTTGCCTTGCTACCACGCCAACACTTTTCTCGTGTTTGATGAATCTTCTTCTGGAGTTCCCCTAAAGATCACTAAGATAACCCTAGCAATTCTTTGGGTCTCACTGCTATTTCTAGTCCTCTGGATTCGGACGATTGTCAAGTTACCGCTAGTAGTTTTTGCTCATCCTAGCTCCTAAATCCGTCTTGGAACTTCTTTACTTTTATGCCATATACTCCTTGAGCTATCCTCTCTAAATCGGTTTCTCAATTTCATCTTTTAGATGTCGGCACTCAGCAGTACTATGTCCATAGTTACAATGGGAACAACACCATTTATTAAGCTTTTATCTTTGGGCTATCTTACATCTTCGAAGGGGGTACCCAATTAGGTGTTGCTGCAAAGCTATAGTTAAGATCTCCATCCTGTAGATTCTAAATGGAGTGTAAGTGGAGTCCTAAGAGGATTGCAGTCGTGGCCTCCTAGCTTCTTGTTGTTCTTACTCTCTTCGCCTCGTGTCTTACTTTTGTTGGTGTCCTTGGAAGTCCCTGCCTTTTCAATACTAATATACTTCTTTGTGGGAACTATGAGCACCTCTAGAGTAGCTAGGGACCATGGACTCCCAAAACATGCAGATTCTATTAGATGATGCTAGGTAGCAACTTGTAGTTAATGTGGGGAATTTCATACATTGCTTAGATGAAACAATTAAGGTAATCTCTTATGGATTCTCTATCCTTTTGCTTGATGGTGAACAAGTTCGCCGCAATCTTAGAGCACTTGCGATTGATGGAGAAATCATGGAGGAAGCACTATGCTAATTATTCCAAGCCAGTGATAGATCCAACTAACATATGATTGAGCTATATCAAAGCATGTTTGGTAAGCATGGTGGTAAATACCTTGTAGTAGATAGTTCACTTAGGATATAAAGTTCTATCCTTGCGAGAAAATTATCTAGGTGCTCTTAGGGTATTGCTGTGCTATCAAACTCTTGTAGGTTGCCAAAGAAAGCACTTCCACTAAGATAGCTAAGCAAAATAGATTGCATCTCGAAAGAGTAATGGCTAGAGAAAGGTATTAGTTTTTAGCTCTTCTTAATGGTTGAGGTACTAATGAGTGTATCTAACCTCTGGTAGCAATAGACAATCATTGCAATGAGTCAACTCAAAGAGATGTTTGCACGTCCACATATTGGGGCAAGAGAGATGTAGTATCCCACTATAAGTTGGTTCTTTGTTCTATTCTCTCCTGGGACAATGAAGCTTTTTTGCTCCGATCGAAGGATTGGGGTTACTCTTAAAGTTGGTGTTCTTTAGCATACTGGGAGACCACTTTGGCCACTGCTTGAATAGAGGTGTTCTCCAATAGCATCTTCAACACCACTTTAGTTGTTTACAAAATAAATTCTCCATGAGGTAGAGCCTATTGTGTTGGTGTCTCCTCCAGTGGTAGACGTACTTTCGGTGCGAGCTCTAACATTAGGCATGATTGCACCTCAAGTTAGTTATCCTCCATGCTCTCAAATCTTGGGACAACTTGGTTGTTGGAATCTCTAACTCTGAATCTCATATGCATTTTCAACATTTTTGTTTCCCAAGTATAAGTTCCCACAAAAGGAGCCAAGATGATACTATTCAGAAATAGAGTTAAGATCATTTTCGTAAGTTAGCAAGTTTTTCTAAGTCCTTTTCTCTAGAATGTATTGCAAAGAGTCAGAATTCTCAATTTTTTGAAAATAATTTTTTATCTTCCATTTGACATTGGCAATTTGTATTTATAGTCATTAGTTCTTTAGTGAGCTTCAACTCAATGGGGTCTAGATGCCTAGCTTAGTGAGGTTCATTAATTAAGCTCTCAAACTTTTTATCATTCTTATTATTTATTAATTTGGCCCATTTAATCTGTTTTTGCTTTTTTTACTTTGAGGGACTTAATTTATCATATTAGGTTCTTTTAGTCTACTTTTACTTGTTTACCCTTAGATACTTAATTTACCATATTAATATTTTTTTAACTTTTTATTTCATTTCTTAATTAATAGATAAATTTAATTGAATTGTTATATATATATATATGTGTGTGTGTGTAATTTAATTAATAAATATGCATTATTAAATAAATTTAAATATTTAAATAAATTATTTTAGATATGTTTACTTTTTAATATTATTGAATTGTAACATTACTTTAGATTTTTATTTTATATTGTTTATTTATTTTATTTCATTAATTAATAAATAATTTAATTAAATTATTTTAGATATGTTAGTATCATAACATATGTAATTCAATTAACAAATATGTTTACTATTTAACATTATTCAATAAATTCAATTATTTAAACAAATTAGTTTAGATGTGCATATATACAAACGTGTGTGCGCGCGCGTGAGTGTGCAACATTATTAATTATATTATTTTAGGTATATTTACTATCAAACATTATTAAATATGTAATATTATTTAGTATTAAGTATTTTAATTAAATTTAATTAAATTATTTTAGATGTATTACTATTTTAACATTATGGAATATATAATTCAAAGCTATTAAAAATTATATTTTCAAAGGTAATAAAATTAAGTATTTTTAAAAAATTTAAGGTAATAAATATATATTAAATGAATTCGTATAAATTCCTAAATATTACAAATAAATTCAATGATATTTTCACAGTTCACCATTCATTCTGTAAAACAGTGTTAAATGAATGTGCATTGAAATTATATTTGGATTTGCTGTACTACCTTATTTTTATATTTCGCCTTTATTGATACGAACCTAATAAAAAACAGTAGATACTGTAGCTTTTCAGACAAATGCAACTTTATAGATCATATAATGAAATACAATTCTACGTTCTTAAGTAGATCAATTTTTCAAAGTTTACGCCAAACGCGGTATGTACGTGTTTCTACAAAGCTTTGCATGAATGATGGTAAGAAAGAGTTTAATGACGTGAAGAAGATATAAATATTCATATATTAAATTTAATGAATATAAATTGCAAATTTTTTTTTAAATTAATTTAATATACATATCAATAATCAACTAATTACAATCAATAATAAAGTATTATTTGGTGAAATATGGTGGGGGACTTATTTGATACAAAATCAAAAATGCCAAAAAAGTTCACCCTGTGTTCTGCTGAGAAGTGGCCCATTTGAATACTGATACGCTCGCGGTGGAGGAAGTTCATCGGATGCTACTTTTGTTTTGGAGTATCTTTTTCTTCATTCATTTTTTTTATTATTATTATTTAAAAAAGAAGAAGAAGACGAAGAAGAAGTGGTGGTGTTCAATTTCCCACATTCACTAACTTCTTAATTACCTAGGATTTAGCGAAGGAGTTGTACTAATTTGGATCAAGAAATTGTGTTTATTCTACAGTAGTACAGCAAATTATAAGTTATTATCAAACAATGCCAAAAATAGCTTGTTCGTATATCATTTTTCTTTTCCACTATGCCCTACGACGAAATACATTCATTAACTATCGAACAATGCCTAAATTAATAGTAGTTGATCTGAATGATAGTAATAAGCTAAACAAAAACTTTTAATAATTTATAAAAATGCCTATTGTTATTTAATATCTTTTTCCTCAAAATTAATTATGCTACTGAAATTAGCAAAACCGTCTAAAATCATATATATATATATATATATATATATTAAAAATGACTTGACAAAAATTAACTGATATTATGCACATACAAAACTACAAATGAATAAGCCGTTTTCACTGTCGTTCCAACATTACATTTATTCTTGTTTTATTGTTTCATTTGTAACTTTTAAGAATTTTCACAAACAAACTGGTAATTAAGAGTTAAACATCATAATTTTATCACATATTTTTACTTACATTTATATATATAATGCAAAAATAAAATCCAAATATGTTATAGTTCTGTCCCTTTTAGTGGATGCTCTATGTCCACGCTACCAACTAAAGCCAAAACTTTAGCTCTTTATTTATTTATTTTTTTCTTTCAATGATGCCCACCAAAAGCTGCAGGGGACTTTCATTGCTTTCACAATACATGACCAATGACAATGACTGGGAAATCAAGTCTCGATCAAAACACTGATATATATATAGCTTAATTTTTGAGTCAATTAAAAAATAACGTGTATAAATAATATATTAATTATTATTTAAAATTTTCTATTTATATAT
>JACGDI010003094.1:2513418-2527880 GCA_014898725.1 Jacaranda copaia
TTTGTTCTTGTTGCAGATCTCAGGCCCAATATCATCCAAATCCACCGGAGTTCCTGACCATCAAGCACTTTGCAGCATCAAGTAGCTTATATATGAGACTCCAACATGCTCCAATTACTTTGTATAAAACTCAAACCTGCAACATTTTATTTGGGAAGATATAAGTTTATCGTTAAGCTGCCCACCAAATAGTCATTATAAATATTCAAAAATATTATTATATTTTTATACTTTAAAAGCATATTTTCTTGATTATTTAAGTATATCCTTGAAATTATTATATTAGATAATACATTTGAAAAAGTGTAAGACATTAAAGTTAGAGATACAAAATATTCAAAAAATTAATGTATAGTTGAAGTGAAAAATGGACACAAACTTAAATTTTTTTTATACTTCTTAAAAAATATAGTTAATTTCATTGATACATTAAAATTATATTAAGTGGTTAATTTAATCAATATGATAAGATATAAATTTATAAATTTTACAATTATTAATAACTATATAAACTTTATCTATTTTTATGTGATATTTATTATGAGTGATAATTTTTTATTTAAATGCTTTTAACATATAATTATGCTAGTAATTTCAATAAAATTGTATTTTTATAATATTTTTAATCAATTACCACTAAGTATTATATTATAGTATTTTTTATTGCTATCATTTATATTAGTTAATGTGTCACTATACTATAAAACAACCGCAAATCAGACATTCACTAAATAATTTGCAGTATCTTTTACAAACGGCACTATAAATAAATATGAATAGTATTTTTTTAAAAAAAATTAGTGACACTACTTAAGTATGTTGTAAATATAGTTATGTTGGCATTTTCCATCAAATGCCACTATTTCTTTTATCACTTATTAATCAGATGCCTCTAAATGTTATATTACAGCGATATTTTTCAACAATTATCACCAAATTATTCTTCTGTGTTATTACACTATCAAATGTCACTAAGTTAGTGCCACTAAATATTTTGGGGCATTTTTCTAATTAACACCATAAATAAATATAAGTGATATTTTTTTTAAGAAAAACTAGCTAGTAGTACTAGTTAAAATGCCTTCAAATCATATTTTTATTGGCATTTTTAATCAAATGCAACTATTTTATATATCATTTAAAAATCAAGTGCCACTAAGTATTTTACTACAGTGACATTTTTTCTGACTATCACTATATTACTTTTGTGCATCATTGTACTATAAATGCAACTAAGTTAGTGCCACTAAATATTTTATGATATTCTTTTTCAAATGACACAATAACTACATATTAGAGGCATGTTTCTAAAAAAAGCTAGTGACACTAGTTAAATATTTTTGAAATACATTTATCTTGACAATTGTAATCAAATGTCGCTATTTTGTTATCATTTAATAATCAAATGCCACCAAATATTAAATTATAGTGGCATTCTTTTACAACTATTACTATAATACTTTTTTGTGTCATTATATTATAAAATATCACCAAATTCATGCCACTATGTACATGCCAATTTTCTTATGGTGATTAATAATAACTTTTGTATTATCACTTACTATTTTGATGATACTTCATTTCCTTTACATACATAAATTTTTTGGTTGGTGAGAATAACGTATTGAATTCATAATTAAGAGGAAAAACTACATTTGGTTTTATGCGCTTGCATTGGAAGGTAGCTCTTATGATTTAGATATGTAATACCGTCAAATGTCAAAAGAACGACTAAACCTATAAGATATATCTTTGAGATTGCATATAAAACACCATAAGCTTCCAATTTTAGCTCTTGCATTGCTTAATTTGGGTCTATCGTTACATTAGTTTATTTTTTCTGAATCCAAAACTCATTCCTTCACTAAATTTGATTTAATGAGAAAAATAATATGCGAAAGCAAGAAAATAAGTGGATAGATTAATTCCAAATATAAAAATAGTGAAATTAGAGGCAAAATACATTTATAGAATGGCTATCAGAGTTGCTAATGAACTATAATTTGATCTTGACATGCAGGAATAATATATTTGTGTTTTCACTCAAAAAGGTGGTTTGATTCGTTAATAGAAATAATTGATGGGATCATTTGACAAAAATAGACGTGTTAATTAATTAATTTGTTTCACACAATCAAAACATTTTAAGTAGGAATGAAACGAAGTATAAATCATGAAGTGACTAGCTAGCTAGGCTAGGGCCATTTGAAAATAGCATGTAAATGCCAACTCTAAGTAACCGCATGTCAATGGGGTAATGCATGCTGCAGTTTGTAACTTCTTAAGTAAATCAATAATTAAGAACAATGCGGTCAGATATTTATTATGATAAACACGATCTTTGGTGAGTACACTGTTTAACCGCAAGAAACTAATCCCACCTACTGTTTACTGTTTCTTGGGCGGATGCAATTAAGTTTTTACTCAAACTTGGGTTAAATTTTGCTGCCTCAACCACTCTGATGACGGTACTTTTAATTGATATATGAATATATATATATATATATTTATTTATTTGAATAAAAAATGAAGATATATTTGTGGGTGTTACGAAAGAGAATCTAGTTATTTTTCTTTTATATATATGTATTTTATTTTATTTTTTCTCCCAGAATTATTCTTCAATGTGTTGTGCGGTGTCCTTGAGGATAATACTTTTGAGTACATGCAATGACATACTAAGTTGGCATTTTGCACTGAATTAATAATTTTGGCATTCTAAATCCTCCAAATAACAACATGTAATGTAAGCAGCAGTAGTTGAGTGGCTTCTTATTCAATAGTATTAGTCTCACATATAAATTGTGAGATTTAGGGTTCGTGCCTACCTAATCAATTTCTAGCGTGCATTTATATAAATTTAGAAAAAAAAAGAAGCAAAAAGAATTATTTAAGTGGCAATATATACTTTTAAGTGTGGCCTCAAACAGATGTTTTGAACTCGGGTTCAGCTGATTTTGCACGCCATCTTGAACCTGTTGTTGTTTATTAACATCTACTCAACTTGTTTATTACGTACCAAGTGTTATATATATGTGTATTAGAAAGAATATTATGCACGAACCACGTTGATATGACCAATCTTTGTGTTAATTCAATGGAAAAAAAAAAATTATATATGAACGTTGCTTGACTTTTGAACCCTTAATTGCAGATGCCAAAATTTTAATTTAACACTGCTATTTAAGTGTTGTGCTTTTTCATTTTTTTTCTTCGCGTACGGCTGCGAATGATGTTACACCACTTTGTTATTGACCGGTGACTCAAAATCATTGCAGCAGTCCATGCATTTCCTTAAAAAGGTTATTTTCATGGTGATCGAAAATTTAGTGTTTTTGCCCCTTAAAATGAAAAAAGAATAACATTTAACATTTTCTGCGTCGTACACATCTATGTCTCCTCTTTATTTACGAATAGCGCATTGCTCGTGCAATTCTAGCACTAGCACTCCACCGATTTGATTGACTTAAAATTAGGTTGCGGATGTGTATATTTTTATAACTTGTCTCCAATTTAATTTGATTATTCGGGTCCACTATCAAGTAAAAGATTTTCTAGAATTAAAAAAAGAAAAAGAAAGCATTATCTAAAATAAATTAAATAGGGTAAATATGAAATTGAGTCAATTAATCTGACTAGAAGAAATTATTAAATTTCAACCTTTATAATACTTGAATATCTTAAATAATAATCTAATTATCGGATTTGAGTGTAGCCCATTGGTGGTACGTACCTCTACAATCTACATGTTTATGCCATATATTTTCACATAATATACAATGAGATCTTGTAATAAAAACTGAATCTACAAATAACGAAAGGTAAGTGATATATTTGCTAATTTTGTTTCCATAGAGAATCCAGAAAATATCAATAAGAGAGAGCAAAACGGCCTTTCACAACAAATAAGTATGGCGAGCTATTAATGAACGGAGGGACAGCTCAGGGCAGGCAGTTTTGTACAAGGGTTTGAAACATAAGCCCCTGTTGAAGTTATGGGAAATTAAGAAGAGTAGATGCTTACTTTTTCTTTTTTCGTTTTTAATCAGTGAAATGCAATTATATATAATGTCATTACTTTTAGAGTAAAAGAGTAGATATTATACATTCGTAATATAATATAAAGGTTCTAGAGGCGATCTCTTTCGAGGCCCAAGCCCAAATGTAAACTGTAAAGTCTTGCAAGTTTATTGCAAAACTTTTCCAAAACAACGTAGGTTTGAGTTTGTCGGAGAATTTCATCCCAAACAAAATTCCGTACTGCGCTTTATCATTGCATTGAAATTGAAAATCTTAATCAACCACATAACAAATGCACTGAACGTTTATTTTATGTATTTCCTGAACGCACTGAACTTGGTCGAGTTTTCCAGGGTGTCTGTTTAATTACCCAGCTTTTCTCCACTTTAAAAGACAATTATAATACATTTGAACGTTAGTGCCGCAAATTGTATTTTAGTATAAATACAAAGCTACATAACTTGAAGTAAAAAAGTTAATATTTTTTAATATTTTATAGAAACCCAAAATTCAAACATACCCGTGCAAGTTCTTTCTGCTGAAGCTAAATCACGTTCATTGATTTGGAGTTACGAATAGGAAAAGAAAAAAGTGTACAATTTTTAACGAAAAAAGAACAAAAATTCCAACACACACACACACACACACACATATTATATGTATATTATTATTATTATTATTTTAACGATAAAAAAAATCACTTAATTCCACTTTCATCCCAAAAATTCAATAAAAAAATATTAATTTAATTGCTACAATAAAAAATTTCTCCCCCAAAGGACAAACAAATATACCAAAACACTCTAAAGCCAATTTTTAAATATTCTTCAAAATATAATAAAAAATTCATTACATTTCTCAACACAATTTTCACACTCTCCAATATCACTTTCAATATTCATTTTTCCAAAATACATATTAGAATCACACAAAAAACACAACCAAACATTACCTAAGATAAATCTGCGACAGTGGAAGATACAACTCAATCCGACTTTTAGAGTATATTTTCTGGTCCAGAATTGCTTTTTTGTATAGTGAGAGAGGCAGACACCATTTAAATAACTGGACCAGGATGGGCCTACTAATTATAATGGTTTTTGGACCCAAGCAATTTAGTGGGCTTCGACAATCGAACTAATTATGGGTCCATTCCCCCCGTTGAGCCCATACCAACAAAAACATCTATATTTCCTTGTAGAATTAAGCAGCAGCGTCTAGAGCTCTCCGTTCATGTCAATGCACACCCACACACACTCACACTCGCTTGGGCCCATAACTTCATCTATTATATGATGACTTTATAGTTGTTCGCCCTGAATAGAAAAATTGCTGCCCATGTATAGGCTCCACTGGATCAATTTTAGAATGCAAAGAAATAAAAAAAAAAAATTAGTAGCTACACCAATTTGATGTAGTTATCAAAATGTCAGCAAGAGGCCCTCTCCACACAAATCTCTCATTTTTTTTACTTTTAATTGTTAACAAACCTTATTACTACGGAAAAGCATGTTAGGGGGATTAGATGCATCGTCGAACTACATTAAATTTTGTGCATTTTTCATTGAATTATTTTACCTATATTTCTCAATTTTATTATTTGATCATTTTGGGTTTACAACAAATTGGTATCAAGAGCGAAATTGACCAAATGCCCGCCATGAAGTATAAGGTAAAAAAATTTGATGGAAAGAATGATTTTAGGCTATGGAAGATGAAGATGCGTGCTCTTTTATATCAACAAAGTTTGTAGAGAGTGCTAAAGGGTAGAGATTTCTTGCCATAATGCTTTTAGGTGAGGACAAGGATGAATTTATAGCGGAGGCTTATGGCATTTTGGTGTTATCGCTTGTAGATAATGTATTGAGAGAGGTTGTCATAGAAAGTACACCTGAAAGATTGTGGAGGGTCTATATATGATGAAGTCTCTTACATATTAGCTATATTTGGAACAATGGTTGTACACCTACAAGATGGAGGAAAATACACCTATTACTCAACATATTGATTATTTCAATAAGGTGATATTGGATCTCGCTAGCATAGAGGTACAAATTGAGGATAAAGATCAAGCATTGATTCTTTTATGTTCTCTGCCTAAGTCCTTTGCATACTTGGTTACTACTTTGTTGTGTGAGAGAGATACGATATCAATGGAGGATGTAAAGACCTCATTGGATTTGCAAATATGTCTTTTTGAAAAGTGGAAAAAATTATTTGTGACAATACTTCAGTTTTTGTAACAAATTTTTCTTTAGTTACCAAAGAATAAAAATTTTGGGTAACAAATATTTTTCTTAGTTACCTAAGTTGAGTGCTTTAGTAACAAAATTCCAATCTCGTTACAAAAAATCATGATTTTGTAATGAATTTTTATTTTGTTACCAAAATTTTTGTTACAAGAAGTGCAATTTGTTGTAGTGCATCTTCTTTCATGTTTTTCCCCATTTGCCATTTTTGTAAAAAATAATATGTATTTCTTGAAAATTTATCTTTTGGAAAATCTATATCAATAATTTTAATCGGTCCTTTTTTGATTAATAAATCTCTCAAGTTTGTATCCATATTAGTCCATTGACTTAGATCATATATTTTTAGGAATGCAATCATTTGATTCTTTTAAAAGTTGATCCTCATGGGTATCCATATTAGGATTTTCACTAGCTATTTCCTCTTGAACTCTATTATCATCAAGCTTACCTACACCACTAACTTGTTCATTCTCAACTTTTTTATTGCGTGTTACAAATTTATCTAGAGCTCCCCTTTGAGGTTGTATTAAGTTTTCAATTCTTCTTCTTTTTTGGAGTTTTGAATAACCAGATTCATGTTTTCTAGTTGACATATTCAGATTGCTATAAATTTTGAATAAGTGTAAATTGAAAAGATAATATAAATTAGAATAATAAAAAAGAGTTAGAACGATAAAACCTGGATGTATAAGAATACAAAATTCCAAAATCAAAGAACTTGATGATGGAGACTCTCAATTTTTGTGATATCAATATCGCATCTGCTAGACAAGAATATATAAAAATAAAGTTATTAAATTATCTTTTCTATTTCTCGTATTTGTCAAAAAATAAAAAACAATGCATAGAAAACACTATATGTATTTGATTATTGGCTAAGACGATCTTAGTATCTTAGAATGCAATTGTGATATTGCTCATAAAAAATTACAGATCTTTCTTTTGTTAGAAGAAGAAGAAGAAGAAGAAGGGGAGAACTAAAAGTGATAACGAACAATAAATTGCAAGGAGTAAAATTAAGAAATAAACTCCAATTTAAAGTGAAAAAATTGAAGTATTGGAAATGAAGAAAGTAAATACGATTTTAAGAAGGAAAGTAGTAGGTATTAAAGAGGATACTGCGAAAGAAGAAAGTAGTTAGGATTCTGGCAAGAAAAACAATAAGAATTTAAAAAAATAAAGGAAAAGAAGGATTGTTGAGAAGCTTGTTTAAGTTGATATATTAATTTCTTAAACTTACACATCATGTACGCTTTACTTTCTATAGAAATGCCTTTAGGGTTGTCTCTGTGAACTTCCTCCTCTAAATTTTCATTCAGAAAAGTTGTTTCCATACCTATTTGGTGTAATTGTAAGTCATTCTAAGCAATGAATGCATAATGATGCTTTTGATAGATTGGAGATAAAATCTTTTCATAATCAACCTCATCTTCATAACCTTAGCAATAAGTTTAGCTTTGTATCATTTAATGTTGCCATTTAAGTCTCGCTTAGTCTTAAAAATTCACTTACAACTGGCTTCTTGAACTTTGGAAATTTAACTAGATTCCAAACTTCATTTTAGCTCTTTATGCATGGCAATTATCTGTTTGTCAAACTCCTTATTTTGTATGGCTTGTAAAAATGAAACCTATTCTTTATCAACTCCTATATCCAAATCTGATTATTTCTAATAAATTACAGTCGTCTAAAATACTTAGTTTCTTTTGTCTTTGGGAAATTTTTAATAGCAATTCTTGTGGCACTTTTCTATCAGGTCTTCGTTGGTTAGTTTTTTGAAAAGGTTGTCCTCGAATTACTTGTTTTGACTTGTTAGGACATCCAAAAATAAAAAAAAAAAAAAAATATTATGAGTACAATTTGATAGAGAAAGAGGAGCTTCTATTCTTAATTCTTTAATATACACTTTTGTAGTTCTTTACTCCCACTTATTCCATTATCCTCAAGGAATCTAGTATTACCAGCGCCCGAAGTTCTTGAACTATAATTAGTATAATAAATTTTTTTCCTTTTGAAATTTTTTGGGTATCCTATAAAGTAGCCACAAGTGATTCGAAAATTTAATTTCTTTATATTCTTACTTCATTTTAGCGACCCCATACAGAAATGTGATTTAAATTAGGTTTTCTTCTGGTCCTCAATTCAAAAGGAGCTTTAAATTTAGCTGAAAAAGTACATGATGTAATATCCCAGTCATATCTTTTCTGTTTGATTATGCCTTCTCCTACACCATTTTATCACATAGTATGTCGTGCTTGCATTCTATGCTTCATGAAAAGTCTTGCAAATGGGCTTAAGCATTATCTTGATTTAGTATATATATTTTCATATATTCACCACCTCTATCCAAAAAAATAACGTTCATTTTTTTGTCTTATCATTGGACCTCATTAAGATATACCTCAAAAGCCTCTGCTTGAGATTTTTTATGCAACAAATTGCCTCCCTTTTCTTTTTCTTTTTATTCATATTAGACATTGAGGTCGAGGTTGGTGATATGAAGTTGATCTCTTTTGGACTTGTTAGATTTGATCCTTCAAATAGAGTTGAATCGATAATATTATCCCAAGCAGAGGATTATCGTCAAGAGTCGTTTATTGCTTGGGAGCCATGGAGATGTTACAATAAAAACTTGAAGTTTGCTAGGAGTAAGAGGCGAGGGGCAAAGTTAGTCCCACTAGGTGTATCAAAAATATATTCAATAAATTTACGTGAACAAAGTAAATGTTAAAACTAAAGAATGAATATGTTGAAAGAATTTTATTCAAAGATAAATAGCAGACATCCCCCAACGTAAAGGATCATGTTCATTTTGCCTTCCAATCGTTGCAAATATGTAGAACGATTATCCAATCTTGCTAAATGTGCTTGAATACTCCCTCGTTCCAATTTTCAATAAAATATTCTATTGGAGATGCTAAAATACTTTGAGTATGTTGTACTCTACCTCCTTAACTTTAACAAAATATGCATTTAACTATCTAAATATTATAAGCGTCATACTTTTATCATTAAATTTTTATTTTTTGTAGAATGAAGTGGAATATTTCACAATTAATATTATTACAAACTAGTCATGAACAGTTAAATTAGTTTGAGCTATCTTATAATTTTAAAATAATTTTATGATTAGGTTTTACTTAGTTTATATACATGAGGTGCATGATTAAAACTTTATACACTAATAATTTATTATGTCAATGTAACATTATGCATATAAGTTAGCAAATAAATCAGAGAAATGACGTTGTTCCCAAAATCTACATTACTTACTACCAACATTTGTTCAACTAGTGTTACCTTTCTTATTCTTATTCTTATTCAAATTAAAACACAAACCACTTATGCTCTTAATTGCAAATAAGCACAAATTTATAATAACACTATAATAATCATTTGGTAATATAATCCTAAAATAATTTTTAATTATGTTACACACATTGATTTAGAAAAATTTTAACCATTAAATTAGTTCATACTTTTTAAGTATACTCAAATTGACTAAACTAGTGATACATTGACAATTAAAATAATATACGGTAACAAGTTTTGGCAAAACAAATTTACTTTATTCCATCAAAAAAAGAATTTAATGCTAAAAGTAACATTTTAAAGTACTTTAAGTGGTTAAATATAAATTTTTTAAAACATCATGGAGCAAAATGCAACATTTTTAAAATATATTGTCGAAAAGTTGGAACATGGATTGTTTGAGTACATTTAGCAAAGATTGTGTGATCATTACACACACTTGCAATGGTTGAAGGGCAAAGTACAAATGACCCTATAAGTTGGGTGGGTGTCTGCTATTTACCCTTCATTAAATAAAATTTAAGAATATAACTCTATTTTCTTTGTAATGTTTTTTTTTTATTATGAAGCACAATATCCTCCTCCTTCTTGATTTTTCTTTTGTTCTTTGCATCCATAGCGCATTTCTTGATTGAAGAATTGGTTGAGAATTTGATGTCTAAATGGATGGGTCTCAAAGGATTTGAAACATAAATGAGTGAATGCGGAAGAATTTTAATGAATCGTGAGAAAAGAAATATTCCTTGATTGATTCTTATTTTCAAGCAAAAGAATTTATTAACCTTGGAGAATTTGAATTTGGAATTGAAAATTTGTATAGTCTGCAAATTTATGGAGCTTGAAGTGAAGTGGGTTGAAGGTAGGGCTCTTTATCATTTGGACATATATATATATATATATATATATATCTCCCCTCCTTCTTCTAGTTTTTATTTTTGTGGAATGGAATTTAACGATATCTTTCTATAGGTGCATTAAGGAGGAGAGCCTTAATCCACTTAATAGAGGATGGATGCTTCGTGCTCGCACGGTCACCCCTTCACAACTAGTGGATAATAAATCTGTATTTTCCCTATTTGATAAACCAAAGAAAAGGTTAAAAATTAAAATTGTGAAAGAAGGCAGTGCCTCCAAATTTTATTTTTTCATTCACAAATGTTTTATTATAGAATTTATTTTGCTTAACTTTATGTAGGAATAAAAATAAAAAATCAATAACTACTATAAATAAATAATTCAAAATCATAGTGCAATTAATTATACTAGCAATTTAAAGTTGCAAATACATCAAATTGCATGCTCGATGAACCATGCTGTGCAACCACACGTTAGAATTTCTTTTAATATTTTAATACATTTGACATGTATTTATGAAAAAAAATCTTTAACTAGCAGCGACATTTTTTTCCTTAAATTATATTACAGTCTTCATCCTTCCTTTTATCAACACATAGATTTGATAGAGAAAAATGTGTAATCGTATTGGGCGGTAGAGGGAGTCCCAACCTTTCTTTAATAAAATAATAATAGATGCCTCACTTCAAGGCATAATCTTTAATACAATTGACAGAACTTTTCGAAAATTTAAGTACTTGAGTATGGCATGTCTGAGTGAAGCAACATAAAAGCTGTACTTATTATAAAGTACTAAAGCACTTTTTAAATTTATATTTAATATCTATTTAAATTTTTATACAACGAGCTTTTTAACTTTGTTAAAATTTTAAAGATTATTTTCTACTCGTTTGATTTGGTAAAAATATTTAGTATAATACTTTTTACTTAATTTTTTTTACTTCTTCTCTATCCACACAATCCGACACCCCTTTTCTCTATTCCCAAAATACTAACATACCTTCATCTTTCATTAACAAAAATTAAAAACAAATCATAAAAAAGCAAACCGAGCTCGACTGTGCGAACAAGGAACCCAACGACGCAACCACCATCGACACGACCACCACTTTTTTGCCTTCTTAGTTTATTTTCATCATTTTTAAGTTATTTTCTCAGTTTATTTTCTCAATTTATTAGTAGGAAATTTTTTCCATTTTGTATTTTCTTCTTAATTAGCAAAAAGAGTGTTTGCTGGAGATGTGGGTATAAAGAAGAAGACGTATTTTGAAGAACTTTGGACTATATCATTTGTATTGGAATTGTAGTAGTATGTAATTTGTTTATGTGAAGCAGATTTTACAAGAAATTATAGTACAAAACATTCAACCCTTTCATACATTTTATAAGAAATTATAGTATATAATTTATTTGTCTAAACTATATTTTACAAGCAATTGTAGTACAAAACATTCAACTTTTCAATACATTTTTCAAGAAATTAAAGTATATAATTTGTTTATCTAAAGTATACTTTACAAACAATTGTAGTTCAAAATATTCAACTTTTTAGCAAATATTATTTGAAAGTGGTAGTATACAATCTGTTTATGTAAAGTACATTTTACAAGCAACTATGGTACAAAATATTCATTCTTTTAGTACATATTATCTAAAGTGATAGTATATAATTTGTTTATTTAAAGTACATTTTTCAGGCAATTGTAGTATAAAACCAAATTGAATACCGAATTTTTTTAGAAAAACAACCGAATACCGAATTGAAAATTTTCAGTTCAATATTCAGTATGATTTTGGTTCAATTTGGCCGGTTTACTGAACTGTGAGCTCCCCTAAGTGGGAGTATATAATTAATCTATTTATGTAAAGTACATTTTACAAATAATTGTAGTACAAAATGTTTAACCTTTTAGTACATATTAATATAAGTAGTAGTATATATGTAAAGTACATTTTATAAGTAATTGTAGTACAAAATATTCAACCTTTCAGTACACATTACTGCAAGTGATAGTAGATAATTTATTTATGTAAAGTACATTGTACAATGAATTGCAGCACAAAATATTCAACCTTCAATACACATCACTATAAATGGTAGTATATAATCTATTTATGTAAAGTACATTTTATAAGCAATTATAGTATAAAATAGATGTGGTTCAATTTATATACTTGATTTGTCGGATATTATACTTCACCTTGTTACAACTTTAATGGCACTAATTCTTTAATTGGACAAAGTATACTTTAAAATAACCCCATATATACTTTATTTGTTTTATCTTTGTACTTGATTTTTAATATATTGTATTTACCTCACTACAATTTTAATGGAAATAATTTTTCAATTGCACAAAGTATACTTTAAAATAATCATATCCATACTTTGTATGTTCAATCATTGTACTTAATTTTTCATATATTTGTACCTAATCTTACTACAACTATTATAGATTAATTTTTTAATTGCACAAAGTGTACTTCAAAATAACAATATATATACTTAGTTTGTTCGATTTATATACTCGATTTTCCATATATTGTACTCCACCTCGCTGCAACTTTAATGAAACTAATTCTTCAATTGCACAAAGTATACTTCAAAACAACATTATATATACTTTATTTGTTCAATTTTTGTACTTGATTTTCGATATATTTTACTTCACCACGCTACAATTTTAATGAAAATAATTCTTTAATTGCACAAAGTGTGCACTTCAAAATAACTATATATATATTTTGTTTGTTCAATTTATATACTTGATGTCACGCATATTGTACTTCACCTTGCTACTTTAATGGAACATGCATGAGTTTTATTTCATATTTTTCTTGAGAATAAACAACCAAAATTCTAAAAATGTGTGAAATATTAGTAAGATATAGATACAAACGTGTTAAAGTAGTTAAGAGATGACTACTAGCATTCAACAAATTAAGTAATCATTCAAAATAGTATAAAGTATTGTTATGCATTCAAAGTTGTAAATACAATGAGCATATGATGTTCATATCTATCCTATCACAATACGAATATTTAGAGCAATTGATATAATAGCCTCAAAAATATTATACTTAACCTCATTAAAACTTTAAATAGAACTAATTATTCAATTATACAAAGTATATTTCAAAATAACCTTATATATACTTCATTTATTCGATCTTTGTAGTTAATTTTTGATATATTGTACTTCACCTCGATACAATTCTAATGAAAATAATTATCCAATTTCACAAAGTGTATTTCAAAATAACTCTATCTATACTTTGTTTGTTTGATTATTGTACTTGATTTTCCACATAATTATATTTAACTTCACTACAACTATTATATATTAGTTTTTCAATTTCTCAATGTGTACTTCAAAATAACCCTATATATACTTCATTTGTTAGATTCATGCACTTGATTTCTCAAATATTGTACTTCAACTCGCTAGAATTTTAATGGAACTAATTTTTCAATTGCACAATGTGTACTTCTAAATAATCTAATAGGAAAAAATGTTTTTTTTGTCTTCCACTTTTAATTTTTTCCTATATGTTATGCACTTTCAAATTTAGTCTTATAAGTTAAAAAAAATTGCATATTTAGTTTGAAACTCACTGAAATTTCATAAAATGACCGAAAGTGCTGATATGGCATGCTGAAATTTGTTGAATTTGGGGATTTTTGCTTAGTAGGCAAAACACTGACATGGCCTTTTTTTGTCTTGTTGGAAGAAGCTTTGCTTATTTGGACTTTTGTTAGCAATATTATTATTAATGTATTATCAATAATATTATTAATAATAATACTAATAATATTAGATAATAATATTATTATGATCATTGATAATAGTAACATTATTATTCTTATGATTAATTATGTTAATAATAATAAAATTAATTTAATATTTCTTAGCGTTATGTATTATTATTAGTAATATTATAATAATATTGATAATACTGCATATTAATAATATAATTAAATTATTATTAATATTACTAATCATATAATTAATATTATTAATT
>JACGDI010003094.1:2527980-2565207 GCA_014898725.1 Jacaranda copaia
CTTTCGGGCTAAATGTACAAAAAAAATTTAACTTATAGGATTAAATTTGAAATTGCATAACATATAGGACAAAATTGAAAGTTGAAAATTTTATAAGATGAAAAAAATATTTTTTCCTAATCCAATATATACTTCGTTTGTTTAGTATTTGTACTTAATTTTTCATATATTGTACTAAACCCCATTTCAACTATTATAGACTAACTAACAAATATACAAAGTGTATTCTAAAATAACCACATCTGTACTTGATTTGTTATATTTATGTACTTGATTTCCAATATATTATACTTAACCTCACTATAACTTTAATGGAACTAATTTTTCATTTGCACAAAATATATTTCAAAATAACACCATCTATATTTCATTTTTTTCTATTTATGTACTTGCTTTCCAACATATTCAATGCATCAAAATATTTTGATGCCATCTTGGATTTCACATTCTCCAATGTAGCCCAAAAATATTGGGGGAGCATAGAGAACAGATCTCATCATGTCTTGCCATTGCTGCAATCAAATATAGAAAAATTAGTATATACTACCGTTTATAGTAATGTGTACTAAAAGATTAAATATTTTGTACTACTATTGCTTGTAAAATGTATTTTAGATAAACAGATTATATACTGCTATTTATAATAATGTGTATTGAATGTTGAATATTTTGTACATAAAATATATTTTGGATAAACATATTATAGACTACCACTTATAATAATGTGTACTAAAAGTTTGAATATTTTATACTACGATTGCTTCTAAAATGTACTTTAAATACACTGATCATATACTACCACTTAGAGATAATGCGTATTGAATCTTGAATATTTTCTACTACTGTTGCTTCTAAAATGTACTTCAAACACACATATTATATATTATAATTTCAGACAATGTGTATTGCAAGTTTGAATGTTTCGTACTATAATTGCTTGTAAAATATACTTTAGATACACATATTATATATTATGCTTTCAGGTAATGTGTACTGCAAGTTTGAATGTTTTGTATTACGGTTGCATTTAAAATATACTTTAGATATACAAATTATATTCTACAGTTTCAGGTAATGTGTACTGCAAGCTTGAGTATTTTGTACTACAGTTGCATCTAAAATGTACTTCAGATACACAAATTATATACTACACTTTCAGATAATATGTATTAAAATTTGAATATTTTGTACTACAGTTGCTGTAAAATGTACTTCAGTTATAGAGATGACATACTACACTTTTAGATAATGTATACTACAAGTTTGAATGTTTTGTACTATAGTTGCTTCGAACATGTACTTCACACAACAAATTATATATTATCACTTTCAAATAATTTCAAAATATAATTTCATGTATAAGAAGTATAAATCCCAAGAAAGTGAAATATAACTTTCACGTCTTTTAGGTACAAATCAGAGATTTTCAAAAATTACAACAAGAATCATACATATAACAAATGGATTTAAGTTTTTAACAACTAAAAAAGAGTTCAAACAAACAAATATGAGAAAATCTACCTGCAAAACTTATAAAACTGAAAAATACACACATTTGAAAGATAGCAAAGTTCACAAAATTAGTAGTAGAAAACATGTCTTTCTGAACCATGTTCTCTTACTTCTGTTCTTCACTCATTGGTATTTATGGTTGTTCCATTTTTGCACAGTTGTAGAGAAGTAGGGTCTTTTTTTTTCCTTCTTGCATCAGTTTTGTTTTTCTTTTTCCATTCTCTCTTCCATTCGCGCCCTTTTGTTGGTAAACGAGAGGCCTTTTTTCGCACCTTTTTGCTTTACAGAGGAGAATATAGTTTCCAAACCAAAAGAAAAGAAAAGAAAAAAAGTGCTTTTGAAGAAAAGTTGTCATTTGATAGAGTGGGGAGAAAAAAAACTGCCATTTGTTGGGCTTTTTTGTTATTTTGTCCAGGTATAAGGATATTTAAGTCTTTTTCAAAGATTTGGGGAGTGATTTCTAAAGTTTGGAAAAAAGTAGGAAGTTTAGTATTTAAAAAATCAAGTGGGGGGATAAAGTATAAAATGAAAGTAGGTAGAGGGATTTAATCTTAATTAACCGAAATTATATTTCACTCGTATAAGATATCATCAAATTAAATGATATATTTTTTATAATAAATTTTTTTATTTCACAATAAGTTATTAATTTGTATTTTAAAATCTAAGTACATTAAATGCTTGCAAATATTTTTTTAAAAAAAGGTTAGAAGACGTTTAATTAAAAAAGACCAATTAATCATTCGTTTCCACAAATACCTCAACAATTCCTGTTATCAAATTTTTTCAACTTTTGATAACCTATTAGATTTTTAATTTTGCCTCCATGATTGAGGCAAAAAATTCATTTAACCTTCTTTGTGGTTTCTTTTTTCCTTCGTCTACTCGAACTATTTGAAGAAATTTTCTACCCGATGTTTAACTTGTTTAAAAAAATTTGAAAATTTCATGATAAAATTCAAATTGGATCAATTTGGGACATGATTTACCCGACCAATATAAGCATTGTCTGCTTCAACGGCTCCCCATGCAAGAAATTCACCCACGAGAAAAGTATTGCAAAATTGTGGGGACTAGTATTACTATATAAGTAGAGTCTTCATGCACAGCAAAAAATTCCTACAATCTCCGACAATTTGTTGCGTAATTTGTCCACTTCCCAAAGATCAACTTTTCCTAAAATAACTCATTAACATAATTTTTTAAGTATATAAATGTATATCACAAATAATTATTTGACATTTCTATTGCAAATTCAATTATTTTTTTATTAATTTAAAAATAAAAAAAAACACAAAAAGATATTAAAATACAATATGTATTGAACTCAAAAGGTCATTTAAAGAGAAGCTCAATTTGTTGGGCTGAAAATATGTATGAAGTCATTTAATAGATTGGAGCCCACAATAAATAAAATGGTAGTCACTACGTTAGTACAATAAACTCTCAACATACTGTCAAAATCCGCTATCAATTGCTCTTACAAATAGTAGATTAAATGTATCTATTATCTTGCCAACTACTAATCAAAAAGAAAGGTTATAATTTCACATTTTAAATCCAACGGCTCAAATTAAATATATTTTTACATCCCTCATATGAGATACATGCAATCAAGTTTGCACCATACACTATTTCATTAAGTATTGTATGATAAACTTGTTAAATAAGATTTATATTTATAAAATAACATACTATATCTATATTATTTATTAAGTGTAAAGGAGTAAGAATAACTATCTAATATGTTATTTAATGTATTGATGTATTGTACCTTTTCCTTTTTCCTTTTTCTATATTTATATTATTTATACTCTCCTCCCAACTTTATTTTTCCCAATTTTTTTCTTCAACCACTTTATTTCATATAATAAATCAAAACAAATACATTACATATATGAGAAAATATATTAATTGCTATATAAAAACTAATTTTTTTAATTTTATTTAAATATTTTAAGTTTGAACATAGAGATTGAATGAGTCACCACCTCTAGTAATTAAATATCATATAAGGTCAGAATGTTCTAGTATTCAATAACCACCCATTACTTAAGGTAAGTTTAAATTTAATTTTAAATATGATAATAAATGTGTGATTAAGTTCAGTGAATTATCTATCATGTACTTAAATAAATCATGGAATAATTCTAACAAAGAGATTAGTTTTACCTTAAATTTAGTTTGTATGTGAAGATGAATTTTATTACTAGCCATGATATGAAATCAAGTCCAAATCATTGTATAAATTAGATTTGATAGAAGCATCTAAGATTTAGAAAGAAGAACAAACGAAATTAGGTAGATGAAGTGATTTTATTTATTTGATGACAGTTATAACTTTGAGGCTTTTGTACATTCTCTCCCCAAAAGTATTATATAATTGTCAAATTATAGTAGTACAGCTTTTAGTGTGAAATCACTTAATTAATTGATCAATATTACAGTAAAAGAAAAAAGGAGTCTAATTTTCTAGTTAATGCGGCATTGATAAATTGATTGCCCAAATAACAATTGGATCACCATCCGAATTGCTAATTGGATAGGATCTGAACCTACGGAGTTTTAAATTAGCAGCTAGAGCCCTACAGATGTTGAATTGGTAAAAAATAACCCATTATGAAGTCATATAGGTTTGATACGTTGCTTCTCTCAAAGAAAAAAAGGGGGGGGATTTGATCTGTTGCCTGTCATATTGTAAATAACAACATTTCTTCTTCTTTTTTTTTTTAAGAATTAACCGCGCTTGACGGGGGGCTTAGGCAAGGAGCCCCAACCAGTATATGGCAAACTTAAAAGAGAGGCATTTACATCAAGTTCAAAGGGATTACATCACAAAATGACTATACATAGCCGGGCACAAAATCTGGTTCAAAGGTCTCCCAGCCGCAAGCCTATACATCCGAATCGAGAAGAAATAAAATAAAAAAGGGGGGATTACTTAAATCTAAAATAGGAGAGTTTGAGATCCTCCATTCGGATTAGGGTCTTCACTCTAAGTGGTAAATATTGATAAGATAGCTCAAGTGGGCAATCCAAGTGACCAGCATTTTTCGCCAAGTAATCGGCCACCTCATTCCCCTCTTGATATATATGAGCAAAACTGACGTTAAGAGCTTGCTTGCGAGAGACGGGATATTTCTGCCAGAATGTGTGCAAAAGACCAGTGATGACCATCCTCATTGCAAATTATAGAGAGAGCCGCTAACGCATCCATTTCAACAAGGATGTTGGAAATATTCTTGTTCTCACAAATTTGAAGACCCTTCTTGACCGCGGTTAGCTTAGCAAACATATTAGTTCTACTGCCCAAGGGCTCTTGGAAGGCGAAAATGACGTTCCCATTATGATCACGAAGAATACCCGCTGCTCCAGCATGCCCGGGATTCCGAGAGCGAAACCGTCCGAGTTGAGTTTAAAATGACCAGCAGTTGGGGCATTCCAGTGACCATTTTGTAAGGTCCTGACGGCAGAGGAGGAACATGGAGCCCAAAGAAGGCAGCAGCATCAACATATCCAGACCAATGTTTCGGTTGCAAGAGTAATGCGCTGGCAACAGTATGAATAAAATTCTGGACCCTCCAGATTGCTCTCCCAATCTGTGAAGCAAGTTCTTTGTGCTTGATGTCATTACGGCTACACCAGATGAACCAACAAATGAGCATGGGGATGACAGTCATAATGTGTAGCTTCACTCTTGATGAAGACCTATTAATCCAAGCTTGGAAGAGAAGAGAAATGTTAACTATATTCGGCATAATGCAGTGGAAAACTTGGGCAAAGTGTTGCCAAGCTTCCTGAGCATACTAGCAAGTGATAAACAAGTGTTCCGTGGTTTCCATATCATCACAGTGCCTGCGCTTAGAACCAATAGAATTCCTTTTTGTTGTAGCTGAGAATCTGTGGGAATCAAGTTAGAAAGTAACCTCCAAACAAAAGTAGACATAGTAAGGTTAAGAACTTTATTCCAACACTAAGCCAAAATAGAATTAAAAGTGCCAATCTTCCGCGTGTGTGCCCAAGCGGTTTTAGTGGAAAAGATACCTTTGCAAGAGAGTTTCCAATACATGATGTCCTTGGATCCTCTAAGGATGGGAGCACAACAAACTTGTTCAACAATGTTCGTAGGGAGCACATCCTCCAATCTCCGCTTATCCCATCTACCATTAAGAAAAAAGGAATGGATACGAGAATTATCAATGGTGTTTAGGTTCAAAGTGGTGTTCAAGGATAGCTTGATTTATCAATGGTGTTGATGTTCAAGGTGGTGTTCAAGGATAGCCCATCAAGCCAAAAGTCATGCCAAAAGGATATATTGCCCTCCCCATTAGCCTAAAAGATGTGTTGCTTGGCTTCGCCTTGAATAGCACAAAGTCTTTTCCAAACGCTCCAATTATGAGGAGACACTTTGATAAGGAGGGGAAGTTTATTACCACAGTAGCAATTTTTGAGGAATTCGGGCCAAAGAGAGTTTTGAAGTCTAAATCACCACCAAGGTTTGAGAGTGAAGATGTATGTGGTATCATGGAAGCTTCTAGTGTTAAGCCCACCCTCAAAGCAAGGGAAATACATATTATCCCAAGCTTTCTAATAGATTTTGGATTTAGAAGAAGTAGAGCCCCAGAAAAACCTATTGAAGAGTCTTTCAAGTTTTAGAAGAATCGACTTGAGGGGATTGAGGACTTGAAGAATGTAGAGAGGGTGCTTTATGAGGGTGAGTCTACCACCGACGGAGAGTTTAGAAAGGTCTCAACCCATAATTTTCTTCCTAACTTTGGCAAGAATGGAATCATATAATGAGGACTGTTGTTTGCTTTTGTGGAGGGGGGGCTCCAAGGTAGGTAAAAAGAAAGGATTCATGGGTGAAGTCGATGAGGTCATGGATAAGATAAATGAGGGAAGAGTTGTCTTTGAAGGCAATGAAAGAACTTTTAGAGGGGTTAATGAATTGGCCCGAAGTGTTTTCATATATGATGAAGAAGTGTTTGAGGACTTATGTGTTTTGAAGGTTACCTTTGAGGAATATAATGACATCATTGGCATAAGCAAGGTGAGAAACACAAATGTTCTTGTCAATATCAAAGAAAAGGCTAGGGTGATGATAGAAGAAAAAGTTCAAATTTCTGGAGAATAACTCAAATGCAATAACAAACAAGCCAAGAGAGAGGGGGTCACCTTGTTTGAGCCCTCTTTTAGAATGGAAGAATCCCATAGCCTTCCTATTAACTATCATCGAGAACCAACAATTAGATGTAAGATTTCTCATCAAATTGATCCAATGTCTGGGAAATCCAAATTTGCCTAAGATAGCTAAAAAAAGGTTCTAGATGATACGATCATATGTTTTTTGCATATCAAGTTTAATGATGGCATTCTCTTTATTTTTGCTTAGGCTGTAGACCATATTTTGGGCAAGAAGGATATTATCATAGATTAACCTATCTTTAACAAATCCACTTTGGGTCAAGTTGATGATGTGGGGGGAGGATGTGGTCAATCTTGTAGCACATAAGTTTAGAGAGGATTTTATTGGTGGTGTTGCAAAGGCTTATAGGTCTGAAATCCTTCCAAAAGCTAGGGGATTCAATTTTGGGAATGAGGGTAATGGTAGTGGTAGTGAAACCTCTAGGGATGGGTGATCCATTGAAAAAGTCCTCAAACGCCTCGACAACATCATTTTCAACAATGTTCCAACAGTTTAAAAAAACTTAGATGAAAAACCAAATAGGCTAGCAACACTATTAGGGTAAATGTCAAAAATTGTTATCTTGATATTTTCCTCAGAAGGAATAGAGTATCACTATTATTATTATTGAGAACTTTAGGGATGCAATTGAGTTCATGACCTATGAAATCTCTAGCTTGTTCCAATAATAAATCCTTAACGAAATCCACAGTTGACTATTTTATGTCTTTCTCAACAATGATTTCAACCCATCGGACTTGATTCTTATAGATCATAGCTTTCACATGTTTCTTTTTGGCCATAGCTTGAAAGAAATAAGAGTTCTTTTCCCTTTTCTTAAGCTACTGACAAACAGATTTTTACTTCTAATAACCATCCTCCATGGTAAGAGTGGCAGTGAGGATGGCGTTAGAGCATTTGAGAGATATGAGGTTTTCCATAGAGGGCTTTTGATCATGTCTTTTCTCATCACAATCCATAGCATCTTTGGCCATCTTGATCTTACTAAAAATGTTTCCAAAGACCTCTTGGTTCCATCTCTTAAGAACCTTTTTTAAGTGAATTAATTTTAGATAGATTTTGAACATGCCCGAAGCTTGCAGGGAAAGCTCCAACATTTTTCAATTGTGTTAAAGAAGGTATGGTGTCAGATCCACAAGTGTTGGAATCTAAAACTAGAGGGCTAGCTGGATGAAGAGGGGGCGAAGGAGATAAGAAAGGAGTGGTGGTCCAAGCTATATCTTAGGTAATGTTGAACTCTAGTGGCACTAAAGTATTACACCAATTAGAAGAAAAGAGAACCCTATCAAGCCATTCCCAGATAGAATTGCTAGTCCAAGTAAATAGAGATCCCTCAAATCTAATGTCCTCAAGGGCACATTCCACAATCATGTCACTAAACTCTTCCATAGTAGCACTATCCGGAGGAACGCCATCTTTTTTCTCTTCCAAACTCAAAATAATGTGAAATCTCCACCAATAAACTAAGGGAAATTAGTATTAGAAATATTTTTGATGTCATCCCAAAGGAATTTTCAAGCAAGCTTAGTGCATTTAGCATACACAAAGGTGCAGACAATATCCAAAGGCCAAAATAGACAAGAGATTTAGACATGAAAGAGTTGTTCCATGTCAAGAAGCACTAAAACTTCAAGATTACCATCAAAAGACACTAGTTTTTTTTATTCACTTTGGTAATTTCCTTGCTAAATCCTAGTATATAAGGCATGTATCTTTCATCAAGTTGAGTTTTAGGCTCAAGAAGCACAAAGAGTATAAAGTTATGATCTTTGATAATACTATGGACAATTCTTCTAGTTTTGACATTCCCAGTACCTCTGATGTTCCAAATCATGTATTGGTTCATTTGTTGGAGTGTTTGGGGGTTTGTGTTTAGTTGGCTTTTTGGTGATGAAAACATCATCAATGGGATGTGGTTGGGGAGAAAGGGATCTCCTGGATGATAGGGATTTAGAATGGCTATGTTTGGACTTGTGGTGACTGACTATAGGGGAGGATATCCAGGCCTAAGTTGGAGAGAGGGGGTCTCTTGTCCGAAAAGAAAAAGGATCTAATGATGTTTTGAGCTGGTGGGCATCATAAAAAATCTAGGTAGTAGATAGCTAAACATGAGGTGTAGATGAGGGAAAAGCCTGAAGATTTGAAGTTAAGGTAGAGAAAGAAGAGGTTTTTTGCTTTCTTTTTTTGGTAGATAATAGTTTAGCCTCCATGCCAATTTGCGATTCATGAGCATTACTATTTCTAGCACCCTTAGGAAGGTCCTCATTAACATTACAAAATTCTCCCAACACAGAATTACCACCCACAAAATTCTCATCCTTATTCAATTCAACATTATTCATTTCTTGATCATTTTTATTTCTAGATCGCACAACCAAAGCAACATTTTCCACAGAATGATCATCCACTCTCAAAGCATTAAAAGAATTTCTCACTCGAATAGAGACAAAGTGTTTCATTCTACTAGATTCTCTTATTTCAATTTGATTAGATGAGTGAACCTGAACTAATTTACCTTTATCCTTTCTAGAAGTTCCAGTAGCATTCTCCTTATCTACTTTAACTTGAATTTTATGCCGAGGGGTTTTGGAGCATTACCATTGATGTAACATGTTCCTTCATTATGACCCACGTGCTTGCAATAAACATAATATTTCGGCATATTCTCAAAGATGACTTGAAATATAGAAATCTTTCTATTTTGCTCTATAGCTATTTCTTTTGAGAGAGGGCATTTAAGGTCAATTTCCACACAAAGACAAGCAAAGCTTACTCGTTCTCTTTTCATAGTCGCCTAATCCATTTTAAGGGGCTTGCTAAGGGATTCAGTTATGGTAAAGAGAGATTGAGGTTTGAAAAGGTGAAGATGGAAGGCTAGAATGCAAACCTAGACCAAAACCACTAAGGATTCTTAAGTTAGGTTGAAATAAGGAGACCAAGCTAAAGTACACATGGGGAAACCCTCGATTAACCACTCTCTTTTGAGCCTGAGAATGGAGTAATCTTCTACATTGCTTATGATGATAACAATGTGTTTGGGGTTAATAGCTCTAACCGAAAAGCTTCCAGAAATTAAGAAATAACTGACAATTTGGGAGACCCAAAAGAGAATTTTCCAACAATAGCAAATTGAAATTTAGATGCCAGGTTTGAAATTTCATCTTGTGGGAAAAGGACCATGGATTTTCCATTATCAGATGAGACATATCCAACCTTGGTCACACTGTAATCAAAGAAAGAGGAAAGATTTGGTGAGGAAGAACGAAGAGGTTCAACACGATTATCACTCATAGCGTAAGCAAAAGATTTAGATACAAGAGGAATTGGGGTTGTGCCAAGGACAGATGGGCACAAAAAAGGATGGGAGGGTGAAGGGTTAAGAGAAGGAGGGACATCAGAAGGGTTAGCTGAAGATGAAATAAGGAGCGGGAAAAAGGAAATAAAAGGGATATTTGGAACATAGGATTTTTCACTGTAAATGGATAGCAACGGGAAATGGGGAAAGGAAGGAGATGAAGAAAAAGGAGATAAGAAAGAGGCGAAGGACAAAGGTTCTATGGGAAGGGGTGCTCTACCAATCGCCAGAGGTAGTGGTGAGGCAGGATCGGGAATGAACAGAGGCAGTAGCAAGGAAAACAAACTGAAAAAGGAAAAGGATTAGAGAGACAGGCAAATGGGTTTTAGAGAGAAGTGAAAGGATATCAACGATCATGCAAAAATTTTCTTACTAGGATTGATATTTCATCGACCGATGGAATTTATCTCCAGATGAATTTTAAATAGCAACATTTATTACTACGGGTATGTTATTGGTCTTCACTTGAATTCTTTTTTTCAATTCATGCTTTATCTTCTATTGTAATGTTATCAATCTATGATAAGTGTGTGTAATTCACAATTAATTATTTTTCTAAAAAAATATTTATACATTTGGTATATATTAATAAAATGGAAAAAAATGAACACGGATTGAAATAGAGGATTTAAATTAATACATATTATGTTCTCTAGTAAGTTTAGAAACTCTTGCTTTTACGCAATTTCAGTATATGAACTTTCACTAGCAACCTCAACGACCTTAACAAATTGTATTTTCAAGTGTTAGATGCACAAATTGATCCACTCAATAATTAAATTTGAATTAGGACAAGATATCTCGTACTCACATCACTTGTCAGTTGTACAAATTTAACACTTCATTTTCAATGGAGATAAAGTTATTTCATCCAACTACTCTCTAAACATTTAACAAGGTATTTAATTATTTTTGTCATGATAAGTGATGAGGGGGAATCATATTATTTTGAAACAAATTTCTTTTAGACATTAAGCCCAACAAAGTATTAAATTTTCATGACAATTGAGGGGCAATCATGTAGTTTTACAATGTAATTCTTTTAGCTAGCCATCAAACTCTTATAATTATGCTGTTTTAGTCTACGGTGAATATGAATTTTAACTGAAAAATGCCCAAGTAAAAATGCATAGTAAATTTGAGAGGTTATAGATTCTTTTGCTCTTTTTTCATTTAGTTAATTGGACTATAATGGATTTGCTTCCCTTCCATAAATTGTCAACATGTTATTGTTAGAAAATAAGGGGTAGGAGGGGGTGAATTGGAATTAATTACTTTTATTTTGATATCAAATAGCTTGATACTTGATATTTAATCAAATTATAATAATGGAAGTTTCAAAAGGAAATAGAGATAAAGTAGAGAATAATAAAGTAGGAACATGAAGGATTTATAGTGGTTTGGCAAAAATTCACATCCACTACTTAAGTTTTCACTCAAAATTTTAATTTGCAATAATCGCTTAAAGTTATAGTTGAAGATTGATACAAAATGAGTATAAAAATTAACTATTAACTTAGCTTTGAGATATTTCCAATGAGAACCTAGACAACACTAGTCACAAATCATGAAATAACACAACTTCCTACTAAGTATATTGTACGACACTAAAACGTTCATAGCTAATTGATCAGAACATTAGTTGCAGCCTCTCTTCTTCACTACCATATATCTCAAGAAAACTAAGCAACTTTATTGTAAGGTTGTTTTTGTTTTTGTTCTATTTATTTATTTATTTATTTTGGCGCTCAATCATTGCTTCCTTTAATAAAGATGAATGCTTGCAATGGTGATACTAACTATCTCTAGAAATAAACTCTGTTTCCAAAGGAAAGTAGGTATATTTGTTGAGTCATTCAAGCAATGGTCAATTCGAAATCTTTGGCAAAAATATTCTTAAGCCAATCATTCAAGTCAATATTTTTAAAATTAGACCGAATAAAAGAATTGACAACATAACTAGTTACTGATTTTACTGGTTCAATAGGTTGGACTACCGGTTCAACTTGTACGATGTCATAATGACGTTATAATTATATTTAATTTTATAAATACATATAATATTTTAATATTAACAAAAAATAAAAATTCTAATAATATAGAAAAAATATTATTTGAAATTTTTTCAATTCTTACTCATTTTTAAATATGTTCTTTAAAAAATAAAAAAGCTACTTCACAATTAGTCAACTATAAATAAAAATAATAATATTTAATATTAATTTAAATAATCATTTATTTCATAATTTAAAACCAAGAAAAAACGAATTTTTATACATTAAATATTCATCACAATCTAAGAGAGATTAAACAAAATAAAACAAAAAAAATAAAAATAAACATCCGCATATAGTTACCTCATCAAATTTTAAGGAAATAAATTCTATTTAAAAAAACTACATGTGTAAAATTTTTAATCATCATCTTCAACTCATAACTTTTTTTTCTTTATTTTTTTTACATCCTTTATTTTTTTAAAAAATTAATTTTAAAATTTAAAAAAATAGAAAAATAAGTGAACCGATGGTCAACAATCGAACCACCACCGGATGAACCAATTTTTGATCAATTAAAAGGGCCATCAATTTTTAAGTTTCAACTAGACCGGATTGGCCTCCGATCACCAATCTGACCAATCAGTTTTGTCCAATTTTCAAAACATGGATCCAAGCAATCTACAATTTGTAGGAATTAGTATAAAAATATGGTAAGTGAAAATTTTTGTCATAATAAAAAACTTAATCCTAAGAGATCCAACAATCTCCTCTTTTTTGATGATGACATATTTGCATTTGGAATATGGGTGCGTCGCCAAGTTATGGTTCCCCTATTTAGAAGAGATTGTGTACAAAAAAATGAAGTTATTTCGTAGAGCCCCCCCAGAGTTACAATGATTTTATACAAGATGAAATAACAAGTAGAAAATGCATAAAATTGGAGATAATATAAACATTTTGCTTAGGTAGCTTTGGTCCCTGCAGATCAACAAAGTTCCAAATAAGGAAAAGTTTCTAAACATTTTTAGAGTAGCTAAAAATAAATGCAAAAAGAAACTCTCCCCCTTCATTATAACAAAAGTAGAGCTCCTTCAATATAAAAGTATCATAACTAACAAATTAGGCAAGAAATTGAATTAGCCAGGAAAATGAATGATTTCAAATTTTTCTTCAAGATATAAAATTGGTCTTCTGGTTGGGGTTTATTAAAAATGGTCTGCAAGTTGATGTTTTGAATTAGTAAATTTTATGTTTATATCTTTTTAAGCACATGATCTTTGAGAGAAATGATGATGAATTTCAATACATTTGGTATGTGAATGAAGCACATGATGCTTTGGGATACTTATGACACTTGTACTGTGATTGTATATCAAAATGAGCGAAAATGTAACCAAAATGAAATTTGTTGTATCCAAATTATTTGAGTGCAGCAATTACCTAGTGCTATGTATTATGCTTCTGTAATTGAATGTAACAATACTTGGTTTTACTACATTGGGCCACAAAATGTTGTCCAAGTAGTTGATAAGTGTTAGTGGTGTTTTTCAATTGATTTGACACACTTCATAGGCAACATTAGAGAAACTAACAAAAGAAAATGAATTTGATTGAGGATATCAAATAGCAATATATGACGAGCTTTCAATATATCACAACATTCATTTGACAATTAGAAGATAAGAATCTAGAAACCTTGCACAAAAAGTAGTAGAGAATAAAATGTCATGTCTGAGGAAAGTAAGATAAAGTAAGCTATCAATAATACCTTTATATGTTGTTTCATCAACACCACTATCACTAAGATTAATAAATTCCAGTTTGGTGTTTAGTGCCATTAGAATGTATGAATCAGTACAACTTTTCATAGCAAAAAGTCATCACAATTTTTCATGCCATACTTTTTATGCAATTCTTTTGTGTATTTTTTGGGAATATGTAAATTCCTTTAGAATTTTCTCTACTTTGGAGTCCAAGAAATAAATTTAGTTCACCCATGAGCTTGATTTCAAATTCACTTTTCATGCAAGCGTAAAACTTTTCACATAGCTCAATTTGAGTCCCACCAATAATAATATCATCGAAATAGATTTAAACGATCAAGAAATTAGTTTTGGAACTTTTAATAAAATGAGTAGTATCAATTTTTTCCATACAAAAATCTTTAAAAATGAGAAAAGAGTTTAACCATTCATGCCATGCTTTAGGAGCTTGTTTCAAGTCATAAAAAACTTTTGACAACTTTAAATTGTGATTAGGAAAGTTTAGGTTTTAAAATCAAGTGGTTGTTCTACAAACACCTCTTCTTTGATTAAAACCATTTAAGAATGCACTTTTGATATAGATTTGAAAAAATGCGATATTTTTTATGATGAAAGTACAAATAACATATAGATAGATTCTGAACATGCAATCAGCACCTATGTTTCATCTTAATATATACCTTCTTGTTACAATTACCCTTTTGTGACAAGTCTTACTTTGTTTCTAATCATGCTCCCTTTATTATCGAGCTTGTTTGAAAAACCCATTTGGACCTCTAATCGGTGGATCTACTGGTCTTTCAACTAAGAAGGTGTTTGGCTAATTTTATTAAAAGGTCTTATAAGCTCCTACACTTTATAAAATATTTTTGGAGCTTATAAGATGTTAAATCTTTTTTTAAAACAAGCTATTAAAGTGTTTTGATAAAATAATATTTTAGAGCTTAGAAGATATTAGTAATGGCATTTTTGTAATTAATATGATTAATATTAAGCTAGCTTGTTAAGATCTTCAAAATAAGTTAGGCACTCCTTACTTTTTTAAAAAGAGTTTATAAGCTCATAACATTTTATTTTAGGAGCTTATAAGCTCTTTTTTAAAATAAATTTACCAAACACTTTTTAAGTCCTAGACATTGATTTTATCAAATTGAGATAGTTCCTCTTTCATTGCTTCTATCAAGAATTCATTGCTCAACTTCATTAATATTACTAGGTTTTGCAAGACATAGGAAACAAGATTAGAATAGTTCAAATCTTCCCATTTTGCCTTTGATTGAGTAGTAATTTTGGGTTGTAGATCACTTAATATTTTATTTGTTGGATAAATGGAGTATGTTTGAACTTTTCAGGGTCTTTTTCTTGAGCAACATCATAACTTTTAATGGTAGTTGTAGTGGTTTCAACATTATTTTGAGAAGTTTCACTTTTAGAATTATTTCTCCTGCGATAGAACTTCAATTATTTTGTCTATATTTGTTGATTCAATACTCAAGGCGTCCTTGGTAGTAAATCCATTAGTTTCATCAAAAACCACTTGTACATATACTTAGACTAATCCATTTCCTTTTATTAAATACCTTATATGCTTTACTATGATGAGGATACCCAACATATTTGATTTTGAATTAAACTTGGTGATATGATCTCTGTCACTCAAGATATAACATTTACATCCAAACATACAAAGGTAAGAAATATTTGGTACTTTTTCATTCCAAAGTTCATATGGAGTTTTCTTAACAAAAGATCTAAAAAATACTCTATACATAATGTAGCATGCAATATTAATAGTTTCTCCCTAAAAGGATCTAGGAAGTTTGTATTCATTTACCATAATGCAAACCATTTTCTTATGGGCCCATTTGGTTTCATTTTCAAAGCTCATTTTTACATTTTTTACTATTTCAAAAATGAAACACATCACTTTTTATATATTTTCACCCAATATCATTCTCATTTTTATTTTTATTATTTTTTTAAAATACGTTCTCCACTAACCTATACATTTTCTCCCAATAACTTATATATCTCCTCTCTCTCTCTCTCCACTTAGTAAAATCAATATAATCATTATTTTTTCAGCAATTTATCCAGATACTAACTCATTTTCAACTCATTTTTACTAACTTTTCAAATTTTAGAAATGATGAAAATGAAAATAAAAATGAATGGGCTCATAAGTATCCTATTTTTTCTACCTATATTCCATTCTATTGAGGTGTTTTTAGGGCTGAACGACTATGATTGTGACCATGTTTGTCACAAATTGTAACAAACTCATAGTCATCAAATTCAGTATTTTGACCACTTAGAATTTTGTTTATGAGATAGCGTTTTTCATTTTATAATTTCCTTATGAGAATTTTGAATGAGCATAATGCTTCAATTTTATAAATTAAAAATTGAACCCAAGTGAAATGTGAAAAATCATCGACAATCATAAAAGCATACTTTATTCCACCAGGTGATGAAATTTTTGTAATCTCCAAAAATATCAAAGATTAAGAAGTTCCAAAGGTCCAAATGATAAAATGCCATTTGTAGGTTTAAAAGATACTTATGGCTTTTTCAACAAGATGATTTAAAGGCTTCATGTTAACATGACCTAACCATTTATACTATGTGTAGCTAGAATCTTTAGTGCAACAAAGTATTCAATATTTTAACTAGATAGATCATCAAGATTTATGCAATTATCATATTTCAATTGTTATTGCTATGATAATTTCATCATCCTTAATTATAATATAGTTTGAGGGTTGAAACCGTACCTTGTAGCCAATATCACATAATTGACTAATATATACTTGAAAAGTTGTGTTTTAGTCAGTCGACCAACCATATATTTTTTAACGGATGTTCTAAGCCTTCTCCACGAGTGCCTTTTTCGATAATATTTTCTTTAGTGTTTTCAACAAGTACATCTCCTCCATTAAAATCTTTTTATTTTGAGAAGGCTAACTTATCTCCTGTTATGCGTCTAGAATATTTATGGTCTAGATGTTTTTTGTCCTTCTAATAGGTTTGTTTGTTTGATTCCTACAAAACACAACTTCATCTTAGGTACACATATTATCAGGTCCTTACAAATAAACTTTGGAAACTAGATTAACAATTTTGATGCCTCTCTTTGGTGGACATTTTTAGGAAATATGTTTGGTTCTTTTGCAAATGTAATAGACTATTCTTTAATTTATGTTCTTATTGGAAGATCGTGTTACATGATGAGCATGTGGTTCGAGCATTTTGTTTTGGACCTTAATAGGTAGGTCTTTTCAATTGTAAATTTTTTTTTTAGTAGCATAACATTTTTATGTTCAAGTTCTTTATTTTTCTTGCAAGTTTGTTCTATTCTTCATTATCCCTTTTTAAAATCTTACTACAATTTTGAACTAGTTCAAATTTTTCATTATATATAAATTGAAGTTATTCTTTAAAAAATATGATTTCTTCATGAAGTTGAACTAACTGATTTTGATAATTTCCATGCAAATTAAGTGAAATGGTACTTTTGCATGCAATGTGAAAGTCATTGGAATGTTTCAGAAACTTATCCTCATTGTCAAATTGACTTCAATATAAGTCATCCAATGTGATGGTCACAGCTCTTTGCTTTGAATTTTTCTTCTACTTTGGACTTCAAGTCTCTTATGTCCAACCTCATGACCTTCATGACATTTATTCTAGTTGGACTTTTGTTGGTCAGGATTGCTTCTTCTAGGATTAGCTTTGGTATCCCGTTTGAAGCAATTTTTTGTCTTTATAAGTTGTCTTAGACTTCTATTAACCATTGCAATTTTATCATTGGTTGTTTCTTTGTCAACTTCTTCAATGTCATTATTCTAGTCAACTTAATCTATGTTGAAGGTGATGTTCTTCTTGTACTTGCATCCATAACTTTCCTAAAAGTCATGTCATGGGAGATAAATAAATTGATTAGCTCTCCCATAGTTAGCATTTTAAGGTTTTTTAGATTCATGAATAGCTTTTAGCTTGGAGGTCCACTCTCTGGGTAGTGATCAGGAGATCTTATGCACCTATTCACTTTTGGATATGGCTTTTCCCAATGCAAACATTAGATTGGCAATCTCCTGTTCTCATTGAAAACATTTTATATTTGTGAGTAACTAAAGAAATTCTCTCTTATTTTACTTAAGATGTCCCAAGTGGCCTGAAGTATGTTTCACATGTCCTTTGCCGATGAGCAAGTACTAACACAATTATACTTTTCATTGGTTAGAGCACATGAGAGTTTGTTCTTTGCCTTGATATTCATGGATAAGATTTTCTAGCCTTCAATGGTCAGTTCATTTTTGCCTTTTGAAGTCATATCTTTATTTTTTGGAATCAAAGACCCATCAATGACAATGTTCTCTAGGTTAGAATCAAATGCAAAAATGAACTCCTAAATCCAATTCATTCAAGTTGTGTAGTTGGTTCCATCAAATAGCAATGGATGAGTATAAGCTTGGCCCTTTGCACAAACATCAAAATTCAAGAAAAGCCATTTGGATCTTTAAACTCAAGTTGGTTAGAACTCATAATTGAGTAGGAGGCTCTGATACCAATTATTAGAAATAAGGACCAAGATTGGGTGAATTGGAACCAATTACTTTTATTTTGATTTCAAATTATGTGATGATTGAATTAATCAAGTTGTAATATCCGAAGTTCTATAAGAAAAATAGAGTTAAATTACAAAACAATAAAGTAGGATATGAAGGATTTATGGTGGTTTGGAAAAAACCTACATCAACTACCTAAATTTTTACTTAGAATTTTAACTTATTGTCGAAAATTTCACATGGAGATTATTACAAAATGAACATCAAATTAATCATCAACTTAGCTACAAGATCCTTCTAATGAAAGCCTACACAATACTAATAAGAAATTTATCAAATAATACAACTTTCTCCGAAGTACACTGTAAGGTATTGGAACTTCCCCAACTAATTGATTCTTCTCTTACTTCACTATCGGATGTCTCAAGAGAACTAAACAATTTTATTACAATAGTTATTTTTTTTTTCTGCATTCTTTTAATTTAACTGTTGTTTCCTTTCAATAAACAAGAGAAAGGATGTTTACAACTGTTATCTTGACTATCTCTAGAAACACCTTCAACTTTTAAAATAAAATAGGTACAATTATAAATGTTACTTAAGCTATCAATGAGTGAACTTTGGGTCTAATTCAACCACAAAAGTTACTTTAATAGGTGAAGATTGTCCAATGCCATATATAAATACCACAATTTAAAACTTCTGCGATATGGGACACTAACATAAGCAACAACCAATTCAAAATCTTTCCCAAACTCTGATTAAGGTAATCATTCTAGTAATTTGCAATTCATATAAATTAGTAAATATATAAAAAAGATAAGTCCACAATTTGTCATAACCAAAAACTAGATACTAGCCGGGGATCCAACAATTAAAAAAATTTACTTATAATAAAGCGGAAGCTGATAAGTATGGTAGCGTTTTTTATTCTACATAATATGTGTTGTCCAATGTCCAAAAGTTTAGAAGACCACAACCCCGATTATTACATTTTTCTTCTTTTGACCCCATTATTACATGTAACACTTTTAAACAATAGTGAGCATCTTTGTCGTCATTATGCTTAATTTTACATCATTATCAATCCAAAAATCCCGTAAACAGCCTAATAATACTCTACGATTTTTTAGTAGAAAATAGTGGGAAGTTCAATTATTTTTAGCAAGGTAAGTGGCAGATGATCTTCAGAGCTCAAGCTTTCATCTTCAAAGTAGTTTAATTTTCAGCACCGCGAATTTGCTGTAGTCTTAGGTCTGAGTCGTCGGACGCATGCCGTTTGTCCGTGCTTGTTTTCTCTTCTTTCTACTGGGTAAGCTTCTTGGTCTCCATTTTCTACACTTTTTGTAATTTTTCATGTATGTATTTGTGCTTGTTTAAGACCTAAGAGTGTACACATAATGGTAGAGGCTAATGGGTTTCTACTGAAATTGCTTCATTCGCAAATTATGGAGTTTAATTCACTCTTTTCAACCTCATTTTTTGGTGGGATAGGTTGGTAAGGCGAATTCCATATGCTTAGAAGCTTAATAGAGTCATCTTACGTGCTTGTGATAGCCAACATCTAGTTCGAGACCCATTTGCTGGCCAGTTATTAGCTTTGAGAATTTAAATGATGATGGATATTCACGAATAAAGAAATTCTCTGTCAGTTTTGCCAGTGCATTAAGAGATTTCTTGGCTTTCATTACATACAGGCTATTAGGGCGTGTTGAGCATTTACCCTGAGCAAGTGAATTTCTGGTGCTCTTAGTTTGTTATGGATTATTCTATCAAAATTCAGACACTACTTCAGAATGAGAAAAGAAAATGGCTGTTCTTGGTGGGCTTGGTTACTCTGACTCATATACTTTGTCAGTCTTTGATGCTTCCATATGGAAATGCCCTCCTATCGCTATTACTTGATGAGAAGAATAATGTTCTTGAGACAGCCACTGAATCTTCTAAGGACTCTTCTATTAAAACTTTGGTTGTTGGTAAGGTCGGTGGCTCAAGTCTAGATGATGAATCTCTATTGGTGCAAAGAGTAAAGAGCACGAAAATTTACAATGTGAACAGAGATGCTGAGGATGACATGGGATCAATAGAAAAGGACAAGGAAGAAACGATGAATTCTAATTTAGGTGGTGATGGCATGGATGATGATTTTGATTTTGTTGAGGATGAAACCTTAGGTCATGTGGATGTAGACATGGAGGAGGGTTCTATGATGCAAAATGATAGGCCTCATGAGCATGATTCTCTGTCACAAATTGGGGAAGGTGAATCAAGTCAGAGCCTTCCTTTTGCTCAGCTTGCAAAGGGAAGTTTAGAGGTTGTATTAGATTCTGAAACTAGTAAGATGCTTGATAAAACTGCAACCAGTGGGTCTGCCTTATCACCTTTGGTTGTCTCAGGAGCTAAGCCTTTGTTGATTGAATCAGTAGTTCAGAAAAAATCAGAATCTGAGGTAAGCACCTCTGATGCTTCTGACATTGGTGTATCCGACAATAAAATCAAAGAAATATCTGGCAATGAGGGTCATCTGTTGCTGGGAAGTAATTTTGATTCTAATAATGGTTCTTCTGTGCTAATTAAGTCAGTTAAAAAGATGATGAGTTATGAGACGCCACCTAAAACTGTAACACCAATAAATGAGATGCAACGGTTATTAATCCGACATCGTGCTCGTTCACGTGCAATGGTATGTCTTTTACTTGATATAAAGTCAATTCAATATCTTTGTGTTTTATAAAGAGAAGTCAAAGTCTTTGTGTTTTACTTTTATGATTGGATTGTAGAGACCGAGATGGTCCTCTAAGCGTGACCAAGAGATTCTAGCAGCAAGGTTAAAGATTGAAAGTACCCCTGTTTTGAAGAATGATAAGGAACTCTATGCTCCTCTATTTCGAAATATTTCGACGTTCCGAAGGTTAGAAGCTTGCGGCTGCAGTTAAGATAGCTCAATATTGTTCTTTGTGGACTGCAGCTGTTATTTTCATGGAAAAACATCTGAAATTAGTTAACCTGCTATCCCTTATATCTCTTGTTTTTTGTATGACTAGTTCTTAAGTAAAACTGGAAAAAGAACCGATACAAGTTCGGTCTGGAAAGCAAAAGCATGTCTTAAATAGAAACTGCATGATGTGGATTGTACAGGTCCATTTCTGTTTTGACTATTTTTGTGTAAACCTACTATCTCAATTTGGTTTTATGTTCGAATTCATTCAAAATAGATCTATGTTACCCAAACTCTTGTCTTAAAACGATAATATAATATGCGGGCAAACATCTCTTAACCTTAAATGTCTCCTCCTCATGTCTTGTCTCAGCCTGTCCTATTTCATATTATATTCTTTTTCATTATTCTATATGCACACAACTTCAGGATTGAAAGCCATTATACTGTTACAATCTTACTGTTTTCTAAATAGCTAGTTTTTCAAGTAAAGTTTCTAGCTATCAGAGGGATCCTGAAGCTCCTAGCATGATCTAGACAATAGAGAATCCCAAGCACGCAAGCATATGCTCTTAGAAATACGATGAAGTAATATAAAATTGTTGACAACTGTATAATGATTATCCACCACAAAGAAGAAATCCTTGATTGCTATGCACCTGACAACTTAGGTATGAGCTTGCATGTCAAATGAAAATTAGGCATTGCCAATGTTTCACCTGTCCCATAGTAATGTATATGATATTATAGTACGCTCTGTATTATTCTTTTCCGGTTACTACAAAGTTTCTTTCTGCAGCTTCAGTTTTTTCATCCCTCAACAATGTTATTCTGTACTTCTCCTATTGTTTCTTTAATTACACTTTTCTATCTGGCAGGAGCTATGAACTAATGGAACATATGCTGAAGATATATATATACAAGGAGGGTGAAAAGCCTATCTTTCATCAACCAATACTCAAAGGATTATATGCATCTGAGGGATGGTTTATGAAACTAATGGAGGGGAATAAACATTTTGTTGTCAAAGATCCGGGGAAGGCTCATCTGTTTTACATGCCATTCAGTTCAAGGATGCTAGAATACACACTGTATGTGCGCAATTCGCACAACCGGACAAACCTACGGAAGTACTTGAAGGATTATTCAGAAAAAATTGCAGCCAAATATCATTTCTGGAATAGAACTGGCGGAGCAGATCATTTTCTTGTTGCTTGCCATGACTGGGTAATGCTTGACATCCATCTCCGTTTGTCCGTCAGTTTCTTTCTCTGTGTATGTGGTTGCTAGTGTCATGTGTGAAAGTGCACAAGCATGGAAAACGTAAATCACTTCTGATCACAGATATTAAGGAACTTCAGAGAGCTAGATTCTTAGAAAGTACAAAATATAGAGTAGCCTGATTTTGTCAATTTCCTGCAATTGGATAATTTGTGCTCCATCTTATACTGGCATAACTGTTCTTAAAACATCTTGATCTCCATCATTTTATATGTGATGTTTCACGCATTATACATGTACAGGCTCCATATGAAACGAGACACCACATGGAACATTGCATTAAAGCCCTCTGTAATGCTGATGTCACCATTGGCTTCAAAGTAGGACGAGATGTTTCCCTTCCAGAAACATATGTCCGGTCAGCCAGAAATCCTCTTAGAGATCTTGGAGGAAAGCCACCATCACAAAGACACACTCTTGCCTTCTATGCAGGAAATATGCATGGTTATCTTCGTCCAATCTTGCTCAGGCACTGGAGAGACAAGGAGCCTGATATGAAAATACTTGGTCCAATGCCTCCAGGTGTCGCAAGCAAAATGAATTACATATATCAAATGAAAAGCAGCAAGTACTGCATTTGTCCAAAGGGCTATGAAGTCAACAGCCCAAGGATAGTTGAAGCCATCTTTTACGAATGCGTACCCATTATTATTTCTGACAACTTTGTGCCCCCATTCTTTGAGGTGCTAAATTGGGAGGCTTTTTCAGTGATTATTGCAGAGAAAGACATCCCAAAGTTGAAAGACATACTTGTTTCCATACCGGAGCAGAAGTATCTGGATATGCAACTACGTGTCCAGAAAGTTCAACAACATTTTCTGTGGCACGCAAAGCCAGTCAAGTATGATCTCTTCCACATGACCCTTCATTCGATCTGGTACAATCGAGTTTTTCAAATAAAATCCAGGTAACAATTTGAAATCCACCTGCTAAGCATGGAGCTAAATAATGTGAAGTTCAACGGCAGCAGAGGTGGATGTGTGAAAGATATAAAAGAAAGGTACACATGCTTGTTGACTAAGTCCTTCTAGTTTGGTTCATCTAGATATTCGACTGCTTATCCAGCAGCTCCCAGTTCAAGAGGAGGGACAAAATCATTTGAACAGCAGGAACTTAATATTATGCAGCAAATAGGTTCTGTATAGAGATCTTATTGTGCCTGTGACTTGTGGTTTGGATTTTAGACTCTGCTTTAATTTTTAAGACATAGCGAAAGTTATTAACAAAAACAATTTAGGAGCTCTTCAACTGTTCATGTACTTAATTGCGCTGTAAAGATCTTTCACTTTATATTCTTTTCAGTAGCAGGAAATCAGTTACCTATCAAGTGAATTATCAACCCTTTGGGACCCCTTCTGTTGGTTCCAGTGTATTGGTTGCTTATGTAGCTGATCTGCAGAGGCAGTATCCTTTTGTAAATGGATTCATTTTTATGGGCACTTATTTGGCATTTGTTAAAAATTAGACATATTTATTTGAGATATGTTCAATATACAATGATCTTTTGTTTCATTCCTATGATTTATCTACCATGTTTGTTGAGGTGTAAATCTAAGTTACAGATTAATGATTGTATATATACTCACGTCAAATTTAAATTTAGATTAATAATTCATATATTTATTTTCTTTATATTTATTTTCCTTCCTTTGCATGATAGTCGATTGAAGGTGAATTATAGCAACAATGATGAGTGAAGATGTTGACTGGCTTGTAACTCAATGATATAAATGTCTCACATAATTTGATAGGTTAAGAGTTCGAATCACAACGAATGATACAAAGAGAAGAAAAACAATGAGAAATGAAGAAGGTAATTCAGGCTGTGAAATTTGTGGGGTAGGATAATGGATTTAATAATAATTGTACATAAGAAATTTTAGTTTTGTACTCAAGAGTGTGGACATTTCATTATTTTTACTTTTAATTTTAATTTATGAAAGAAAAATAAGAAGATAAAAAAAAAAAAAAAATGTGTTCAAGGTGCAGGACAAAATGTGTAATTAGCTACTTCTAAATATTCATACGTGTTCAATTCGAAGAATAGCTAAACAAGATTTCGAAGAGTTCAATTTTTCTGCTTTGTTGAATCTTGTTCCAACAGCTCGGTGCAACTAAAAAGCCCGACACAACTAATGCAGGGACATTATAACTTGGTCCAGTGCAAAACAACCCTGTCAAGGCGGCAGGGTGGTTGGGGCTGTGCCCACCTCATTAATAAATAGTCAAATACTGATTATACAGTGATCGTGCGAATAATAAACAGATTTTTTCTAAACAATTCTTTCCAAGTTAACCAAGAACTTACTGAATTAAATTAAGGAATAGTGGGTTGTCTTTTTCTACTTTTTGGCTTGGTCTAAAATATCAAAACTAGAAATTCCGCTTCTTTTTCTCGGTCAACCAAATAGACTTGCGCACACTTAAGCTCCTCCGTTTGTATCCCTCCCTTCCTTCCTATTGTTATGCATCTCCTGGGATAGGATACAGAATTTCAGAAAAACAGTTCAAAATAAAATTTTTGAATATATATTTATATTACTGGCCTAAAAAAGTAATGGTAAACATTGGTAGGAAAGGAATATTTTCAAAATCTAAAGTCTTATTTTGTAAAATATCATTTTGAAACATTTTAAGTAGAAATATAAATTAATATATGCTCTAAGTTAAAAAATATCCTAATTGAAATTGAGAATTGCACTTTTATTGTTTTTTGAGACGACGTGTTGTCATTCAAATTGATTTGTATTGTTATTTTCTTAAAAGCAACGTGTATATTAATTTTGCCAATTTATAATAATCTATGGATGAGTTAGGTTCTAAATTTAAAAATTTCAATTAGATGTAATATTTTTAAGAAATATTAGAATTGATGAATAAAAATTCTTTTCACTTAAAAAACTAAAGGAAAACGAATGATTAGTCAACAGAAGCAATTTCTGAATGGTTTCCAATCCAGCAAATTGCACAACAAACAAAAGAGGAAAAGAGAAATATTAAGTGAAGGTCAACGAAGACTCTGATAGTGGCGGATGCCCAAGATGTAGGCTGTCATAAAGTGGACTTTTTCATTTCTTTCACACAGTTCAGAGAAGAAATTAAAACACGCAAAGTGACAAACAATTAAACCACTGATCATTCCACTTATCCTACATCCTTTTTCTTACCTTGTCTAATTCCTATTCGTAAACAAGAATATATACTTAAAGTTATTAAGACAGGGAAGGGAGGATGAGGATTCAGGACAAGAACTCATCAAAGTTGCCGTCTGGAGGTAATAATTTCACCATTCATGCATGCGCCGAGTCAGGAGATATTATTGGCTTGCAGAGGTTACTTCAACACAACCCTTCTCTTCTTAATGAAAGAAGCATTCTTGTAAGATCTATATATCATTCCCTTCTCTTTCATTAATTTCTCTGTGTAATTTGCAGTCTGCACCTCACAATCATCTCTTCTAAACCGCTTTTTCATATTGTATTATTCCATAAAACTATGCATGCGTGTACCAAATGTAACTGAATATTCATGATCATGAACAATCAGAACTTAAGGAGATCGATATTTTACATGCTTGGTATGTATGTATACATATACAATGTATGTACTATTTTAATTATACTTTAGTTTACCATATGCGTGGAGTATAGCCTACTCTTGCCTTCGTTTACTATGTACAGAGTAGTTTACCCTTATTTTGTTAAATATACATGCATGGTCTATGACAAATTATATCTGATTTGTCCATTCCTGGAAAATAATGCGAAAAAAAGAGACTGCCATGATATGATTTGAGGGGAAATTAAAGAGACTGAATTGATAATTAGGGTGGTTTTGTAGCTTTTAAATATTCAAGCTTGTTCACTGTTTACATTTTTATTTTCTCTTGACTTTTCAATGCTTTCTCAAAGTCAATGTGTAGACTTGTCCACACCGAATCAACGGCCTGGATTTATGGGATTTGTGCTAATCATTGATTACAGATGCATCAACATGCTTGCCTTGTTTCAATATTTCAATCAACTTAACATTGTGAGGAACATATCAACGTCAATCTTGCTAAGTACGCCCACCCATATGTATATATATATGTATGAATAACAGTCCAGATTTTGGCATTTGAGAGATTTTTCGAATTATCTCCTTTTTATAATTTCTTAGTTCTTGATGAGGTACCTATTTGACTGAACAGTTTCTTCCTGCATCAGTTGCACCAGGTTTTGGGATCAATCATCAATCCTTATTTTCTTTTCTTATTCAAAATGTTAATCTCTAAACATATAACAAATTTGGGAAACACAGACAGTACATTTTATACTCTCAGAAAGATTTAATATGATATCCTGAAGGAACTGGTGAATATCAGGGGTACCAGTGTTGTGCAATGGGATTGAATTGATATCTAAGGTTTCAGTTTCATTGATTTGTCCGTACAGGTTAGGAAAAATAGACGAATTTGGAAAAAATTTTGCTAGGAATTACCAATAAAATTAGAATATTCATAGTTATCAGCAAGGATTTTAAAAAGTTCCATTAACTGCCCAGCAGTTGGTCAAAGAAGAGCAACATGTTGGACATTATGAATGCCCTCTCTGCTTTCCAAGTATAAGTACATGTGAGTTTATCGATACCCAAGAGCTTTCTTTATCAATATCTTGAACTACAGCAAACATTTTCCAATATGTTTCTGTGTCCACTTATAATATACTCTTTAGAACAAGTGCAAGTGCTCGTGATTCATAGAATAAATCCCTCTTATTCCTCTGTTCCATATATTTTGCTATTATATACTCTTTGTTTTCTTGAGGAGCAGATGGTACAGACTCCATTACACATTGCTGCTGGTCTCAATAGAGTTGAGACAGTAAAGTATTTGCTTGACTGGAGAGGACCGGGGAAGGTGGAGTTAGAAGCTAAAAATGTTGTATGTATATGCAACCCATTGACTTAATTGCTGTTCTTTCAGAATTAGAAGACTCCTCTCTGCCATTTCCAACCTTATGTTGATAAATTTTGTGATCATTGCAGTATGGTGAGACCCCATTACACATGGCGGCTAAGAATGGATGTAAGGAGGCAGTCAGGATGCTTCTTGAATATGGGGCCTATGTGGAAGCAAGAACAAATGTACTTGTTTTTGCTACCCATTTTCTTGTCTAGATCTTTTATCAGAGCTTCTGCTATGTATAACTCACTGAATTTACCTATTTTGTTTGCATCTTCTCATAGAATCTGATGACTCCATTACATGTTGCTGTTGGTTATGCACTGCGCTCTGGAGACAACATGATCATTAAGATATTGTCAGAGTACAATGCTGATTGCTCAGCAAGAGACAATGTATCTATGTTTGATCAGTTGATGATATTCTCAGTTCCCCTCATATCAGTTGAAGATACTTATAATGATGTACTTTTGATGGGCAGGAGGGCATGATTCCATTGAATTATCTCCCAGCAGGCCTGCAAAATGAAGAATTGATGAGCCTCCTATACCAAAATGGTGCAGAACAGATTCAAAATGTGACACAACAGATTCAGAATTTTACACAACAGATTTACAATACAACAGGCAACTCATGTAATGGATTCCAAAATGTGAGCAATTACAGTACAATGGACTACTCATCCACCGGCTACCAAAACGTTGAAGATCTGAGGAATTATGACAGTGGAATAAAAGGAAAGATGGATGAGTTTGATTATGAACTGTCCAAGATAGTGGGACTGCACGAACTCAAACAGCAACTTGGGAAATGGGCAAAGGGAATGCTGTTGGACGAGAAGCGTCGAGCCATGGGGCTAAATCTTGGCCCAAGAAAACCACCTCATATGGCATTCCTTGGAAATCCAGGGACAGGTAGTAATAGTCCGTTAGTTACATTAGTTTTAACTTTCACGTTCTATTGTGTACTATATGATAAGAAAAGCTCATTTACACTCATAAAAAAGATTTTCACACTGTTCAATCAAAATTTGACATACGCATTATATATTATTTCATTGATTTCTTTATTTTGTTTTTTTGATCCTACACAATTCACAAATGAATCACATAATTTTTCTAATATTAGTCCCTCAAAATTGATCCATTAATTATTCTTTAAGTGTAATATTAAATATTCTATTATTTATTAATATAAGTAAAATTAATATAATAGTAATTTAAATACATGCACGTAGGAATAACGGGCCAAGGTGATCAGTTAATTACAACTAGAAGTGTGTGTGCAGGTAAGACCACAGTAGCAAGAATCTTGGGCAAACTACTCCATTCCGTTGAGGTGCTTTCTTCTGATACTGTAACAGAAGTACAAAGAACAGATTTGGTAGGGGAATACCTTGGTCAGACTGGACCAAAAACTAGAAGAAAGGTATGGACATTTTATGAATTTCTAATAGTTTCTTGTGTGGTATATTTTTCACTTGATGGTTTTTGCAGATCGAAGAGGCGATGGGGGGGATTTTGTTTGTCGATGAAGCATACCGTTTAGCACCTGCGCAGGCGGCAGGTGATCATGTTGACTATGGTGTGGAAGCATTAGAAGAGATCATGTCCGTGTTGGAAGACGGCGAACTTGTGGTTGTTTTCGCAGGCTATACTGAACCGATGAAGCGTGTTTTCTCTTCAAATGAAGGATTCTGCAGACGAGTGACTCATTTTTTCCAATTTGATGATTTCACGTGCAAAGACCTTGCAGAGATGGTGATGATGAAGATGAGCAAGCAAGATGAGAAGAGCCGGCTGTATGGATTTAAGCTCCATCCATCCTGTACTTATGATGCTGTTCTTGCAGTGATAGAGGGGCACTCCACTGAGAAGCTGCGCAATAAAATGAATGGAGGTTTGGTGGATCACATGCTGAATAATGCGAGAGAAAATCTGGATTCAAGGCTCAACTTTGACTCCAATGGTGATGAACTATTGACAATCACATTGAGTGATTTGGTGGCCGGACTTCAACTATTAGCACAGCGGTCCAATGTTGACTGAAGGAGAGGAGAGGTGAAGTTTGATCTATTCCCAATGCACTTGTGTGAGAATCCTAATGCATACATCTGTTGCTAAAAGATCGCTGTAGAAGTTGGAAAACTATATATTATACATTCCTTGGGATGATGAAGTTACCGTTTTCTTATGGTTGTAATTTTAAAGGAGAAATTTTTAAAATTTGTGATTGGAGTGCGTTATTAAGTAGACAATGAATTGATTGTTTGTTTTGCACTTTATATTGATTAGGTAAACGTTGGAAATGGGCATGCTTCATTTTAAAGAGAAAGAGGGAGGCATATATGCTCACGGCCTTCAACAGAATTAATAGCTTTAGAGACCGAATCCATCACTGCAATAATTCAATGGACTTGAGATCATGATTTGGCTAATGTTCCTGCCTGATTTGTGTGGTCAACGCATCCTGATTTAATAAATGTTGTTAAGAATGCATGGGATTAAGCGTCTTCTTGTTAGTGCTCAAAATTGCTATTTTCGGTTATCCATTACAGCACAAATCAATCAAACAAATTTTCCATTGTTACGGTATTATCTGTGTATATGCACAGACTATATAAGTTAGTAAGCTCTCAGCCAGATATTTTGTTAGTTAGCTCGACCAAAGTAGTTAGTTTTCCTCCACTGTGTATAAATACTACTACCTGTATCAATTAACGTGTATGCTCATTTATTCTCCTCAAATTACTGGCTTTTGGACTCAGCACAAATATCTTTTTCCATGCTTTAATACGGTATCAGAAGACAATTGAACCCTACCTTCGCTGCGTTGCGTTCGTCTCTTTCCAATTAATACGGTATCAGCATGAATATCTCTTTCCAAACCCTTTGATTTTATGCATGCTGACATATGGGGACCTTATACCACAACATCTTACATGGGGCATAAATACTTTCTCACCTTGGTTAATGATGCCACCAGGCTCACTTGGGTGTTTCCCCTCCAAAATAAATCTAATGCCATCACTATCATTCCTAGATTCTTTTCTATAATATCTATACAATTTCAAACCAAAATCAAATGCTTTCGCACTGAAAATGCAAAGGAGTTAGCTTTCACTGAATTCTTTAATACTCATGGCATAATTCATCAATATTCATGTGTAGAAAGACCTCAACAAAATTCAGCTGTAGAACGCAAACATCAACACTTGCTCAATGTTGCCAGAGCACTGTACTTCCAATCTAAAGTGTCTCTCACATTCTGGTTTAACTGTATCTTGATTGCCACATTCTTTATCAACAGAACTCCTTCCCCACTCCTCAAACATAAGTCTCCCTTTGAATTCTTATTTAGCTCCTAAGAAGATTACTCACTTCTTAAAGTCTTTGGATGCTTGGCCTTTGCATCCACGTTAACTACAAATAGGCCAAAGTTCAATCATAGGGCACAAACCTGTGTATTTTTTAGCTATCGCTAGGGTATCAAGGGCTACAAACTTTATTACATTTACTCTAAACAAATCTTCATCTCCCATGATGTCATATTTCATGAAAGCATCTTCCCTTTTCACTCTACCAATCAAGTTCTAGATCTTTTTCCCCAGCTAGTTCTTCTTCATTCTCTCCCAGACCACTACATTCCATCTCCAGCCATAGAACAATCTTCATCTCAATCTCACACTCTTCCTCCTACTGCCCTCACTCTTAGAAGGTTACATAGAATCTCCAAAAAACCCTCTTACCTTAGAGATTTTCACTATAGCCTCATCTCTCAAGAATCTTATCCTTCTCGCATTTGCACATATCCTATCTCCAATCACATCTCTTATAATTCTTTATCTCTATCCTAAAACATGCTAGCCCCTTTCTATCACTATTCATGTTGAACCTCAAACCTCTAAACAAGTTAGCTGACTCCTTGAATTGAGAGATGCTGTGAATGCTGAATTAGAAGCTATGAAGCTCAATAATATATGGATAGCCACTCCCTTACCCCTAAATAAACATTCCATTGGCTGTAAATAGGTTTACAAAATGAAATATAACTCTAATGGATCAATTTAAAGGTATAAAGCTAGATTTTCTTGTAAAGGATATACACAACAAGAGGATCTTAATTTTTTTTATACATTCGCTCTTATCGTGAAACTTGTTGCTGTGAAATTGTTTTTTGCTCTTGCTGCCACACAAAACTGGCACCTTATTCAATTAGATGTTAACAATGCTTTCCTCAATGAAGATTTGTTTGAGAAAGGGTATATGGATCTTTCTCCATGTTATTCAACCAACAACAACTTCAGTTCTCAGAAATTAGTCTATAAGCTTAGCAAATCCATCTATGGCCTCAAGCAAGCCTCAAGACAATGGTATGCTAAACTGTCTCAAGCTCTAATCAATCATGGCTTCAAACAATCCAAGTCTAATTATTCACTATTCACAAAGGCCAAGATAGTTCCTATGTTGTAGTCGTAGTATATGTGGATGACATTGTGATTACATAGCCTTCAATTGACACCATCAACTTCCTAAAGCTTTTCCTCTATTCTCAATTTAGACTCAAGAATTTAGGCTTTGTTAAGTACTTCCTACGCTTGGAGATTGCTAGAAATAAATTAGGTATTGCTTTTTCTCAATGTCACTATACTTTACAGATCTTGGAAGACACTAGTTTTCTGACCTACAAGCCCATAGCACACCCATGGATCCTAGCAACAACTCAATGCTACTGACATATGTCTTCTTTTGGACAGTTTTCATTAAAGAAAACATATTGACCACCCACTCTACCTTTTAGACCAGACATCAATTTTGTTGTGCACAAATTAAGTCCGTACATTGCTCAATAAGCTTCCAACATCTTTAGGCAGTGCACCATCTACTAAGGTCCTAAAAGCTCATCCTGGCTATGGTCTCTTTTTCTCAGCATCATCCCCAATCAACTATAGGCCTTATTTAATGCTGATTAGGGTTCTTACAAAGATATTAGGAAGTCCATCATTAGCTTATGCATCTTTTTAGGCTACTTCTTGATCTCCTACAAAGCCAAAAAGCAAACAATGATCTTTCATTCCTAAACTAAGTAGAATAATGAGTGCAAATGGCCTACACTTCTAAATTACTTTGGCTTAAAAAGCTACTGCAAGACTTCCATGTTAACTTGCCCTCTACAACATTGGTCTTTATGATAACTAAGCTGCCATGCGTATTACCTCTAATCCTAGTTTCCATGAACATACTAAACACATTGAAATTGATTATTACTTTGTCTGAGAGAAAGTCATTGATGGCTCTATCAAGCTCTTTCCCATTAAGTCTTCCTTTCAGCTTGCTAACATGTTCACCAAACCTTTATCTACTCTATTGCTTAATGTATATCTTTCCAAGATGGCTATCAATGCTATATATAGTCCATCTTGTGGAGGCATGTTAGAGTTTTAGCTATACATATGTACAGAAAATATCTCAAATAGTTAAGTTAGTAAGCTCTCAGCTAGATATCTTATTAGTTAGCTTAACCAAATTAGTTGGCTTTCCTCCACTATGCATAAATATTGCTACCTCCATCAATTAATGTGTATGCACATTATTCCTGGCTTTCAGACTCAACACATGTCTCTCTCCATGCAACAATATCCATAATCTTGATGAAAAGAAAAATGGGAAGCAAGTAGGCAAGTAGTAGACCATGCTCTCTCTCTCTCTCTCTCTCTCTCTCTCTCTCTCTCTCTCTCTCTCTTGCGCATTTCTTTCATTTTCCCTAAAGGTTTTATTCTTAAGATATTGATTAATTCCTACCCAGTATAAGAAGAAATTAATAGGCATTCAATATGTGGATACATCTTATGGCATCACCCTTAAGGTTCTTTTGGTATGAATTTTGGAGATAATAAGGAATTCATCCATGAAAGAAAATACTTTTACAATTGAAGGAGTTCAATTAATCTTCAATGGTGGAGATCAATTTTAGCTAGCCATGAATGTCATTTAAGGGTGTTTTGGGATGTTCTTTAAGGGATCTTCGAATAGCTTTAGAGAACTTTGCTATTGGATAATTGGATTCTGGGAGCCATTCTAGGTGAAAAATAAGGAAGCTTGATTCAATAAGTATTCAAGAAAGAGTTGCATTCTTGAAAAAGGAAGTTCTTCAACTTGATTTTGAATTAAGGTACACTCTCTATTCTCATACTCGCTTTACTAATCATATAAAGATCTATATTGTGGAGGGCAATAATATGTTTAAATTTTCTATTTCTCTATTTAGTCCTTTCTACCATTTTGTTGAAAACACGTTCTGTAGTGGGATTCATTTCCTTAAATGATTTCGGTTCCTCTTGATCCAACTTGGCATCACACTATCCTCCGTCTATATATAGATATAGAGGCAAGAGTGGGTGGCACTATGCATTTTCCATGTGAAGAATTAGATTTTCACATTTTTTCCTCCAATATCAAGTGTTGCCTATTGTGTTGAAGCTTCACTTCTTTCTTCTTCTCCAACCCCTAAATCAACCATCTACCTCTTATTTCTCCTCTCTATATCTAGCTAATAGTGAGGAGAAATAGGATATTGCATTAGTGTGTGGATCATATTGATAGAGGTAAAACAATTGGATTGCTAGCCTTTGGAGATCCACCAGTTAGGATAGCAATTTGGCAATTTTCTTCTAGGAGATCCAGAAGGAGTTTTGATATGAAATTTTCATAGTAAATCTATTAAGGAATTGAGAGGCTACTGGAGTTTTTTGGAAATTGTTGGAAGAGTGTGGATTGTGCAAAGGTTGCATCTTTCTAGTTGCGCCAATATTTCACAGTCTCTGGATTGAAGAAGAGTTCTTTATTGTCTCCTTGGATTTAAGTTTATCAAGATAATCCTCTACCTAAATCTGAATCATGAGTATGTTTAGATCTTTGTTAGCTTGTGTAGCCTAGTTAATTTTAACTTTTGAAGGTTTAAATATTAAATCTTGGTGCTACACTAGCCTTCAAAATGAATACTGGAATTCATAGTGGTTCGGCAAATGCCTACTCCACTACCAAAGCTTTCCTTTAGGATTTGGAATTAAATTAATATTAAGTGAGAGAGTTTGTACAATATAAGCACAATAATTTCACAGAATAAAAGAATAAGGATCAAGACACCCTAGTAGGGTAAAAACTAGCTCTTTAATAGAAAGCAAAACTAGCATTCCAAATGGGATAATGTTGATTTTAGAATGCTATAAAACCAACTGCTTTGTGAATGAGCCCAGGGAAACTTCTACTCACTTGCACAACCTTTATGCAATGATGCATGAGTTCTTGTCACTCCATAAGTCAAGCTCTAGACTCTCCTTTCTAGCCAAAACTTATAACACCACAAAAGATTCCAACAACACTATTCCACTAGTTTCTTTACCTAGAGGTTCTTAAAGCATCAAAATGCTTACTTTCTTTTTCATGGGGTCCCTAGAGAGCAAGTGCGACTCCTGTCTTTCTTCACTAATATGTTTTTCAAGACACAAACAACCTTATCTTTGTCTTCCCACAATCCTTCGAAGGTAAGCTCCTCTTTACGTGCTTCACCATAAAGTCCCTTGAAAACACAGTAAAAAATAAGAAATTAGAAACAACTAAGCGCAAGGTATATAAGAATATCACATTTCTCAATAACATTTAATAGATTTTTTTCTTGTGACTTTGATTCATCCTAGAATATGCATATTTTCTCAATTTGTAGATGCACTACCAACGGTTATAAGTTCAAGTGTGGTAGGTGACCGTTGGATGCAAATAAGAAAACAATTTTATAGGGCCCGAATCCGTTGGAGCCATAATCAAGACGATCAAGAATCATAATCACCACTAATTTTGTGGTTACAAAAATAAAATAGGATTTAAATTGTATAGTATCAAAATTTCTTTATGGGCAACCAATGGGAGGAAACTAACAGCTCTGCTTGGATATATTTTCATTTTCATTTTTTGTTTGCAATATTTTTAAAAGTTAGAAAGTTCATTATAGTTTTGGAAATAAAAATTTAATTATATTTCAATTTTTGTGTGAAAGTAATATTATTGTAGGTATATGTTTGAAGATTTAGATGATTTATATTTTTATGCTTAAAAATATTTATTTTTTAAAAATGTGTACTTTAAAATGATAATAATTTTTTATGTCAATTCAAATTTAAATTTGATTGATACTATAATAAAATAATAGATATTAGGATGACAGAATAAGTTTATGAAAAATTAAAAACAAACATAAAAATATTTTGCATAAAAATGAATAAAACTATTTTTTTAATTTTTGAATAGTTTTAGAAATAAAAAGGGGAGGAAAAGGGGCCTAGGATGAAAACAACCCATCAACTATTGCTTGTGAGTAAAGCAAATAAGCTTGTGATTACTTGTGTTTTGGTTTCTCATTTTTCATTTGTAAGGGAAAATATTGAGATTTTTGTGTTTATGTTGTTGAAATTTTTTTTTTGAGATAGTAATTATTTGTAAGGTAAAAGTTTAATTATTATAGTTGATATGACAGGTGAAAGTGTAATTATTATAGTTGATGTGATAGATGAAAATTTATGAGATGATGATTGGTTGTGAGATTTTTTGTGAGAAAAAAATTGTGAGATGGTATTTCGTTGTAAGGTTTTTTTTTAAGAAAAGCTTATGAGATGGTGATTTGTTGGAGGTATGAATTAAAATATTGTGTATGCAATATTTTTTATATAATATTTATATATAGGTTTTTATTAGAATAAAATATCCTTTAGAATATCTTATAATACATATACTAGAATATAATAATGAATTTATGTAATAATTTAATTAATTAAAATTTTAAACATTTTATGTTTATACTAAAATAAATGTGTATATACTTATATATGTAGAAAATAATATTATGAATTATTAAAATATACGTGCGAATAATTACATTATCAAAAAATAATTTTATTTAAATAAAAAAAATTTGACCTATAAATATAAATGCATATTATGAAGTAATTTTATTTAAATAATGCAATATAATGTGCAAATATAATTATATATTATGAAAATAATTACATTATAAATAATTTTGTTTAAATAATAAAACATTATGTGCAAATATATTTATGTTTTAGGAACATAAGTTTATGTAAATATTAAAATATACATGTAAATAATTATAAATAAGATGTGTAAATATAATTATATATTACAAAAATAATATTATGAAATATTAAAATATATGTGTGAATAATTATATTATCAAAATAATTACATTTAAATATAAAATATTATGTACAAATATAATTATTTATTACAAAAAAATTCTATTTAAATATTAAAATATTACATATGGATATATACGTATTATGAAAATAATTTATTTGAAATGTTTAAATAGATATCAAAATAACTATATTAAGAAAATAATAATATTTTAATATAAAAATATTATGTGTAATCATAACTATATATTATGATATGATTTAATTTAAATGTTAATATATACATGTAAATAATTATATTATGAAAAAAATTATTTAAATATAAAATATTACGTGTAAATATAATTATATGTTGTGAAAATAATTTTAAATAAATATTAAAATATTATGGGTAAATATAATTGATATGGGATAGCCCAACAGGCCCCTTTTTACAAAACACACAACTCGCGAG
>JACGDI010003094.1:2565307-2588055 GCA_014898725.1 Jacaranda copaia
TTTCATTTTCAAGGTCCGTTTCATTTTCATTCGGGAATGAAAATTAGAAATAAACACTTTCTCACAACTTTCACCATAAAAAGTACATATTTTCTTTTTTAACCCATTTCTAAATCTATCACATCATCTTATTACACATCAATCAAATCCAACTTTAATTTAACATAAAATAATACTATTATTTTTAAACTAATAAAATATATATATTTTAAAAAAATAAATTTTTTTAAACATAAAAAAGTATAAATTACTCTACTTTTCAATTATATAACCTATTTAATCATTATTTTTCAACATTTCATCTAAATATATTTTAATTTTTATTTTTTTTCATAATTAATTTTTTAATTTTTAAAAATGATTGAAAATAAAAACGACTTTGAAAAAAAAATCAAACGGGCCATAAACGTCTCTCTCTCTCTCATATTCATTATAATTGTCCCTGTATTTAATTCCTGCCCAGACAGGCCAGACTGGCACAGAAAATTCGGCGGTTGACTTTGTTGATCTTATCGTGACGCCTCTACAGTCCCACTGGGTCGGGTAGTTGGGTTGGGATAGGTACTATGGAACCAAGTTGTGAACGGATAAAAGCAGCCATGAAAAGTACCAAAGTCAAGTCAATTGCATCCAGCGTACGCCGTTGCCAATAATGCAGAGTTTATCTCAAAGTTATGACTTTTTTATGATCTTACACTACCTACATGTATCCAATCAATTATTACATTTGTTAATTATAATTCATTTCAACTATTTGAGCCTGCCGAACCAGTCCTTAAATGATGTTTCTCCAAAGCGGGACAAAGAAATTAAATTAATAAATTTCATTTAGATCACGATCAGTTTATTTAAAATAATAAAATCTCGATAATTATTTGAAATGATAAAAAATTTATGTTGATTAATTAGTTATTGACTAAATATATTTAATAAAAGGGCAATGGTTATTTTTACAAACTTTAGGACACATTCATAAATAAAAATGATCATAATAATTTAATTAGCAATTTAGGAATAATTTTTTTTTCAAAGTAAATATAGAAGAGGTCAATAATAAAATTAGTAAATATATTCGAAACTCCTGTGTTGGATTGTTGCAATTGATCATTTTCACAACATATACAGGTCTTTACTATTGTGTCAAAAGAATACGTACCCTAAGTATAATAATTTATCTAAATATATCAGAGAAAATCAACATAACTTATTAAACTTTATTAATTCTTTCCAATTTTTGATATAGTCACCCAACAGTAAGATATTAAACTTACCATACCAATAGTACTTGGGCACTATATTGGGAAACTAATTCTACAATTAATGAGGGTGAAAACTGTTTTTACTAGTTTGGGATAGATTGTTGATAATTGACCTGCCTAGTCGAGTGAGTGGGCTTCCAATGTAGATGGGTTTAGTCCTGTAATCACTAGCTAACATCAGGCTAGTCGTTGTGCTCTCGACTAAGGCACTTTAATACTTAAGTGAGTGTTTGATCGGCTAAAAAATTGGGCAATAGAGTGAGGGCTTTTAGTGAAGAATGAAATACCTGTGAGAGGCTGGCAACATGGTATTTATAGCCTTCTCCAGATGGTTAATATGTCTAAGATGCCCTTGACGTTCAAAAAGGGCTTTTGTCCTTATGTGGGGGGCATTAGGTCTTCTCACATTTGAATAGTATTCTAAGTTGTTCCATTTCCAATTTTTATAGGCAAGATAGTACACAAAAGTGGCACTCCTCCTACCTAGTATGGCAGGATAGGCGGTATTAAGGTGGCATGTGTCATTAATTTGGAGGCATGCCGCCTGCCAGAGCATTAAATGCAATAGAGAACGAATTCTACATCATGTCATCTTTTTTAGTTGACGTTTAAGTCAAAACATGAACTATTTACATTCATGTGGGACTAGTCAACCTTATCTATTTAACCTATGCCCCGATTAAGTGGAACCAATGCCTCCGCGGGCAAGGGTGAGGACCGAGTCTTGGAGGTTGACACCAAGCTTAAGCCTTAATCATGGATTGGTTTCGCCTATCATACATGGGTCGAAAGTTATTGGATTGAGCCTACTAGGTCCTCCCATACATGAGTCCTCTCAACTTCCAAATTTTGATTGAGATGATCAACAAGAGGGATTGGTGGTAGAACATTGAGAAGTAGTGATGCTTATTCGATGAGGGTTTGTATAATCAACCAGGGTTTAGTGCATTTAATGCATCTGTCACATTGAGCCATATGAAGCATTAAACAATGGCTACACTATTATTACAACTGTTTGTATTTGCACGACCAAGTGCCTATAAATAGACACGGTTAAAACCTTTATTTTCACTTTTACTACTTTACATTTGGTTGAGTTTTGCGTTCACTTTACTCCCTACCCATTATTTCGTGCCTTAAAGTTTTGTCGAGACCTTGTAACTTTTTCTCCCAACTTATTTCAAGCATAATGCTTCCTTAAATATGTTGGGTGTGTATGATGATGTGGGTAGCCAAGGGAGTAATAGTGCTAGGTTAGATTGAACTCTACTTCAAGAGGAGGTGGGATTGATAGTAACTTGAGTAGCTCTTCGAGTGATAGCTTGACCTCTAACAATTCGAGTTATGAATGCACTATTATTAGACGAGATGCTAGCTCAAGTCAGCTATCAGTATCCCATGGTCGACTTTTTACCTCCGACCATTATAGCAAAATAGCATAAAAAATTACTATTGTCAACCTTGTGCACATCAAGAAGCTTTATCATGTCCCTATAGAGTATAAGTTAGTAGTCCCCGATCCTCAAGATAGGATGCATCGACCTCCCAATGGTGCATTATTGTGTTAGAGGAAGCCATTAAGTGTAGCCTTAGGTTTCCTCTTGCTTTAGCAATAGCCAAACTGCTAATAGGTCTAGAGGTTTGTATAACACAGTTATTACTAAATTATTTCTCAACCATATACAGCTTTGCAGTTTTCATACATTTATTTGACCAACTAGTCTCATTTATGAACTTCTCTAATCTTTTTCACTTTCTAATGTCCCAAAAATTAGGTAGCACTAATGAGTTAGGCTTCTATTACCTCACTACTTGACCTATAGTCAGGAGTTTTAATATTCTGAGGAAAAAACATATTTTATATGTTGGGAGGCTTGGGGGGTTTAATATTTCGAGGGGGTGAAGCTTAGATCATGTTCATATATCGGGTAATTCAGCTCCAACTTAGCTAAATACTTTCATCCAAAATTTAGTCAAGTTTGATCAGATAAAGGCCTCAATGTTTATTAAGGAGAAGAGCTTAGTGTTGGACAACTTATCGCTAGCCTAACTAGACTTACCAGTAGATGCTTAACTAGGTAGACGTTGCTATTAATTTTGTGAATTTGCTTATTTGTATGCATCTTTATGTTTAGTTTTAATCATTTCTTTTTTTATTGCCTGCTGTGTTGGCAAATCATGAGGAGACAATAAATTATTCAAGGCAATAAGATTTTTCTTGAGCATAAAGAAACGAAGAGCCCTGTAAGGTTATGGTAGCTTGATGAGAGGTCGGTCTAGTTATGGCCCTATTGCCCTAAAATGTGCAACCATCCCTATCTACATCAGCTACTTAACCTATAGAGATGACTAGCAGCAGCCCCACTGGTCAGTGTAAGAGGCAAATGGTTGAGCATGGATGTTCTGCTCAAAAGAGAGTTGTAGTTGAAAAGGTAAAGCAAAAACTGCAATATTTGGCCAACCCTCGAGTTATGATCTGTTCGGGCAGTGTAAAGATGACATGCTGTTCCAACTACCCTTGCCGTTATCTCCTTGATTTGGAATTAAGTTAGCCATAGCTATGCATAATTCTCTCTCGATGCTGTTGGTAGGGTCGATTGGTGCGACCTTGCTAAAGGTGATAATAACTAAACTGTTTGTGTTTGACCAGAGAAAGTACATAGATCTAAGCCAAGATACTGTGCTCAGTCCTCGCTCAGAGCCTTAGCCTACCACTTAAATATGGTAAGTGTATGGTCGACGCATGTTTCGTCAAATATTGTTTGCTAATTGAGTACAATTTACTTATGTAAAATTTTCATCTTTCAGGTGAGTCAGTTGGGCTACCATTTTTATAAGAGGTCAGAGCTGGCTTTAATCAATCGTGAGTAGCTACAAGAAGGGGGGATCTAGAGGCAAAGCTTGAGTCTTCTCAATCTAGGGTTGAGTAGCTAACAAAAGAGGTCCAGGACCTCAATAATCAATTTATGATGAAGGATAACTAGTTGGTCCTCGCTATTACTGAGAAGAGCAAGATAGCTAAGCTGCTACACCAAGCCAGAATAGACATGTAGCACGACTATAATTCTGGTTGGATGGCATGATACAATACAACCATCTAAGATGCTCGAGCAAAATTTTATAAGAAGCTTCCACTAATGCGAAGAGAGGTCGTGCAGTAGTTCACATTGTGCTTGGCATTTAGGACATGAGAGTTGTCTTCTCATTGGATGATGCTAAGAGCGCATTCAACAAAGTAATGAAGCAATTGGAGTGACTAGGCTATGCTTTTTGAGTAAAAGATGAAGATCGCATAAGCCCCATTATGAAAAAACAACTGCAGATATATCTCGAGCTTAATAAGGCAATTATTGAAGAAAGAGCTGTAGGAGCTGCCCTATTCAAGCCCCTGATTGAGGTATAGAGGAAAACGATCAATGTGGCGAAGAGACTAGCTAAGGTAGCAAAGGAGTTTGGGTTTGCAAAGACAAAGAGACTAACCGAGGTACTGAAGGAGTTTAGGTTTGCAAATGACTTTGCCTTCAAGATTCACAATGGTATGGTCGACTCCACTTAGTTTCTACTATCCTACCATAGTAACTTTATGGTCAACAAGGCAAAGCATTCTTGACTAGCTCTAACTGCTATCCTACTCGCTGCTGCTAGGCCCAAGCTGGAGACAGATAATCCAATAATAGTTCCCATCCACTCGAGCGATGAGCTTAATAAGGCTATAGAAGAAAGTGCTTGGGGGGCTTAGACTGAAGGCGTGGGGGTCAAGCAACCACTAACGTTTTATGACATGTATCTGCTCTCCTAGCGAAGTACTACTTTGTAACTTTTTTTTTCTTCATTCATTTATTTTTTTTGCAAGTTTGTAATCGAAAGCTTACAAATTAAATGAAACCATTTTACACTTACTGATATGTATAAATAAGTTTTATTTCTTGTTTAACGCTTTCATTTTTGTCAAATGTGGATCATTGATGAACAATAATTTGATCACAGCTAACATAACTCCAAAAACAAAAATCATGGTCAATTTGACTCGATAAATGCAACAATGAAATTAATCCAAGGTACTGATTGACTTTGGGGTTGATTTAGGCTATTTTTGTTGCACTGAAATGAGTGCTTTTATTGAAATGGTCATATTGACTTAATACTTCTCACAAGGTTGTCTTCGACTATGGGGGTCGAGTTTTTAGTTTGCTGCTAATGAACAAGAACTTTTCTAGTTTTGTGTGATTAATTAAGAATGAATTGATCATGAGCATATTGATTAATCACATTATCATGATGTTTTCACAAGGTTTTCTTCGACTATGGGGTTGAGTCCTTAATTAAGCCTATTAGCTTAAAGCGCTAAATAGTTTTTAATCATTTTGGTCAATATCAGTGTCGACTATGAACTTCAAGTTGACTTGAGCTGAAAAGCCTTGATTCAGCTGCTTGAAATAGCTGTTTATGTCGACTATGGGGTTGATTATGAATGTTAAGCTAAAAAGCCTCGATTTTGTGGCTCGAAGTCATTATTTTGGTCGACTATGGGATCAACTGTAAGTGTTGGGCTAAGAAGCCTCAATTTGGTGGCTTGAAGCCGTTGATTTGGTTAACTATAGGGTTGACTATAAATGTTTGACTTATTTTGCTTAGTTGGGGACATATTCCAGTAGAGCAAGTGAATAGTTGTAGAAAAGTTAAACCGTCATTTGCATGATGTACTACAACAGAGACTCAGAGTCTCTTCATACATAAACTTCTTTAAATTTATAGCTTTCCAAAGTCGTGGGAACTCGTTGCCATTCATGTTTGCAAGTTGATATGCATTGTGTTTCAATGCCTTGACCACAGAGTAGGGTCCTTCCCATTTTGGTTCGAGTTTGCCAACATTCTTTAATGCTTCTGTTTTTTTGAGAACAAGATCCTCAACCTTGAAATTGCAAGGTAGAACTCCTTTATTATAATACTTCACCATCTTTGATCTATAGCATTGCATTGTGTTGTAAGCTTTTTGTCGCAGCTCGTCAATAGTTTCCAAGTCAAGTTTCTTTTTGAAAGTATTTCTAATTTGATTCAAATAGATCACCAGAGCTATGTGTTGTATCAATTCAGATGGGATAACTGCTTCAAAACTATACACTAGAGCATAGGGGTTGTGACCTATAGCTATTTGAGCGGTAGTTCTGTACACCCATAATACTTCAGGAGGTCATCTGCCCAGCTCGACCCAATCTCTTCTAGTCGTGCTTTAAAGTGGTTAAGGATGGTTCTATTTATCACCTCAGTCTAGTCGATAACTTGTGGGTTCATGATTGAAATGGAGTGTTGGCGGATCCTTAAAGCTTTGCACCAATTTCATATGTTTTTGCTCTAAAATTGGGTTCTTTTGTCTGAGTTTAAGACTTTGGGAAGACCAAAATAGCAAATAATTTTCTTCCAAATGAAGTTCTTGATGGCTACATTCGTTATTTTTGGGACTACTTCCTTCTTGACCTATTTAGTAAAATATCAACCGCAACAATGATGAATTTCCTTTCATCCAACGTCTTTGGCGAAGAACCAACTATGTCAATCTTTTACTAGTCAAATGGCCACATAACCTGAACATTTATTGTCATGCAGTGGGCTGGTGTTTATGCTTGAATAGACTTGGTAGGACAGGCGTCTTTGAGTAAAGTTAATGGCATCTTTTAATGGTGTGGGTCAAAAGTACCCATATTTGACAACCTTATGTGATACAGATTAGCCTTTAGAATGATTCCCACAAATGCCTGTGTGGATGTTTTGTAAGACCTCATGGGCTTGGTTTAGATCCAAGTACCTTAAAAGTGGTCTAGAGATCAACCTCTTGTAAAGTTGACCATGCTCATCAAGAGCAAATTTAGTTGCTTGATCTCTGAGCCTGCGTGCCTCATTTTTTTCTTCAAGAACTATGCCCTAACTCAAGTAGAACATTATTGCATTCTGTTAAGAAGGAGCTATTTCTTCAACATTCGACACAAAATTTTGGTCAAGAGTGCCTATTGTTGGTTTGCTAGCAACTAGAAAAGTTATTATCCTATATTTGGCTCCTCTTGTTGAGCTAGCGAATTTGGATAGGGCATCAGTGTGCTCATTCTCTAATCAGAGTACCTGGCTGAGGGTGAAGTTTTTGAATAACTGCTGTAACCTTTTCATTTTGGCCAAGTAATGGCTCATCATGGAATCCTTAGCCTCAAAGTTCCTTTCAACCTGTTCTACGACTAGCTGAGAATTTGTGATTACCACTAGCTGCTCAACCACATAGTCTATTTCCATTCTCTTTCCCACTAGAAGGGCCTCATATTTAGCCTCATTGTCAGTGACTAGTAGTCGAGCTTGATTGTAAAGTTGTACCCCTCCATTAGTAGAGAATGGAGTGAAACTCTTATACCCCTTTCTAAAGTGGTTGCCGACCTATTGATGTGCAAAGTCTACACAAAGGGGTGTCTCTATCTTGATCAAGGAGGTTGAGTCGCTCAGCAATGAAGTCAGCTAAAACTTATGCTTTCATAGCCGTTCGAGGCTGAAATATGACATCAAATTCTTCCAACTCAATGGCCTACTTGGTCAATCTTCTTGATGTGTTTGGTTTCAAAAGCACCTATTTCAATGGCTAGTTTGTCAATACTATAATAGCATAGGACTAAAAGTATGATCACATTTTTTGAGCTACAGTGACCAAGGCGAGAGCAAATTTCTTGATCTCAAGGTAGTTGTGCCCTGGGCCTTGTAGTGCCTTGCTATAATAATAAATATGTTAATAATTTTTGTCCCTCATTGAAACCAAAACTAAATTGATCGAGGCCATGGAAAGAGCCATGTATATGTGTAGAATTTTTCCTAGCTTTAGTTTAGCGAGCATGGGAGGTGAAAACAAATATTGCTTAAGTTCGACTAGAGCCTGGTCATACTACTTAGTCCATTAGAAACCTAATTTCCTTGCATTTTTGAGTATCTTGAAGAAAGATAGGCTTTTGTCAACCAAACGAGCAATGAACCTTCCAAGAACTATGATCCTCTTAACCAGATAATGTACATCGTTGATTGTTTGGGGTGGTGCGACATCCAGAAGTGCATGGATTTTCTATGGATTAACTTCAATGCCCTTTTGACTAATCATGTAGCCCAAGAACTTGCCTCTTTGAACCCGAAAATTACATTTGTTATAGTTTAACTTCATGTTAAATGCCCGCAGTATGGAAATTATGTGGTTAAGGTTAAGTAGATATTTCTTGGCATGTTTTAGCTTAACGATCATGTCATTGACGTACACTTTCATAGACTTTTCAATCTTTTGAACATAAAGTTTATTAGTATTTGATAGGTTGCTCCTACATTTTTTAGCCCAAAAGGCATGAACAAAAAATAGTAAACCCCATTGGGGATGATAAAAGAGGTCTTGTCCTTGTCTTTGAGTTCCATGAATATCTAATAAAAGCTTTGAAAAACATCCATCATACTTAGCAATTCACAACCAGTAGTAAAATCAACCAGCAAATCTATGCGAGGCAAGGGGTAAGGATTTTTAGGGCAAACTTTATTTAAATCGATAAAGTCATTACACATATGCCATTTTTCCTCATTCTTGGGGACGAGTACAACATTATAAAGCCAAGAGAAGTATTGAATTTTTACAATATAGCCTGTATCTAAGCGTTTGTTGACCTTCTCTTCAATGATCTAGCATCTCCTAGCATTAAATGACCTCATTTTTTACTTTATTAGCTTGTACGAGTGGTCCACATTGAGGCGGTGGATGATGGCACTGGGATCAATTCCTTGGAAGTTGGATGCTTTCCATGCAAATACGTTAATGTTTCTAAGTAAGAAATCAACCATAAGACACTCCATGTGGTGTCCCATGTTACATTCGATCCTAGTAGTCTTGTCAGGGTTCTTAAGTTCTAGTTTGATTATTTTGAACTCCCCGACGAGCTTAAACTTAGTGTCATCTAGTTTTCTTTTCTTGCTCGCCTGTCCCTCCTTGGGTTTCACTATAGAAGCATCCCATGAGAGCTTCAGTTATGGTAGACTCTTCTGCTCAATGGGCTTGATCGAAATAGTATAGCAGCATCATGCTTCTTTGATGTTGCATAAGAACTCGTCTGTGCCAGTTGGGGTCAAAAAATTGATTTTCATATGGTAGGCCAAGATAATGGACTAAAAGTCATTTAGAGCTAGTCGGCCTATTATAACATTATAGGCAACTAGGGCATTAATGACCAGATAGTTGATCATGAGGTTTCTCTTATGAGGGGCTTCCCCAAATGATGTAGACAGGTTGATGAAACCCTTTAGGATGATTTTCAACCCCCCAAAATTGACTGGGGATGTGCAAATGGGCTTAAATTTTAGCTACTCTAGATTTATTCATTTTAGGGTTAGTAAGAATATGATGTTGGTAGAACTATCATTATCGACCAAGACTTTCTTTACTTCAAAATTAGCGATCTCAACAGATACCACCATGGGGTAGTCGACTTTATGATTGATCACCTTGTTTTCGAGATAGGCAAAATTGGCATCAGTGAAAAAAATAGGCCCTACACTGGTGAAAAGCTGGAAAACTATTTTGATCGGAGTGGACTTAGTTTACTTGAGCCTTCTCTAGGTCTATCTCCTGGCAGACTTGGAGTCCCCCTAGTAGAAACCCCTGCGATCATGTCAATAACTCCTCAAATGGGTGGACGAGGGTGCTAGACAAGTTTCTTCCCTTTGTCTTTTTTCCTTGGGCTAATCGACACTTCTCTATAGGGAATCTGATCGGTTTTGCTCACTTTTGATTAAGCACTTTTATCTACATACTTCTTGAGATGGCTTTGTCAAATCAACCTCTCAATTTCATTATGCAAATTGAAGTAGTCTTCAGTATTATTGCCTCTTTGCTTGTGGAAGTGGTAGTATTTCTTTGACTTCCTCATAGCCTTAGTTTCATTAGGTTCTTGGGTTTTTTTAGGAAGTTATTGTGCTGGATTGTAAATCATACCTTCTTTCTTGGGAGATTGAGAGGGGTATAATCATGGAAGCGTTTGATGGGAGATCAACGACCTTCCTTTTATTGTTGATCGTTTCTCTCTTTGTTCTTTTTCTTGTCGACCTTCAAATTGACAAATTTAAGCTTATTCATCTCTTTCTGGGTCATGTATCATTCTGCCAGGTTGAGTAGCTCCTCCATTGTTGGGGTTGGTCGTGTACCAAGGCATTAGCACATTCTTTATGTTTGAGGCCTAAGAAAAGCACATCAATCAAAAACTCGATTCTCGGGTTGTTAATTTTTAGCACTTCTATATTGAACCTAGTGAAGAAATCATACAAGGACTTCCCTTTATTTTGCATGACAGTGTGTAGGTAAGTGTAGGGGAGCCTTACCTTTCTCTAACTTGCAAATTGGCGTAAGAATTTGTTGTATAGTTGGTTATATGAGTAAATTGATGCTAGCTCAAGTTTTACAAACTAATCGAGCATGATGTTTTGGAACATTGTTACTAGCATCTTAGCATGGATATATTTATTATGCCCATGTAGTTGAATCATGTGGTCGAACTGGAGGAGATGTTCGTTGGGATCGATTGAGCTATCACATTTAGGCAAACCTGTGAGGACTTTAGCATCGATAGTGATGTGCTTCTCAATTATCTCCTAAATGAAAGACGACTCCCTTTCTTGACCAAAATGAGAGGCACCATTACCATATAGGTTCCTATTAGTATTTCTTCTCGAGCCTTCGATTTAGTTGCTGGACTTAGTCAGAAAATTTTTCCCATTTCTTTTTATTTGCTTGGGTCAGGTTATTATTGGACTAGGGTCTCACACGTTCAACCCTATTGCTGCTAGGCTTGAATGGGTCAAACACCATGATCAATGGAATCTACGACCTTCTCCCGAAGGTTTTGTTAGGGTTCCTCTCTTGGAAAGTGCCCAAGCTTTCTTTGTGTTAGGACAGAGGTTATCTGGTCGCTATTTGACCTCTCTCCTCTGGGTAAGTTGGGGTGTCACGCTAGTCGCTCGCTTTGGCTAGATCGTATGGTGATTCAGGATAGTAGAAAGTTAGGTGGAGATTTGTGTAGAAATTTGCTCACTTATGAGTTACATTAGTTGGGGCTTGGTTAAGGTGACTACTTGCTCTAGTTGGGCACTAGGCCTTGGTAAATCAATTTCTTACTGAGGTTGAGGAGGTATTGTGGACCTCCTATTCTCCTTGTTCTTTGAAGTAGCTCGCCTAGTGTTAATCATTTCTCAATTGTAAACTCTATTTTCCACAGACAGCACCAAATGATAAGTGTGAAAGCTGTGTTTACTAGTTTGGGCTAAGTTGTTGATAATCGACCTGCCTAATAGAGCAAGTGAGCTTCCAATGTAGTTGAGCTAAGTCCTACAATTGCTAGCAAACATCAAGCTAGCCGAGGGCACTCCGACGCTGAAGTCAATATTTGATTGATTGAAAAACTGAGCAACAAAGTGACAGCTTTTAGTGAAGAATAGCATACTAGTAAGGGGTTGGCAATAGAGTATTTATAGCTTTCTTCAGATGGTTGATATATCTAAGATGCCTTTAACATTCAAAAAGGGCTCTTATTCCTATGTTGTGGAGGAGGGGGATTAGGTCTTTGCACACTTGAGTACTATTCCAAGTGACTTTATCTCAGCTTTATAGTACACAAAGGTGGCACTCCTCTTGCCTGGCATGGTAGGATAGGTGGTATTAGGATGTCATACGTCATTAATGCTGAGGCATGCCACCTATTAGAGCATTAAATGCCATAAAGAAGAGATTCTATAACAAGTTGACCTACTGGGTCAATGTCCAAGTCAGAACACAAACTGTTTACATTCTTATAGGGTTGGTTGATCTCATCCATTTGATTTATGCCCTAGTTGAGTGGAACCCATACCGCCGAGGGCAAGGGCATGAACTGAGTTTGGGAGGTTGACACCAAGCTTGGGCCTTAATCATGAGATGGGCTTCACTCATCATATGTTGATTGATAGCTATTGGGTTGGGCCTATTAGGCCCTCCCATATCAACAATATTATATTTTTGGCAAAATCAATTTGCTACAACAATTGGTTTTAGTAAACAAAGAAAATGTAAGAACTAATTTAATGAAATGGTGACAAAAACTAAATGTTTTGTATATATTTCAAAATATAAATTATTATATTTAAAGGATCCAAAGTAGTTTTTGGTAACCTCTTTTTGCAATACTAAAAAGTTAGATTATTTAATTTTTCAACTAACACAGCATCTTGCTTTTCTGAAATTTTATAGAAGTTATTACTATTTGCCATATATTATTTAGTATTGTTCAATTGAATTGGAAAATTCTTTATTATTGCAATTAGAAAACAGTCAGATCAACTAATAGCACCAACGGTGAATTCTTAATCTTGAGATATATAATAGGATTGTAATTGCCAAGTGGCTTGTAGCCCACTGGCATAAGTCTCCCACATAATGTGGGAGGTCAGGAGTTCGAACCCAAACGGGCTCCTGATGTGTGCGTGTGTATAAATAAAAAAAAAAAAAAAATAGGATTGTAATTTTAGATTGGGTTGATAAATATATAAACATACACACACATTATGATAGATTAGAAATAATTTTAATTTGAACTGTTAGAAATTTTGTAATTCAAATTAGTGATGGTAACAGGCGTCATTGTTGGACCTAAAGCTCTAAATGAATATTCAAAAATTTATTTACTGTTTATATCAGTATCCGTTTATACAAAATTTATTTGTATTTATTTAAAGCGGATATTATCCTTATTCGATTAGTTAATATCCGATTATAAATAGATACAAATATGATAAATATATATTGGATCTGTTTAATATCTGCTTTGAATACATAATTATTAAATAATATATTATTTATTTTTTTAATAAAAATCTCTTAATCTATATATGTGTATATATAAAAATTATAATTGAAGAATAAATTTAATCAATACAATTATTATTGGTTGAATTTATAATCAATATACTTAAATACTATTATTATTATTATTATTATTATTATTATTATTATTATTATTATTATTAAGTACTAATAATCAATTATAAAGTCAATTATTAATTAGAAATTATGCTATTTGTTTGATTTCTTTCTTTTTAATAAAATTATATAGTTCCTTCTATTAATTAAAATATGTATTTGTTATAGGTTCAGAGATTTACGTATTTGGATATTTATAAATCGATATTTAAATAATTATAATCGAATATAAATATAAGAAAATAATTTAAATACGGATAAGTTTAATAAAATATAAATAATTATAATCGAATACGGATATATCTAAATTCGATCAATGTCCAACAGATATGAATTTAGACATTATTTTTTAATATTTGTCAAATCTGTATCTGTATTCGAATATTCGAAAAGTGATACGATATGAAACAACATATTCGATTCGTTTAATATCTATTTACACTCCTAATTTGACCATAGTGTCTCTAAAATATCTAGATGACCAGGCCCCTTTGTTTTTATTTCCAATCACCATTTTCATTTTTATTATTACTTGGAATTAAAAATTATCACTTTTTATCTTTTCACTTAAAATATTCTTTTTCATCTTAAGATTCTAAATTTATCATATTATCCTATTATTACATTAATTAAATTTAAATTTGATTTGACATAAAATATGCATTGTTATTTTAAAAAGTAACAATAGTAATAAAACCAAACAGACCCTTAGGGCATCGCATATGAATTATAAGAACAGTGGATAGATAATACAGTACTCAACACCAATGAACTGTAATCCAATAAGAAACTCTACTCGTTGGTCAAATAAAATAAATAAGGAAAATTACAGTAAGACAAAGACATCGCAGTCTACATTATTATTGTCATAATATTGCAATAATTTATATTTATAGTCAGCTAATCTTTTGGACTATTGCCTTTAAAAAAGTGGGACACAAGACAAAAGCGCAAAGGAAAACAGCGCAAGGAAATCCAAGTTGTGAGAAAAACAAATCATTGCTACAGCTTTCCATTTGACCAGAAGGGCTATCTACTCAGTACTTAAATGGGATCACGCAAATGTAGGTTCAAAACAGTAGTCTTGAATCTTCTCTCTCTATTTAAATTTTTTGCGTGTGCAGTGGTTCAGAATTCAGGGTGACAAGGGAAGAAATTGAAGTGAGAAAAAGAAATGGCGGGCGGAGGAATTGCGGACTCAAAGAGTGGAGCAAGGGCTCATCTTTATGAGTATAGGATCACTACTTATTTCATCTTTGCTTGCGTTGTTGGTTCCATGGGGGGTTCTTTGTTTGGCTATGATCTTGGTGTTTCTGGTGAGTTTTTCTTCCTTCTCTTTTTCTTACTTTCTTTCTCTGTGAGAAAGGGATTGTTTAGTTTGGGAAAACAATTATCAGAATGAAGATCTTGTATTGTCTGACTTTGCCAGTATTTATTAGGTGTTTGTCTGAGAAACATCTTTTTGCCTGATGTTCTTGATTGTACGAGTAACATCTTTTAATGGGTTCCCAAAGTATTTGTCTGTGCAAACACTTTTTGCTCATGGTTACTTTTTTCATTGCCTGTTGCTAAAATTTTCTGCCGTCATGAATCTGTAAGGCTACTAACTTTTGTCTAGATTTGGAACCAATGTCTTAAGGTATTTTCCAGAAAAGAGGGATCCATTTTTGTTATGATGAAGTAAATAAAATATACTTGAAAGAAATGTAGAGATGACGAGGCATTTTTTAAAGGGATGTCTGTTAATTTGATTGAACAAACAGTCTTTAATCTCAAGGGATTTGTATGATAGCCTTGTGGATACTGGCATTTCAGTAATTGTCAACTTGGAATCCAAATTTTCTTCAATTGCTTTCAATTTACCGGATGAAATCATTGCTAATGACAGGGGGAGTGACTTCCATGGATGGCTTCCTGAAGGAATTCTTCCCAGGCATCTACAGGAGAAAACAGGAACATCTCAAAGAAACAGATTATTGTAAATATGACAACCAGATCCTCACCCTTTTTACATCTTCTCTTTATTTTGCGGCACTAGTTTCAACGTTTGGGGCTTCTTATGTAACCAGAAATAAAGGTCGAAGGGCCAGTATCATTTGTGGATCAATTAGTTTCTTCACCGGAGCAATCCTCAATGCAGCTGCACAAAACATCGCAATGCTGATCATTGGCCGAATACTTCTTGGCTTTGGCATTGGCTTTGGCAATCAAGTAAGCAAGTATTCTCAGTTATATCATGAGAAAAAAGAATAATAATTAGTCTTTGTTCTTCTGATATTTATTTGCAAAATTATTGTGCACGCAGGCAGTCCCTTTGTATCTTTCGGAAATGGCACCAGCAAAAATCCGAGGAGCCATTAACCAGCTCTTTCAACTCACAACCTGCTTGGGGATTCTAATAGCTAACTTTGTCAATTATGGAGTTGAAAAAATCCATCCATGGGGATGGAGATTGTCTCTTGGTCTAGCTGCAGTTCCAGCATCTCTCATGTTCATTGGTGGAATTTTCCTCCCAGAGACTCCAAACAGTCTTGTCGAACAGGGACGATTAGAGGAAGGCAGGCAGGTTTTGGAGAAAGTAAGGGGTACTCCCAAAGTAGAAGCAGAATTCCAAGACCTCATTGATGCAAGCAATGCAGCTAAAGCCATAAAGCATCCATTCAGGAATCTTCTGAGACGGAAAAATCGGCCCCAATTGGTAATAGGGGCTATTGGAATCCCAGCATTTCAACAGCTGACTGGAATGAACTCAATTCTTTTCTACGCCCCAGTGATTTTTCAGAGCTTAGGATTTGGCTCAGGAGCATCCCTATATTCGTCAGCCATTACAAGTGCAGCTCTTGTTTTGGCTACATTGATATCGATGGCTTTTGTTGACAAGTTTGGTAGAAGGGCATTCTTCCTGGAAGCTGGCTGCGAGTTGATATTCTGCTCGGTATAATTCTTTCTCCACTCAATATCACCTCCCTCTACATACAAGAAAAACTTAAATTGATCCAGTTGTATGAGAAAGCTTTTTTTGATGCTGACCAGATATTTTGATTGTTTCACAGGTTGCTATTGCTATTACGCTAGCCCTGAAATTTGGACAAGGGAAAATGCTCCCTAAAGGAATCGGCATCTTCCTGATAGTCGTGATCTGCATATTTGTGCTGGCTTATGGTAGGTCTTGGGGACCGTTAGGTTGGTTAGTCCCAAGTGAGCTCTTTCCGCTGGAGACAAGATCAGCCGGGCAGAGCATGGTGGTCTGTGTGAATATGATCTTCACAGCATTGATTGCTCAGTGTTTTCTGGCAGCTCTCTGTCATCTCAAATATGGGATCTTCTTAATGTTTGCAGGCTTGATCGTTATTATGAGTAGCTTCATCTTCTTCCTGTTGCCCGAGACAAAGCAGGTTCCCATTGAGGAGATACATTTGCTATGGCAAAATCACTGGTTCTGGAAGAGATACTGCGGACCTGACAACAATTCAGAAGAACTGCAGGAAAGAACAGGACACAAAATTTAGAGTAATTGCAATGGAAAGAAATGTATATCATATTCTGGTATTTGTTTTATCCAAGTTCAGAAAGGATATTTAAATGGGAAAAATGTTGATCTGGAATTTGTGTTAGGAACACGTTTCTCACAAAATGCAATTGATCATCTCTATCTCATTCTTAACAATTTGACATACTTCGCCTCTGAATTATGATTTCATGAGTTACTGCCCTTAGATGGCATCTCTAAATGCAGCTGATTATCTTGTTTCTACAGTCTTAGAATTAGTGAAATAATTCTTTTTATTTGAACAAGAATTCGTGAAATAATTCATCAACACAAGTGAAATTTTACTTCATAATTAAGGGAGAGGTGTTCATGAGTTGCAGATAAGGATTTCCATGTCAACAGTTTTGCTACAAAAGACTGATAAAAACTGATCAAGTCTCTTCTCATTTCTGTTTCCAAATATTGAGAGCGTATCTGGGAAGAAGTTCAAATGAAAAATGAACGGGGAAGAGTTTTCAGTTGTAAAATTTAGCAACATATATTATTGGACTTTGAATGAGGGAATCAAAGACTTAGAAATTAAGCCCACAGAAATTGTACTTTAGGCTTTGAATTAGGGAAAAAAAAAGAGAGCCCATTATGCTTTTAAATCTATATGATTCGTTAGTTAAGCCCACAAATACCAAAACATAGGCTTACACCTTTCGCCATTCCTCCACTGCTTAACAAACCTAACTCCGGGTTTCCTAGCATCGAAATCGATTATTCATATCTATTGTTGCTGAGCAATTTTTTTTTTACCAAGGATATTTAATTGATTAAATTTAAACCTAAGGAAATACATTTATTATAAAACAATTTATTTTTCTTCAAACAATATATTTTAAAACAATATGTTTAGGTTTAAATTCCAATTTATTCTTTGTTTAACCATTGTTTATCTTAAAATCTACCTGTCATCTTACCTTTGTTCATCCTAAATTTGATGAAGATATGGTCTACATATTCATCATTATTGTTATTGATTCCTCCAAATCTAGACAACCCACTAATTTGGATTCTCGTCCAATCTAATCAAATCATAGTAAATCGTGGATATGGCAATGTGGGACATCTACCTGGGAGAGAAACCAGTTCTACTGAGTAACAATGGCAAGAATGATTTTGATTGTGACCATTTTTGCCACTAGAGAGGATGTGTCCAAAAAATCAATCTTGACTTGTTGGTGTAGCCTTTGGCTACGAGACGAGCTTTTTGTCTTTCCACATCAATGTTGGCTTTAATTTTAAGCTTGTATACTCATCAACAACCTATGGTGTGTAGGCCAAGAGGGAGAGGAACAAAGTCCAAGTCTAGTTTGATTCTAAAGCTTTGAGTTCAAAATTGATAGCTTTCTACCATTCAGTAAGTTTCTTGGTTTGTTGGAAAGATTGAGGGTTGATATGAGTAGATATTTTGAGGAGAAATTTCTTGTGAGCTAGGGAAAATGTGGTGTATGATAGATGATCAGATGTTGAGTAGGAAACATGATTTTGTGAAGAATTGGAAAGAGAGATATTGCAATAATAATCTCTAAAATAGAAAGGTGATTTAGTAATTCTCAAGGACTTACAGACAAGAGGGTTGGGTGAAGAAGGAGTTATGTGATCGTCATAAATTTCATTACAAGGGGAAGTGTGGGATTGGAGTGTTAATATAGTGTTAGGACATAGGATAAGGAGGACCTTGTTAAGAAAAGGATATGTTTGGGATTTAGAATTTGGATGTTGTTTGGATGGAAAGTTTTCTTCGTAGCTAGATAGATCAAGGAGTTTATATCTTTTGATTGTGGATGCATAGTCAATGGAAACATATAGTTTTACATGTGGTTCAAACTTGTGGTGCTAGGACGGAATAGTGGAGGCAAATGTAAGGCATCCAAAGATTTTTTGCTAGGTGTAATCATGTAGGGTGTTAAAGAGGACTTTGTATTAACATTAATTCTATAATAGGGGTGAGGGGTTCCTATTGATAAGGAATGTGGCAGTGAGGAGACACTCATTCCAGAGGGAAAAGGGAACAAAAGACTGAAAGTATAGAGCTCGAGCTACATTTAAGAGATGTTAATGTTTACATTCAACAATTGAATTTTGTTGAGGTATGACAATAAATAAGCACTGGTGAATAACGCCATGCTGGGAGTAGAGCTTAGTAGGAGCAAACTCTTTGGCATTGTTTGCCCTCACCTTTTTAATGGTTATATGAAACTATGTGAAGATAAGTTTGAAGAATTTAGGGATGACTGAAGTGACTTCAGATTTCTATTTAAGAAGAAAGGTTCAGGTGTACCATGCGCATTCATCAACAATACATAGGAAGCATTTATCACTTTGTGTAAGTTAGAGTGTTAAAGGGAACCCATACATCCATATAAATGAGATCAAAGGGGGAAGAACACATATTATTGTTTAATATGTATGGAATATGTCATTTAACCAGAGGATAGATAGTGTAAGTTTTTTTGTGTTCATTACAATTACCATACTATAAAAGAGGTTTTAATAGAGTAAGGTGACTATAGGAAGGGTGACCAAGCCTATTGTGCCAAGTTTAGAATAAGACATTATTAATAGCACTTACAGAACAAATCTTTGTAGAGTTGAAATATCTTTATGCCATTCGTTTATTGTATATGATCTTTCAAGTTTGTCCAGATTTCATGAATGGAATATAAGAATATTACACTCGCATAAATGTCTTTGAAGACTGAGTTGAGTAGCTAAGAGATTACAACATTGTTATTTCTGATCCAAGAGTTGATAAGACTTATATCTTTAGGTGAAGCAAGCTTGGGAAGAGAACCATCGATGAAATTGAGTTTGGTTTTTATGGAAAGGGTGATCATCATTACACAGCTTTAGAGGGCATAATTCTCTTCAGTGAGTGGCTGGGAGATGAGGACAAGATCAGGTTCATTGGAGTGATAGAGGAAATAGAGGCTAGAGCAATCATCAATGGTAGAGGAGCCATTGGATGCTGCTAACTAGAGGGTGTCCATGAGAGAAGAAGAAGGAGATAAAGGTAGGAATGGCAATGGGCGGCGGCTTGAGATGAGTTTTGACTCAAACCCTCAAAGCAAAGATTTTTCCTACCCCTTACGCGCCCCGCAAGTTTTAGAAGTGAAAACCTAAACCCTACCTGCAATGAAAATGTACAACCTGAATGCTACCCAATCCTACCCATACCTAATTAATATTTTTTATTTTTTTAAAATACTATCCACTATACAATTAACGATACATTATAGTTTTAACTCAAATATCATATAACTTTCACATAAAAAAAACAAATAGAAAGCTTCTAAGCATTTTCTAAATATTCTAAACTATTTTTGGGTACAATTAACGAAATATTATAATTTTAACTCAGACATCATATAAATTTTAGATAAAATAAATAAATAGATAGCTTTTGAGTATTTTTTAAGCATCATAAATCTACTATTGGGAATCACGATTATGAGGGATGGGAGGGAATATATATTTATTGTAAAAAATTAAATTAGATATAAATATATATATATATATATAAATAATTTAGGGTGGGTTCGGGATGGGTTCACTATAAACCTGAATCAGATCCTACCCGCACCCATTAGAACCCGAACCCAATCCAATCCACTGTAGGATGGGTTTTCTACCGGCCCCAATTGGAACGAATTAGGTTGGGTACCTGCAGATCGGATCTAAATTGCCACCTCTAGATAAAGGGTGAGAGGATTAGAGAAGGAGATGATCACCTAAAATGGAAAGAGGTTAGCTAGTGGTGGAAGTGTGGGCTGACACTTCTAATACCATGTTGAGAAAGTGAAGAAATGAAAATAGCATCGAGCATGGATGCTAAACTCAAGAAAGAAAAAGTGGCATTAAACTCAAGAAAGGACTTTTCAAGTATTGAGAGCACATTAAATGTGTATATGTACAGCTTTGTGTAACTAATTGTAACAAAATTGCTTAACAAACTTAACTAACCGTAACTACTTAACTTTAATTGATGGCTAGAAGTAATGCTAATATCTATTTACAGAAAGGAAAAAATTCATTGGCTTCTATTCTAATAAAAGAGAAAATATATTACTTCTATTCTAATAGTATATAGTATGTGTGCATACATAAATATATATGATGAAGGTTAAATTTGCTTATGGTTGAATAGGGCTGGAATCCTAGTAATTCGACCTAAGAATGGTTGATTGATGATCTTGAAGGTGATAGGGGTCAATCCTGCAATCAATAGCAAGCGTCAGGTTAGCTGAGATGCCTTCAGCTCAGGTACTTCGACGCTTAAGTCAGTATAGAATCAACTAGATAATCGAGTAATAAAGTGAGGGCTTTTAGATATAGAATGGCATACCTTCTAAATGGATGTTTGAGGGTTACTTATAACCATTCCAATATGGTTGATATGCCTGAGACGCCTCTACCATTTGGAATGGGTGATTTGTTATCATATTAGGACCTTTAGATCTTCTCTAGCTTCTGTACTATTTTAGGTGGTGCCATTTCCTTTTGCTCAGGACAAAGAGGTACACTGAGGGCACACCAGCTTATAGGCAGTTGCAAAAAAGCAGTGTGAGTAAAGGCATGCATCATTAACGCAGAGACGTGCCACCTAATGGATTATTAAAAATCGTAGGGAGGCTGTCAACTTTTCTCGACCATGGAGGTCAAAGGGTTGAGTAGATGAGAAACACCATGTTCGATCGGCATCCTTTCAGGGCCTTGTTGTCAAACATTAAAAGCTAGCATTAGCATACTAAGATTGGTCAACCAATCCGATTGAGTTTTAATTGACGGTACTTGACTAGGACGATCGAGACATGGTGATTGCCAATATTGGGCCACTATAGCTTAAGGGTCCTGAGGTCGAATGTTAGTCGATCGTTAGCTTGGGCCATGACAAGTTAAGCCGGTTCCTGGTCGCTTGGACCACCTTAGGCTTGGGCCTATTGGGTCATCCTATATCATGAGTCCCCTTACTTCTTAGTCCTGATCAAGGTATTCCATGTGCATGAGTAGGAAGTAGTCATCTTACAAGGCCTTCAGTGGAGAATTCCATTATTCAACTAGGGTTTTTCATAGTTGACCAAGGTTTAGCACATTTAATGCAACAATTACGTTGCGCCAGCTAAAGGACCAAATGGCAGTTGTGCAATAATTACAATTATTTCGATCATCGTGATGTGGTGGCTTAAATAATTGCAGTGAAAAAATTTATTTTCACATTTATAGCAATCCCAAAAGTCGATTGAGGCTTTTCATTGTGTTGTTGATGAATCACTTTCTACTTTAGAACTTTTAAACATATAAGTCCTTTCTTTATATATTTTGATCATAGTATGTAAACATGATGTTGAGGGTATTTGGCAAGGGCAATAGTCAAGGTAGTAGTAGTAAGGCGATGAGGTTTGATCGGGACGCCCTCAAAGGTGGTGATGACTCGACTAGTGAGTTTGATAGTTCTTTGAGCAGTAGTTTGACCTTAAGGAGCTTGGGTAATGAGCATGTCATCGTTGATAATGAGGCTGGTCCAAGTCAACCACTTATTTCTCATGGATAGTTGTTCACCGCCGATCATTATAGTAAGATAGTTTCTAAAATCACTCTAGTTGACTTTGTCCTCATAAGACAACTTTACTATATTCCCTCGAAGTATGAACTAATTATGCCTAATCCTTCTAATAAGATGCACCGACCTCTAGCTAGATGCATAATTGTGTTTGAGAAATCCTTTAAATATGGTCTTAAGTTTCCCCTTGCGCAACCCATAATCGACTTGCTTCCTAATTATTTCTCAATCATATACAACTTTGCCTTCCTAATGTATATACATGACCAACTAATCACTTTTGCCAACTTCTCTAATCTTTTTCACCTTTCTATGTTCTGTAAATCGTACAGTACTTGATGCTGCAAAGAGCTTGTCGGTCCGAAACTCCGGTGGATTAAAATGATATTG
>JACGDI010003137.1:0-10109 GCA_014898725.1 Jacaranda copaia
CTATTTCACGTTGGGCCTCGTGAGCTGTCTGATTTGTAGAAGGGCCTATTGGGCTTGTTGGACTATCCCATATCACTTAGGTTTAAACATCCTTATGGATACAGAAATATCACTTCTTAATCCGCTTAGGAAACAACTAATTGCATATGCCTCCTAAAGCTTCACATAATTCATTAATTCATCAAATTTGTCTAGATATGCTTGAACTCCTCTTATTTGCTTGAGATTCATCAATTTTGACATAGGGTCCTCCAACAAAAGAGATCTAAACTTAAAAAACTTATTCACATCTATATATCTAGTCTCTGAGATTATCACTATTGAATCTCGAAAATTCAACCTTAACACATTTTGTACGAATATGATAATTTGTAGACTAAGCTTTCCATTGTGATTCATTTCCTTAATCCGTACCATTAGTGTGATCAATGTTACTAACCTCTGATTGTGCTGATTTGTGGCTAGAGCGGCAATCATGCTTTGTAATTTTTCATGATATCCTTGCAATTCCTCAATTGATTTTTCGTTCCTCTCAGAACTAATTCTGATTTGCTCTCTCAATACATCTACATCCTTGTGGAACTCCACTAATCTTGTTCCATCTGCCATCTTGAACAACCATTGTCGAGGAATAGTAGCTCCAATTCCACTTGATAACAGACAATTCAAGAATTAGAATGATGAAATTTACAAGGACAGGTTGAAGATAAGGAGACATTCCACCTTAAGTTCCCTTGCCACAACTAATAGAGAAAAAGAGAATGACTCTAAAACATAAAATCAAAAAATTTCTCCCTTCTTTTCCTTTCTCCTGCCTATTTATAGATGGCATTGGGAGAGCCCAGTTGAACATCTCACTAACTAACCCTAACTAATCAAATAACATTTGCTTAATGAGTTTATTAGTTACAGAAGCTGATTCCAATTAACTGTATAAGTTGCTAACTTTATTTGGTAGAAGTGTTGAAGCGTTTTCCTTTTCTGTACTTCAAAGTTGCATTCCACTTTAAAAAAGGTAGGCTTATTTCTGCGTTTTTACTTTTTTTGTAATGACTGACAATCATATCTTCTTCCTCAACCCATGCTATTGGTGCCTTCTTTTGCAGTTCACTTTCTTATCTTGATTCAGCATGTATTAGAGTAAAATCTAATTTTCCCTTTTCATATACGTGTGTGTATATATATATATATATATGAATGAGTGAAGTCAAGTTAAAGAGCAAGAAATGAATGAGTGATACCAAAAGTAAAGTAAAAAAAAGGAGAAAATAGGTATTTTATTTATTTATTTTTTATTTTTACTTTTGAGGGGTATTTTGAATATGAAAAAAGTATTTTGAGAATTAAAATTTAAAAATATACTAATTTATTATTGTTTTGAGAATTAAAAAATATTTTGAAAGACATCAAACAAATGGACTTTGGAGTTTGGCCTAGGTGCTAATCGCGCTTATCTAGTCTGCGCGACCAGAGAGAAAGTTCAAACCCGCGTTCACACAGGGTCCATGCCCATCACGTGGGAGGCGTGACTGTGGGGTCAGCCTATTGAAAAAGGCAAAACAAGAAACATACAAAAGCGGGAAACTTCGAACCATAGCCACCAGCGTTGTTCGCCTATAAATTCCTTTGTTCGCCTATAAATTCCTAGGGTTCAATTCCACTCGCACATACACATCATTTGTATCTCTCTCCCCCTAAATATATATACACAAGGCAGAATCAAATTGACAACATTCATCCAAAGATTCTGAAATGGAGGAGGTAAGAGTTACCTCCGCTTGGGTCGCCTCTCATTCCTCCCATGTCACTGTGGACTCCTCAGGTCTTCTCACATTTCTTTTTCTTGTTCTGTTTTGGGCTTGTCTTTCTATTTTATTGCTAGATGTGAAATTCTATGTTAGAATGGTCTCTACTTGTGTTCCTTTAAAGCAGTGTTCTGTTTTTTTGACTACCTGTAAGGTTCTTGCGTTTTTTAGTAGTTATATTTTGTGTGTTTAGAAGTGGAATAAAATAGTGGCGTACGTTTGTAGGCATTGAGAAAGTGGCTGAAAGAATGAAAGATTCAATACCCAAGGTGGAGTGGGATTTTGAAGGAATTCATTATTTCGATAATGGTCCCTTGACTGTCCAGTATCTGTTTGTGTTGGATGCATTGAATTTCTGTTTCTGGCCAGGTATTTAGCTTTTTTTCCGTTAGTTATAGGCATACATTTTTTTGAACTTTACTTTCTAGCTCTGAGCCAGACTTCACGTTGTTTCCGTCTTATGTTGGTGTATACGAACTGTATTTGATCATTCTTCTGCATATGGAAATATTGCACTTATGCTTGGTTGGTGAACTAACTAGATGCAAAAATGATTATAAAAAGTTTGTACTTATATGAAGCTACAGAGTAGCATTTTTATTGTCATATGGCTCTGGTGGCTGCTCTGTCATTTAACTTGTAAACATCTTGTTCTTTGTACATATGGGAAAACATCAGTGTTTTAATCTTAGCTGAGTGGCTGTAATTTAAGATATATGTTTTTAATGTTGGCTTCATCAAAAAGAAACTAATGCCTTTTTTTTTTTAAATTATTTCTGATGGCAGATAAGGAAATGAATTACGATCATTTGGCTGCAGGATTGAAGGAAGCTCTTCAGAATGATAAGTCTGCTTTTGATGCAGATCGTCTGCAAAAGTACACCGGTACAAAGTTCACAGCAGGCCTCCATCTTTCGATGTAGTATTTTGCTCAATTATGTTAAAATTTCTTTCACCAAGGGTTTTCTTTTTTCTGTTGCACAAATCTGAAGGCATTTATAAGAGAGGATTAAGATTCAAATTGAAGGCTTATGGCAAATATTACTTGTTCATTTGAGTTTTGCCTTGTCAATGTCACATCTTTTTTCTGTACATGATTTGTTTATTTGATAGGGGTGAATATCTCTTACTTGATATAACTTCACGTTAACCAATTGTTTTACTTATTTAGGCAACAAGATTTGAAAAAGCTGTAGTTGGTCTAAATCAATCTCACAATGTTTTGTGAATTACAAATTGTCATTTCTTCCTCTCTATATATTTAGTTTTGCCATTCTTCTTACATACATGTACAATTGCAATATGTATGTTGGTTCACTGCTAAGATTTTCAGTCATGGGATAATTATGATGAATATCATGGTTAACAGGCCCTGATCTACGTAAAATGCTGAAATGGCCAAGGCCATTACCTTTGGAGGATGAACGAGTGCGCTTAATGCATGAGGTGTTAATATTGATTAATACAGCTCCAAAATTTTTTGGCTTAGTCTGAGTTATTCTTTTACTTTATTTGCTTCGGAGTTGTTTATAGTTAGGCTAATTATTTTGTCACATGATTGTTCAGGTGGGATATGAGCTGGAGAGATCTTTTGATGGGAAAGCATCCAAACTCGTAGACTCTTGTGAGAAATCAGCTGCAAAGCTGGTAACTCTTATCACAAGCCACTTTCCAGGTAAATTAATGCACTGAAACCCAGTTAGTCAATAGTCTGGTTATAAATGTTTATGAGTTTACTTTATGAATGTTTCTCAATAGTCTGTCTATCCTTGGAGTTTTAATTACTGATAGTGCAAAATACAAAATAATGTTATCCATGTTGTTGCAGGATTCCGGGACCATACAGTATACAAAGGTCACCAAGTTTTCTTGTATAAAAGAGTTCAGATATTTGCTGCAGATTTATGGGGTGCATTCAAGGGTCAAGGATTTGGTGAATTCAATGACATAAAATCAGTGACCATGTTTGCTGACTATATTGTGCCTGCAGTTCTTCAGCAGCTTGGAGTACTAAAATATAGTCCTTCCCTATCCAATATGATAGAATCAAATAGAGAAATCATTTCAGGAAGTGAGGAGGAAGTAGAGCTTAGAGCATGCTCAATACATGCTGTGGAGGAAATGAGGGAGTTGATCCACAGAAAATCAGGAAAGCAGGTCAAGTTTTATAAGCCATTGCTTTCTATTGCCATATTTTCCCCTTATTCTAGGGAAACTCTAATTAAGTATATCTATTTTATAAGTTCTGGTGTCTGTTTAATGATTTATTTGAATGATCATTATTCAATATGGGTTTTTTGGTATATCCCCAGTAATAATTTCCATATTCTTCTGTTTGTGCTGGATAACTTGAGAAAGACTTAGTGAGGACTATATCTTAACCCAAGAAAAATCGTCCACAACTCAGAATCAGAAATTCATTACTTCCCTATCAAGTGGCAAGTATTTAATTTCTGTGACTTTAGCTTTGTTCCTGTATAGAGATATAATATACTCTAGCATATTTTCTATACACCACTAGCTCCTCTTATTCATTTCTTGATGTTCAGAAGACATTTTGATGACAGATGTTTCTGTTGGACTTCTTCATGTTTTTGTTACTTGTTCAATTCCACTACTTAAGAACTTAAACTTCCTTGTGCACACCTCCTTGAGATTAGCACCAAATCAACTCGTAAGAGATCTTATTAATATATCTACTTTGATCAAATGATTTGTAGCGGACATTGTTTGTCCTTTGGATGTCATATGGAGTTAGCAACTAGTAATTAAGGTTTAATTCATTCAAATTTCACTTATATGGAACACTGATGTTTAGTTTCTGATCTCCAATCTTTTGTTTAGTTGTCTAACTATGAAGCAGGTTGAACTTCAATAGATTTCAAACATAGAGATTTTATGAGGTTTGAACAAAGTTCAGGCTATATTATCTTTTCATTGTGCACATTTTGTTATTGCAAGTGCTTGCATATTAATAATGTTTTCCTATAAACATTATCAACTGACAGGGTAGTAATGTATAATTGTTAATTTGTTACTACTGTCATTCAAAATGGCAGTTTTTTGAGATAGCATGTGAATTTGCATCACCAAACCCTTTAAATACACATTCTGAAGCTTTGGGATGCCATGGTCTAGAACTAGCACTTGCTTCATGTTATGATATTTGTCCAATCATTGGCTTTAGTTGATGGAAACTAGTATGCGCATTATTTCCGGTTTACCGATATTTCTGAAAATTGGGCTGTTAAAATTTTACAGTTAACTTGATAAATTGAAATTCTACATGTTTGATTTCTGAATTTTACTTCAGTTTTACAAAGTGGTACCTTAACTATCCAATTTATTTTATGAATACCTTGGAATTTCCAAATATCTTTTGTCAAATAGAAAATTTTTGGAGGATACTTTTATGAACCTTTTTCTTTTCTTTCCAAAGAAATTTGAGGCAGGTTTCTTTTTTTCCAGGTTTTGAGTGTGGAGTTGGATCTCTGGTTATGGGCTGTTGGCATTCAATGTCCCTCTCTTCAACACCATCAAACACTCTCCATATATTATTGAGTGGAAAACATACTAATTCATGATTAGAGGGACAGATATCTGGAGTTCTTTAGGTAACTTCATTGACAATAGAGTGTAATGGATTACAGTTTTAAGTAATTTTGTAAAACAGTTTCCTTGGTTCTCTTTACTTAAAAATCAGGCGTCTATCTATGGATTGCCGCCCTTTTTCTGTTTAATGACTTTTGATAGAAACATAAGATTATCATAATTCTTTACTATTTGGAAATGAAATAATCTGTGATTTATTTCCTTATTTTCTCTGTGCCCTTTATCTGAAAAGTTACATCTGAAGAGCTCTGGTGCCTACTTTAAACGTAGGGACACCACCTTATGACTGTTGATAGCATGCAGAATTAAACATGATCTTTATGCCCATCTAGAGGCTGGTAAAGATGCAAGCAGATGTGAATGGCACTGGCATTCTTTATTTCTTTTGTGCATACAAGTATCACATAATTAGAAAATCTTTTTGTCATCATGCTACACTTTGCACTATATATCTCCTACCATTAAGTTTTTACTTATCTATGCCTACATGCTTAGCTGCTGCCTGCTGGTGGTATTTTTTTTTTCACACCCCAGCTGCTTGATTGATGGTAGTCTGGTTGTAGCATATGGATTTTTGATGGTTGGCAAGTTTTCATATCCTGTGCACTGTGGGATACTACAAGCCTAGGTCCTGTAGGCACATTGTTTGTATTGGGATGAATATCCTCTACACAAATAACTTTTGATGTGAACTCATGATTTTGAATTGAAATGAGGGATTCTAAATACTGTGAGGTTACTTTAACCATTTTTCTGATGCCTTATGTGGCAGCTAGTTTGGAAATTGTAACACATTATTCCCTGTTTCTTTGAGTTTGTATGGGTTTATTGCTCATCTAATTTCACTTGTATTATAAGTCAGAAAGAAACTTAGTCCTTCCAGAAACGTGCTATGTTTTATGATGCTCAAGCCATAGCTGGTTATCTTCCCGCGACTTGTTTTTGTTCTTTCCTCATCATATAACAATTATATGAGTTTTAAAACCATGCAAGTTATAGGCCATGCCATATTTTCCTGCTAGTTTGCATGGAGTCTGCTGCTTTTGCATAGTAATTTTCTGTTATGAATCTTAGTGATGGATATTTATATTGTATTGTTTTTACATGCAACTCAATACAAGAAGTTTGTATAGTTGTAGTACCTGGTCAACATAGCAATTGGAATTGCAAGTGTGGCAACACTATTCAGGGAATCCACTATTCCTGAAATCCTTCATGTGCAAGGGCAGCATGAGAGTAGATGATAGACTTGATGAGAATGAGGGAGAGAGACAGAGAGAGAGGGGGGAGAGATTTGATACCTGTTCCTTGGAGCATCCAACTTGGGGGAGGTGGTCAATTGCATTGATCAGTGCATGCTTGTAAAAAACACTCTTGTCAAGGTAGTGTTGCCACCCACCCTTATCAATGCTAATGCCGTCAAACTCTTAACCATTCTGAGAATCTTGGCTTGACTGGGGCCCATATATACATTGGATTAACGTGTGAACTGGCTATCTCCATTGGAGTGAGGCACTCTTTAATTCCATTGTGATTTCACTGCTGACAGGAATTGGGTTAGTGCTGGCAAAATTCTGATGAGATGAAGGAATAATTGGTAGTAACTGCAGGCTATGCAAGTTGCTATTTGGACCAGGATATTGGAATATGCACCAAATCGTGTCTGATTACATGCAGGTGGCAAATTTTTGAGATGCTCTCCTACGAGAAATAAACCAATTATGTCCTTTATGTTCTCCTGTGAAAACCAAAGTGTTTTGTTCAAATATGTAACTTTTGGTTTAATGGGAAGTGACAAAATCATTTGGAATTTTTGACTAATTCTGATTACAGTTTGACAAGTTTGCCTTTTTTATCCTAATTCTCCAGCTAATTTTTCTTTTAAATAAACATATTGTGGTCTTAGGTTTCGTTACTGTTTGTGTGGCAGATATGCGTGGAATAGACCCTGATGACATTCATGACTACCTGCATCCTGCATTGAGCAATATGAAGGGGAACTTTTGATGAAATAGGGAAGCCGAATGCTCTTTGAAGTTCTGCACAGTGATTGATTAGTGTTTCTTCCTTGCAAGACTTTGTGGCTTAAGTGTAATATTTTGGCTTACAGCTGATGCGCCTTTCAGCTCAAGTGTTTTCCTGTTATAACATTAGTTGCGTCTGTGCATTAATTTCTAAGCTTGACTTACATATTTATCTTAACCTTATCCAGGATGCCATGAAGGTTAATTGCCCTAATAATTCACTTTTTATGACAGAAGAAAGTCACTCAGCATATTGGGATGATGATGGGTAAGATGTGAAACTTACTTGAGTTGTAGAAAACCACTCATATCGATTTTGCCCGCAAAATGCAATTTCGCCATCAGCTTTTTGAAGGGTTAGTGAAATTTTAATGGTACAATTCCCTCTGTAATTATATGGCGAGGGATAGAAAAATATTTGTAATATATTATGAAGCTTGGTGGTCTTATGCCCCCTCTTCCCCCTTCTTTGGGCGACTACAGTCCTTTTTGGCATGTTTTTCTGAATCGCATGGAGGAAGAGGTGCAACTTCAAAAAAAGTATCTTGGTTTGCAAAGCAGAAAGTTGTACTTAAAGTTGATTATTGTTAGATCCGAAGATTTTACGTCTGGAGTAGACTTATTATCTCCGGTTGCACCTCACGATCCCTGTCCAGTCTACTATCTCCACCCTGATTACCTCACCGGTTTTGACCTCTGCCACCGGAGGAGGTGCAATTGCTGCTGCTTCTGCTTCTTATGAACTATCAGTTATCTTATAAAATATTTTAAATTTTTTTATTAAAACTCGTACAAATATTTTTAGACAAGTTCAATAGCTGACAAAAGGAGGGCAATTTTTCATTTGTTTCCGACTTTTACTCTACCCTAGTTGTCACTCGTAAGAGAATTTTGAAAACTGCTATGCTGTAGTTTTCCAAAGCAAAATGATGAAAATTTGGCTAGAAAAAAAAAAAAAAATTGACAATGGCCGTAGATTTCTTTTCTTCTCTTTTTTGGCATTATCTTTTCAAGTACAACACTAAATATCTTTAATAGTCAAAACAAATAAAATTTGTCTTTCATGTAAAATGCATCCTTTTCTTTTTCCTATTGGATTACAAGGTACATTTTGTGTGGTAGAAGAAAATTAAAAGAAAAGTTTTCTACTTGGAAATTAGATTTCGTGGTGAAAAAAGAATGAAAAGCAGAAGAATAAAGTTGAAATGGCTCGTCCTCACATTTCAGCTCCTAGAATATGGTTCAAATTTAAGAAAAATCAATCATTAACCAATTGCCGTACAAGTACAATAAAACTAATTCTTGATTGGATTTACAGGCTCTGATGTTCTTAGGCATATCTATTTCTGAACAAAAACAAAAACAAAAACAAAAACAAAAACAACAATGAAACACACACACACAAAAAGAAATCTTGGCCTTTCCTCCTTTAACGAGTTATAGAAATTTTGCACTGAAAATGAAAGAAAATTGCCTGAGAAACATATGTGCATGCTTGATGCTTTGTGCAGTGTGCTGCTTTATTATGCCACCTCCACTACTCAAACCTGCCATCAGAACCCTACCAAGTTGTCCGGCCGTTTTACCATCTGCCACTGGCGGAGTATATATAGGAAGAGGAAGGACCTGTTTGGTTTTATTTTCGAGGTCCATTTTCACATTTTTTATTGTTTTCAAAATAAAACACATCATTTTTTACATATTTTCACCCAACATCATTTTTATTTTCAAAACACATTTTCTAATAACATATATGTACGATATCTTTATTCCATTATTTTTATCTCTTTTGCCTACAATTTATTAAAACTAACATAATCATTACTTTTTCAATAATTTATTCCAATACAAATTCATTTTCAATTCAGTTTTACTAACTTTTTAAATTTTAGAAATAATGAAAATGAAAATTAAAAATAAAAATAAGTCCAAAGGGGCTCGAAGCTTTTGTTCCCACTCCCTTTCAAATTAATTCCCACGCAGCGATCAAAAGTTTTAGTATGTTTGATAAGACCAAAGGGGCACCGATGTTTGATACATATATATATATATATATATATATTATTGATCTCGATCTTGACATCTTGTAGTATGTTCTTTTCAATCAAAACCAGCAAAAACTATAATTAGTATAAATTTTTACGAGGACAGTCGATTAAAAACAAACAATAAGTTTGGTGCATTTATGGGGGAATGAATATTACAAGAACGTAAATAATTAAGCAAGATTAAGCTTAACCCAACCCCCTCATTCAAGAATAACTACAAAATGCGTGATATAAATGTTATCCTAATTAAATTAGTGGACGTTGATTTGATTCCCTTAAGCAGGTGTGTGTTTGGATATGAGTTAGGTAATTGGCATCCAGATTATATGAATTGGCTGACAGATCTGGTGCACCATAGTTTGCAGGTTGTGTCTGTTATTTTCATATGCGGTCAGCATTTTTGCTTGGGAAAACTGTCTTTTAAGTTAATTATTACATGGGACCCTCACAAAAGAGCAAAAAATGTCCAAGCGCCACACTTTGCAGAAATTATTGTTACTCTCTTTCGCTCCCACTAATTAATGGAGAAATTATTGCTATATTTTCTTAAAATGGTAAGAAAAAGCTCGTGCAGCCAACTGACTAATTACAACTATAAATTGTTATGCATATGATTGTAG
>JACGDI010003137.1:10209-82332 GCA_014898725.1 Jacaranda copaia
TTTTTCTTTGTCTTGTGATTTAATTTTACAGACAACGAAATTTGTGTGAACAATGATAATATAACAGTATCTAAAATATTGACATAACTGTATATCATTTTAGTGATTCATATACAATTCAACCGGTTATATGCAAGTTACGATACAAACTAAAAGTGAAAATAATTTTTTAAAAAATTTATATCATCAACTTAAATATGGATTCAAATAGATGATAAATTATTAAATTGCAGATGACCCCTCCCGACCGTGTCATCGCCTTGTTCTGGTGGTATCAGGTATGAATGTTGGTGCGTAATCCGCTTAATTTTGCCTAAGTTTGGAACAGAAAAAAAAATATATATATATATATATATATGCACACATTCTTGTGATATTTTTAAGAGTTTATGATATTTTTCTCGGTTATGAATAAGTTTTATAAAATACTTTTATACATTTTATAAGGAATATTATCATCTTGTGCTTTAGAAAACTAATTGTAGTGGCACGTCATTTCTATAAACATAAATTTAGTTTATAATATTATTGATGTTAATTATATTTTATTAAAATATTTTTTTATATAACATAGATAAATAATAGTATAATTTTAAAAATAATTATATGAAAACACATATAATATTAATTATCGATTTATACAAACTCATATTTAGCACTAATTATGTCAAAAGTTTAATAATGTGGGATATATGTCTATACATTCAATGCATTTTTTCTTTATGTTTTAATTATATTATTTGTATTTTTTAGTTTTATATCGGGTGATAAATGTACTTTTAAAATTAAAAATAAAAATTAAGGATATAATTAATAATTTAAATTTGGTGTAACTTGACTTAGCCGCCACTTTTAATGTATAAAATAAGTCAAAGTTAAATACATAAGTTGAGTAGCTTTTATATGCATGACATCCTTGTATGCTTAAAGTGGTCGAATCTGAATGTTGCGACTACTTCTAACTATGATTCGGCATCTTGAATTCAAAGCGTGGATAGAAGGTAATGAGCCAAGCGTAAGCAGAAATGCGCCATAGTGCAAGTAGGACAGTAAGTCAAGCCCAATTTTTTCATCTCTCTTTTTTAGAGGTGAACAAAATTATTTATTAATAAAAAAATTAATTAACCGATTGAACTGAAATTGAATTCACCTAATCGTTTTGTTCAATTTATTTTCGGTTCGATTAACAATTAATTTTTTTAAGGCTTTGTTTGTTACATTCTTCCAGTTTGTTTTCCAACTCCTAATTCATAAACAAACAACAATTACATTCCCCAACCCCACTCTCCAAAATACATAATTTATTCTCAAAAAATTCCTACTATTCCCAACTTCACATCATTCCCAAGGTACCATATATTCTTTCATCATTATAAATATATACATATACTACCACTCACACAATCTATATATACACATATATAAATAATTTTAAAATACTTATTTCACCTCTACAAAACTAACAAAAAAGTCATTGATGTGATATCTTGTCCCCCCCTCTAAAATACAAACAAACAAACAAATTTCTCCCAATTTATTTTTTCAAAATTCCCTAATTCACAACCAAACCAGCCTTAAGTTTTCAATTTTTGGTGTGTTGCCGTTAAATTTTAGAAACAAATTAGTTAAAAATCGAATTGATTGAAACAAAAACTGTGTCGTTTTATGCTAGGTTTTTTACACCGCATTTCTCACACTCTCAAGACTAAGCTCCTACGGTCTTTCCCTCAGTCTTTACATAGTTATCCTCACCTTTCAGTGCCCACTCCCCAGCCACTCAGTTAGTCCTTGCCCCTTGATCACCCACCGACCACCGTTGCCACTTTTGCCGCATTGTCACCTACCGAAACCTGTCGCCACTGATCTGAGATCTCGCCTCACTGCCATAGATCTCAACTTCAATTTTTTATTTTGATTTATTTCTCTCTTTTTAGTTCTTAATCGACTTTCTTAGGGGAGAAGAAGCTATGACCCATAAAGTGAGTACTTTATTTCTCTCTTTTTTTTTTCAATTTTTTTTCCTAGCTTTTTTCTCAGATTATGAGGTTAGTGCTCTCTAATAAAACATTTGGAGTTTGCAGTTGTATGTATGTATATGTGCTTCTTAAATTTTGTGTTTACATGTGGTTGAAATCTATCAACTAAATTATTTTCTTGAAGCAGAGATCGAGCAAAAGTTCAAAACTAATATTGGATTGTTCAAGTAGTGATTCTTAATTGGAATTTGGAAATGCATTAACATAGAAATAGAAGTAATAGGCATAGGCATAGCACATAGATTCTACATGATACGAGTAGTAAAATAACCAAACTTAATAAATTTTGTTTTAAGATCTTAATTTGACTTTCTGATGGGATTTGGTTTGTTATACTAATTTTTCAATTCCAAGTTATAACAAGTAACAACCATCAAACTTTGTAATAGATATTTATGTAACAACCATCAAACTTAGTAATATTTATTTCTGTAACAACCATCCAATTATTTAGCCATTAGACATTGGCTAAGTCCATATATATAATGTCACTTTTGGCAACGGCTTTTGTAGGAAGTCGATCTGGCAAAACAAATAGTTACATTATCAAAAGTGTTCTCAGCAAAGTCTCCGTTTATAGTATAGTCTTCCTTAAGTATTAATTTATACACTTTTCTAAAACTTAAGAGCCTCATTACCAGCTTGTTATATTAATTTTTGATTCCAATATAATATGTTTTTCTTGAAAACTCACCAAGTTTAATGAAATTTTAGTAGATTCTTTAAACTAATTCAAATATGCAAATTAATTCATGTTGATTTATGGATTGTTTGGTGTTTTTTAGATGTTTTTAGGTTCTTAAGAATCCCATCAAATACCACAAGGCACTCAAGAAGAGGAGAATTCAAATTCAATATCTATACCCGAAAGTGATGAAACTGAAAGATTAGGGAAGCTCATAAAAAAAGGTCAGAAGTATGGGAACAATTTGAGGTGGTTGTTGATAAAGAAACAGGCTTCATCAAAGGCAAATGCAAGTATTGTCAAAAGAAATATGATGCTGATATTAGAAGAAATGGTACCAGTGCACTTAACTATCATGTGAAAGCATGCAAGAAGATGCTAGGTAATGAAGATGGGAAACAGAAACACTTGTCTTTGCAACCATTGGGGGATTGTGAAAACACTGGTACGTTGTCAAATTGGAAGTTTGATCAAGTAGCTATTAGACAAAGTCTAGCAAGTACGATTATTATTGATGAGCTGCCATTTAAATTCATTGAAGTAGAAGGGTTTAAACAGTTTATGCATGATGCATGCCCTAGGTTCAAAATTCCTTCTAGATGGACTCCTTCATGTGGTTGTTTCCAGTTGTATATAGGTGAGCGGTTGGTTTTGAAAAATTATTTGAAAAAGAATGACCAAAGGATTTCTATAACTATTGATACATGGACATCCATTTAGCAAATTAATTACATTTGCATCAATGCTCATTTCATTGATAAGGATTGGAAGTTGCATAAGAAAATCTTGAATATTTGTCAAATTTCTAGTCATAAAGGTGAATTGATTGGTAGGGCAATTGAGACTTGCTTACTTGAGTGGGGGATAAATAAGGTATTTACAATTATAGTAGACTATGCCAGCTCAAATGATGTTGCAATTAATCACTTGGAAAAGAAATTTATTAATTGGGGAACCTGTATTGAAAATTGCAAATGATGTGTGCCATCTATACTAGAAGTGTTAAGTCCAACCTACCAATCCTTCTTTTCCTCAAGGCAGCCTCTCAACATCCCCTGTTTACGAGTGCCATCACACAGAATCGGTAGCATCATCATGGCACACACTATTGGTAAAATGCTTGAATTAATTAGAACTCTTTTAATTTGTATCTTTTGGGACTTAATATTTGAAAAATACTTGACATTCTAATTGTAGGTTTTTTGCTTGCAAAGATTTCATTATTTTTATCTTCTTATTTTGGTTCTCTATATCCTAATCATGCATTTCATACATTGATAGGATATAGAAAACGTAAATAAGTAAATATGCCGAGCATGCTCCTAAGGTGCGATGACCATGAGCCTAACCAAGTGGTTAACTTAGAGCCATAGGTGCACCATCTAGTTGATTTTAAGTGGGTTGGTTAAATCTAGCTATTACATAAGTATATCTCGTACATTCATGGGTCTTCAAGCCTCCTTGGATCCTCTTTGCTCCTTGCAACTTTTAAAAGAGAAAGAAAACCTTACTCCTAATAATTTTACTGTCATAACTTTTACAAGATAAAACAAAAGGCAAGCAAGCCCCAATTAATACAAGCTATTTTAACTACTTAAAATAAATAAAATCAATATTAAAAGCTCATGATCAATCCCATTTATCATTATTCATTCAACAATTAAATGAACAATAAATAAATCTATAATTAACAATTAATTCCAATAATTAAATGCACATCTCATAAACAAATAATTGGTCCAAGCATAACATTTATGCCACAAGTTGGATATTAAATTTGACAAGTTTTAAGAAGTAATAAAAATGTCAAACATTATTTTGAGGACTTGCACAACACTTGTGCATCCATAACATATGTTTTAATATCATTTTTAGCCACTTAAAGAGCTAAAAAAATGGCTCAAAACCTACCTAACCCTCAACAGGGCACTGCTGGCCAAGCTTGGTGCATGGCTGGGTAGTAGCACTCAGCCACTGCCCGACCGACTTGCACTAAAGGTGTCGGTAGCCCCTTGTTTGTGGTCAAAGGCTAGTCAAGCCTATTTTTAGCTCAATTGTTGTGCGCCAAAAATGCTAGAACACCTTCTAAACATTAAATCACACATTATAGATCAATTTGTAGATCTAAAACTCATTTTAAAACTCAAAATTAAAGTGCTAAATCATGCTTCCAAAAATCAAGTTTGAGTGAGAATCAAATTCTCCAAAAAACTCCAACCAAACTGCAATCCAATTGGATCAAAAAATGACCAAAATTCTTTTAGCTATATAACAACATACTATATCAACATATAACACCAATTAATGCCAAATCAACATTCAACATTCAACATTAATCACTATGAATCAAAACATACTAACTACATAAATTAACACTCAAATCACATAATAGCATTCTTTAATTCACCAATCAAGGATCCATACACAAATCAACCAAATATTCCAAATCTATTAGTTGAATCAAGAATTTGGTGATCTAGATTAATCCATCACATGAATCAATCAACTAAAGAAAATTTGGATCTAAGCATGATTTAGGCTCTGATACTACTTAAAAGCAAGTAAGACACAAGGATCCAATAATTAAAACTTTAAAAGTACAAATTAGCTAATGCTTACAAGCATAAAAATGATTTAATCATGCTAGGAATTCAGATTTGGTGAGAGTATTACCTTGAAAAGCAGCTCTTCACTAGTCTAGAAACTGCCTACAACTAGTGCAGCTGGAAGAGTGTGACAATTGCCCTATCAAATCTCTTCCAAAAATTCCAAAAAAATAGTTGAAACTTCAAAACTCCTTGATCAACTATTTGTTAAAATTTCATGAAATGTCATCCAAATAAATTCAAATGGACATTAAATGAACTCTTTCATTTTGAATTTCCCTCAAAATTAATTCTTCACATTAATTAAATTAACCCTTTAATTTAATTAATTAACCTTAGCTTAACTCTTTAAGCTAAATGGTGTTAATTAGAATTAAGTTAACTTAACTAATTGATAGTCATGTGGCAGTCATTAAATTAACTCCTTAATTTAATTGGTTAAATTTAATTCCTTAAATTATTTAGATCAATTTAACAATTAAATTGATCAAGCCAAAATAACCAACAATTTAGTCAACCGTCTCTTCCCAAAAATTGGCCAAGGTGGAATCTTTCTAACTCTTAGAAAATTCCCTTTCTCAAGTAGGATTTCCAATTGAATTTTATGTGTTACCTATTAGGTTCTTCCATTTGTTGGACATAGGCTCACAACTCTTGTGATTTATAGAATATCAAAATATTAACATTAGTCTAAACTTCTTTAAACTGATGATTCAATTCAATTAATTTCATTGATTGAAGAGTATCCAATCTCCATGGTTAATATATAACCTCAAGCCTATAGAACCTAATTAATTGGTTAAAATGAATGCTCTTAGAGAAGCATTCTAGCTCTATGCTCACTATGCAAATATGGTCAAAGAACTAATTATATACACTAACGTAGGATGGAAAACTTGCCACTATGGCTATCTAGTAGATTGTCCGAATGGGTCTCTAGTGAACTTATTCTCTAGCAAGCACCCACTAATATGCATCCATGTCTAACATGGTTTACTTAAGAAATGGAGCAATATCCTATCCTTGGATTTATGCATTGTTAATACAAGTCTATCCAAATCTTAGACATCCTATCTCATAAGATTCTATGACTTGGGATATTTAAGATCATGACTATGTAAGACTAGTTTCATGATTACCACTTACTAAAGTGACCAAGTGCCATAGTCTAGTATGACCTAAGGATTTCAACCAAATGCTAGTGGAGTAAAGTAAGCATAAGATGGAGATGGCCATTTATAATGAATATTATTCAATCAAGATTGTATCACAAGTAAAATAGTTTACATGCTAATCTAATTAGCTTGTGGGCTACTATTCCAATAGGTACTAAATTTAGTAAATTCACCACCATTGATAAGGTATATCCTTAAAAGGATATAGACACATTGACAAAACTTATCATAGAACATACTATGTCTAACATTGTACGATTTCTTCTCTTGGCTACTCCATTATGTTGGGATGTATTGGGTGGAGTCCATTGAAATAGAATTCAATTCTCCTTTAGATAATCTAATAATTTAATAGTTAAGTATTCTTTTTCTTGATTTGATCGAAGAGCTTTAACACTAAGTCCCTTTTTCTTGGAGAAGAAATTTATTTGGAGTAGCCAGAAGGTTTTACATCGAAGGGGAGGGAGCAAAAGGTTTGCAAACTCTAAAGACCCATTTATGGGCTCAAACAAGCTTCTCAAAGTTGGAATATATGTTTTGATAAGACAATTAAATCGTTTGGCTTTATGAAAAATGTGTATGAACCATGTGTGTATATAAAGGTTAGTGAGAGTAGTGTATAGTTTGTTGTGCTTTGTGTCGATGATGTCTTTCTCATTAGGAATAAGGTAGGAATGTTAGAGTATACTAAAGCATGGTTATCCACTCAATTCTCCATAAAAGATTTGGGAGAAACATTCTATATATTTGAAATACGTATTTATAAAGATAGATCTAAGAGGATGCTGAGGCTTTTCCAAACCCTGTACATTCACAAAGTACTAAAAAGGTTTAGTATGGAAGAATCCAAGAAGGGATTTCTTCCTATGGGACATGGCATTCATCTTTTCAAGTCAATGGCCCTTAAGACTAAGGAAGAAAAATAAAGGATGTCTCATATCCTTTATGCTTTTGCTATTGGGAGCATAATGTATGCAGTTCAATGTACAAGACTAGATGTGGCACACTTGCTAAGCATTTAGAGTAGGTTCCAATCTAATCCTCATGATAGTTATTGGATGGCTATGAAAGCAATCCTTAAGTACTTAAGAAGGACTAAGGACTTATTTTTGGTATACGGTAATGAAAAATTAAAACTTAAAAGGTTGTTAGATTCAAGTTTTTAGTCTAATGTAGATGACCTCAAATCCTCTTCTAGATTTACATTTTGCATCAATGGCAGTGTGGTGAGTTGGAAGATTTCCAAACAAGATACTATAACCAACTCTATCACAGTAATAGAATATATTGCTGTTTCAGAAGTTGCAAAGGAAAGTATATGAATGAAAAACTTCATTCAAGAGTTAATATAATGCTTAGCATTGCTGAGCCAGTAGTTGTCTTCTATGATAATAACTAAGTGGCACGCAATCTAAATAGCCAAGATGTCATCATCGATCCAAGCACATATTGGGGCAATATCATTTGATCTAGGAAATCATTAATAGAGTCAACATCTAAGTGGAGAGAGTTACTTCAAAAGAGAGTATAGTAGATCTACTAGCTAAACCCTAAACGTAAAAGGTCCTTGAAAGGCATCTTATGAAGATGGGTCCAAAGGCCATGGGGCTTTGGCTTTTGGGCAAGTGGGAGATTATTGGAATGGTATCCAATAAGCCAGTAGGATTGTCCTTATAAAGCTATTTCCTTGTAAAACAACATTGATTGAATGATATTCTTTATATGGCCATCTTCATCTTATGCTCTATATTACTTCATTGGCATTTGGATGAAGCCTTTAGATCACAATAGATTTGGGACTTAGTTTTGTATTAGATGGTAATCATGGAATATGTCTTACATGATTGTGATCTTTAACCTTTCAAGTTATATAACCTTATGAGACATGGCATCTAAGATCTAGATAGACTTGCACTAATTATGCACTAATCCAAGAGTTGGATATTACTCTATTCCATGAGCAACTGTATGAGATATGAGTATATGTTAGAGAACAAAGCACTGAAGGCCCACTTGGAGAATCCACTAGATAGCCATAGTGGCAAGTTAGTAGTGGTTAATTCTCCCACTTATGCTAGTACATATTATTAGTTTTCTAACATGAGAATCCATGGTAACTTTGTGTCTGGTCCTCATGCTTTGACTCTTCCTTGGTCACTTAGTAGGCTGTTTAGGTTGAGATTGGGTATGAGCAACTTGGCATGGAGGTTTGTGAGATCCAAGATGGAATCCAACTCCTCATTTTTGTGAAGGGCAAGTACATCTGCGATGTATTCTATGATGATCAATTTTAAGAAGTCCTTGTGCAATGTAGTGTAACAATTTGGGAAAAGATTTTTTCAAAGAAGAGGTCACACAAAGGATCGAACATTGAAAATAGAGATATAGTATCGAGGCTATTAGGGAGTGGATAAATATCTTGCCCTGGGCCATTTTCGGGAGATGGGAGATAGAAGGACTATATTTACATGGTACATGTAGTGCTATGATGGTTCTCCAAAATATTCATTTCAGCTAATTAGTTGGGCTCCATGGGCTTAAGGTTGGACTTCAACCATGGAGATTGGGTACTCTTCAATTAATGAGATTAATTGAATTGAGTCGATTAGTTTAAAAGTATTTTAAATTAAAATAAATATAAAATATTTAAAAGTCAGAAGGAGTTGTGAGCCCATACCCAATGAATGGTATAACCTATTAGGTCATGTACAAAATCTAATTTGATTTCCTACTCTATGGAGAAATTTGCCAAGTGTTAGAAAGTTGCTCTTAGTAGATTGATTTTGAGATGATTAATTTTGAAGAGAATTTGGCTTGATTAATTTAAGTGATAAATTAATCAATTAATTTAAGGAGTTAAATTAGACTAATAATTAAAGAGTTAATTATTTGGTTCCATTTGATCTCCAATTGATCATAATTAACTTAAATAGTTAAGTTAACAAAATTAAGTTTAAGAGTTAAGCTTGTTGACTTAAGCATTAAGTCAAAGGTTAATTAATTAAATTAAAGTGTTTAATTTAATGATTTAATGAATTAGAAGAATATATTTTGGAGAGGAAATTTAAATGAAGAGTTCATTTGAGTTGTCATTTAATTAATTTGAAATTAGATTCAAAATTAGATTGAAATGCACATGGAATTCAAATAAGATTTGAATTTGCATTTGCCAACTTGGCATACAAGTTGGCTGCCTACCTTGAGGAAGGTGTGATGCCAACTTGGCATCACACTATTATTCTTCTGTATGTAGGTATAGAGGGGGCACAAATTCAGCACTTGTAATTTGGTGTGAAGATAAGAATCTTTTACATTTCTCCCTAATAGTCTTTCCATGCATTGCCTCGTGTGTTGAAGTTTTGCTCTCTATTCTTCTCCTACCTCAAAATCAGCATCCGCCATGGATTTTCTCCTCTCTTTATTTAGCTAAAAGTTAGGAGAAATTAGATAATCATTTGGTGTGTGGATCATATCAATAGAGGCAAAACACTTGGTTCACTTGCCTTTGGAGATCCACTCTGTACTACGGTGATTTTGTTGAATTTTTCTATGGAGATACAGATTGAATTTTGCTCCAATTATTTCACAAAAGCTTCATCATTTAGTGTAGAAGATCCATATTTAATCTTGTGAATTTTGGAGAGCTTGAAGTTGGGCAAAAGTTGCTGTTTCTTCGCTCTATTGGTTTGAAGTAGATTCTAGATTGGTGAAGAGTTCACCATTTTTTTCTTGGAAATTAGTAATTCAAGTTAATCCTCTTACCAAATCCTAATCTATAGCATGTTTAGATTCTCAATTGCCTGAGTGGCCTAGCTAATTCTAGCTTTTAAAGTTTTAATTATTGGATCCTAGTGCTACTCTTGCCTTCACAATCCTTATTCCAATTTGTGAATATTTCACATGTCTCTTGATCTACTCTAATCCCCATAGGATTAGAACCACCTTTATACAGGGCATATATCTACTTCTCAAAATCTAGAGCAATTTTGGAGTTTAGTCAAATGTGGAAGTCAGGCCCAGGAGGTTTATTGATTTCTAAAATAACGTGGAATGGATTTTTAGACATTTTAGATATTTTGCAAATCATCAAAGGCAAAAAAGAGAATATAAGTATGTGATTGAATATTGATATTGAAAACACATTCATGGTATTTTAAATTATTTTTCTCTCACTATTTTATCAAATCCTTCACCCCTTAGAAGAATTCAAGAAATCTCATTTGTTAGTAAGAATCAAGGCCCCAAAAACTTGTAAGTGGACCCTCGCCTTGAGTGCTGTCCACAAGCAATCAAAAGGTAAGCAACTTGTGCTAGTTATATATCATACAACCCTTGATATATTTTGCCTCACTTTTCATGTAGATCCTTTTGATGGATGACCTTTACATCATTAGGTGTTAAGTCAGACCTACCAATCATAATATTGATTCAAGTCCGCTCTTTGACATCCCTTGTCTCGAGTACCATAGCATGGGAAGCCTCAAATTAAAGGTGCATTATGTGCTAAGTATGTAATCACAACGTTCTACTTAAAGTGTGACCCTCGCCTCGGGTGCCATCACACAAATGATAGTAATGTCGTTATGTCATATACTATTGGTAAAAGGCATGGATTAATTAAAAATCCTTTTAATTTGTATCCATTTGGACTTATTGAAAGTACTTAGACATTTTAAGTGGAGGGTTTTTTTTACTTGCAAATATCTCATCAATTTTATCATCTTATTTAGGTTTTTTATATCTTAACCATGCATCTTATATATCAATAGGATATAAAAAGAATAAATAAGTAAATGCACCTAGCATGCTATTAGGGTGGAATGACCATGAGCCTAACGAAGTAATGCACTTAGAGCCAAAGGTGTAATGGATTGATTAAACCTATCTATTACATAAGTGTATCCCCATACATTCATGGGTCTTTAAGCCTCCATTTATCTTCTTTGCTCCTTGCAACTTTTACAAGAGAAAGAAATTCTCACTCCTAGTGATTCTACTATCATAACTTTTACAAGGTAGAACAAAAAAGCATGCAATTTTGATTTAATACAACCCATTTCAACAACTTGAAATAAATAAAATCAATATTAAAGGCTCATGATCATCCACATTCATTAATTATTAATTTAAAACTTAAATGAATAATAAATAAATCAAGAATTGATATTCAATTCCAACAATTAAATATTTATCTCATAAACAATTAATTGGCCAAGCAAAAATAAGCATAACTTTTATGCATCTCATTTTTGCACAAAATCGGAGATTAACTTGAACAAGTTTCTAAAAGCAATCAAAAGTATCAAACATAATTTTGGAAACTTGCACAACACTTGTGCTTCTATATAGTATGATCTTGATCATTTTTAGTCACTTAAGGAACACAATATGTAGCTCAAATCTCATCCAAAATCCAAGATGGTGCTGCTGCCCCAGCCTAGCTAGTTGGCCATATGACTGGTACACATATGGTGAGCTAGCTGCTGGCAACGCTTGGTTCGGTTGCTAGCAACCAAGTTAAGCCAATTTTAGCTCAATTTTTGTGCACCAAAAACTTTAGGACACATCTTAAACATCTAACCACATATAATAGATGAAATTCAAGATTTAGAACACCTTTTAAAAATGGAATTTCAAGTGCTCAAACATGCCTCAAACATCAAGTTCAAGTGAAAATCTCTATTCTCCAAAAATCTCCAATAAAATCCAATCCAATTAGATCTAAAAATAACCAAAATTTCTTAATGCCAAATTTAGCATGCTATATCAACATATAACATCAACTAATGTTAAATCAACTTTCAACATTAGCAACGATGAATTAAAACATGCTCAATATATGAATTAAAATTTAAAACATATATTTGCATAATTCCAATTCATCAAGCATGGTAACACATACAACATCAACCAAACACTCCAATCCATAGGTTGGATCAAGTATTTGATGATTTTGATCAATCCATCACACGAATTAATCAATCATAAATCTAAATCATAGCATAAATTGGGCTTTAATGATACTTGAAAGCACATGTAGCATTAGGATCCAATTATCAAAGCTCAAAAATGCTAAAATAACTAAGCTACAATACGTCAAAGAATCTAAACATGCCATAAATTCATATTTGGTATGATGATTATCTTGACTTTCAAAAAATTGAAGAAAGATGGAAGAAGATCTCAATTCCTTGAATTTATCTCCCCAGTGGCACAGCAGAAACCGAGCAACTTTTGCATAGCCAAATGATTTTTCCTCTAGCTAAAAATTTTACTGGAACACACCAATACCATGATGGATCTCAATCAGAAATTGGAAAATACCTCCAGGTCAATGCCAGAGATTAGATCTCCAAAAGGCTTAGCAATCCAATTATCTTGCCTCTAATGATAAAATCCACACACTAATGTGCAATTCAATTCTCCTCAATGTTAGCTAGATCAAAAAGAGGAGAAATGCAAGAATGAAGGCTTGATTTGGAGATAGGAGATAAAAAAAAAAGTGAAGCTTCAACACATGGGGCAACAGTTGGGAAATTAGAAGGAAAAAAAGAGAATCTAATTTTTTCACATGCAAAATGCATCTAGTTGGCTCTATATCTATATATAAAGGGAGGATGGTTTGATGCCAAGGTAGTATCACATCTTCCTCAGGGTAGCTGCCCACTTTGCTCTAGCAAGTTGGCATGTGAATTTAAATTTTATGTCCATTACTTCATTTGGAATCTTCATTTTATCTCATGAAATATCATCCAAATAAATTCTAATGCCACACCAAATGAACCTTTTATTTTAATTTTTCCTCCAAAATTAATTCTTATTCTTAATTAAATTAAATATTTTAATTTAATTAATTAACCTTTAACTTAATTCTTAAGTCATTTAGCTTAACTCCTTAAACTAGTCATTGTTAATGAAACTCTTTAAGTTAACTTGATCGATTGATAGTCATGCAGCACCAAATAATTAACTTCTTCATTAATTGATCTTAATTTAACTCAAATTAATTAGATTTATTTAACAATTAAATTGATCAAGTCAAAAATGACTATAGTCATCTATCTCCAAAATCGATTATGAAGGAATTTCTCTTACTCTTAGAAAATTCCCCTTCATTAAGTAGGATTTGCAATTGGCTTTTGTGTATGACACATTAAGTTCTACCATTCATTAGACTTGAGCTTAAAACTCTAGGAATTTATTTCAAGAAGCACCTCTCTTTTGGAAAAGTAATTTCTATTAGATAGAAATGGTGTTGTTGAACTTGATGAAGTTCAAGATGATTAACAAACTGCATAAGCAACATAAACAAGTGAACATCAAGAGCCTTGCACAGAATATTTGGAAAGGCCAGATCGATTCAAGAAACAACCCAAAAGGTTTGTATTCCTTCATAAGATGAGCTAATCAAATCATGACCCAAAGACCTATGAGAAAGCTATATTGGACATAGATTCAAGACATTAGTTAGATGCCTTGAAATCTATAATGAACTATATGTACTCCAACAAAGTGTGGACTTTGGTAGATCCACCAAAGGGTGGAGTACCTATTGGTTGCAAGTGGATCTATAAGCGAAAGCTAGGAGTTGATGGTGAGGTAATGACTTTTAAGGTGCAACTAGTAGCAGAGTGTTATACTCAAAGACTTCGTATTAATTTTGAGGAACTTTTTCACCAGTTGCTATTTCTCAGTCCATTAAGATTTTACGTGTCATAGCCATCTATTATGACTATGAGATATGAAAAATGGATGTAAAAACCACTTTCCTCAATGAAAACATTGAATAAGAAATCTATATGGAGTAACTAAAAGGTTTTACATCCAAAGGGAGTGAGCAAAAAGTTTACAAATTCGAGAGATCTATTAGACTTAAATAGGTGACTCAAAGTTTGTAGATGCCATTATGAATAAAAAATGAACTTCTCATATCTTGCTTGCCTTACAACTCTTGTAAACTTTAACCAAGGTACTATTCATATATCTTTGAGATTTTTAAAGTTTGTAGATGCCATTATGAGACTATGGGATAGGACGACCCTAAACCCAATTTGAGAACTTTTCATGTGTCTCTTGATCTATTATAATCCCCATGGGATAAGGGCTATCTTGATATAGGACATATATCTATGTCTTGGAATCTAGAACGATTTTTGAGGTTAAGTCCATTGTGGAAGTTAGGCTTGGTGGGTTTATTAGTTTCTAAATATTAAAATTGAGTAGATTTTTAACCATTCTTGAGATTGTACAAATCCTCAATGGTGAAAAAGTGAATATAAGCATGTGATTGAATATTGACATTTGAAAACACATTAAGGGTCTTTCAAGTATGTTTTTCTCCTACTATTTCATCAAATCGTTCACTTTCTAGAACAATTTGGGAAATCTCCTTTCCTAGTGAGAACCAAGATTCTAAGGACTTGCAAGCGGACCTACAACTCGTGAGACATCTACAAACAATCAAAAGATAAGCAATTTTTGCTAATTGTATCTCATGCAACTCTTGATATATTTTTCCTTATTTTTCATGTAGACCCACGACTCATGAGACATCCACACTACTAGGTGTTAAGTAGGACCTACTAATAAAAATTTAATTTGAGACGGACATCAAAATCTCCCATGACTCCTGTGACAATGCATGGGCATTCCCAAATTAAAGGTTGCATTATATGCTAAGTGTATGATCACAACTTTCCACTATAAAAGTGACCCATAACTTGTGAGGCATTGCACAAATAATGGTAACATTTTCATGCCACATACTATTGGTAGAATGTATGGATTAATTAAAACTCTTTTCATTTGTATCCATTTTGACTTAATATATGAAAAGCACTTAGACATTCTAAGTGGAGGGTTTTTACTTACAAAGATCTCTTCATTTTTATCTTCTTACTTACGCTTTGTATATCCTAAACATACATATCATACATCAATAGGATATGAAAAGCACAAATAAGTAAATACACCTAACATGCTTCTAGTGTGGGATGACCATGAGCTTGACCAAGAAATGCACTCAAAGCCATAAGTACATCACTCAATTGATTTTATGTATGATTAAACCTAGCTATTACATAAGTGTATCCCTATACATTCATGGGTCTTCAAGCTTCCAAAGATTTTCTTTACTCTTTGCAACTACTATAAGAGAAAGAAAATTTCATTCTTAGTAATTCTACTATTATAATTTTTACAAGGTAAAACAAAGAAGCATGTAAGTTCAATTTAATACAACCTATTTCAATAACTTGAAACAAATAAAATTAATATTAAAGGCTCATGATTAGGGGTGTTCATGGGTTGAGTTTGGGGGAAAAATAAATATGAACCAATCAGTTTTAATTGGTTCGGTTAGGTTTAGGTCTTGTGATTTTCAATGCTTGAACCTGAACTAAACCAATCCAATCTAGATTGGGTTGGTTTAGTTCAGGCAATCGGGTTCTCAAAAAGAGAGAGAGAGAGAGAGAGAGAGAGAGAGAGAGAGAGAGAGAGAGAGAGAGAGAGAGAGAGAGAGAGAGAGAGCACAAATTATAATTTCTTTAGTTTGTTAATTAGGAAATCAAGACAATCAAATTATTTACAAAATATTTATCAAAATTCAAAAGCATACAGTACTGCACAAGAGCACCACAAGTCATAATTGTTATAAATTATCTCCTTTTTAACTACAAGCAATGATTGATAATGTAAAATCTCAAATCCAAATCTAAGTTTAATATTAAATATAAGTATAAACAACAAAAGTCATAATTTAAAAATTTATTTATTTTAATTAAATGGTCAGGTTGGGTCGGGTTAATAAATATGAAGTCTAAGAATCAAACCAAATGTAATCGGGTTTGATTGGATTTGACTTGATCAAACTTGATAACCTGAACCGAACCAAACCAATTTGATTGGTTTGGTTCAGTTTATTGGGTTCATCAAATTGGATTGATCCGATGAACACCCCTACTCATGATCATCCCCATTTATTCGTCATCCAATCAACAATTAAATGAACAACAAATAAATCATTGACATTCAATTCCATCAATTAAATACATATCTCATAAACAATTCGTTGCCCAATCATGAATAACTATAACCATTATGCATCTCAGTTTTGCACTAATTGAAGATTAACATCAACAAGATTTTAAAGCAATCAAATATGTCAAGCGTAATTTTGAGAACTTGCACAACACTTGTGCATTTATTATGTGTGAAATAAAATACTTTGGGTCACTTAAGGAATACAAAATAACACTCAAAACTCATCAAAATTGAAACTGTGCATTGCTACCCTAGCTCGTGCAGTGGGTGTGCCCCAGGTGCGCCTACTGCTTAGTTGATGCTTGGCAAGGTGTGACAACTTGCCATGTTTTGAGGTTTGGACCAAGTTAAGTCAATTTTAGTTTAACCTTTGTGCGCAAAAAATTTTAGGACACCTCCTAAACATTAAATCACACAATATCGAAAATCCTTTTAAAAATGTAATTTCAAGTGCTCAAACATGCTTTAAAAAATCAAGTTTAATGAAGAATTACATTCTTCAAAAATCTCCAATTAAATCCAATCTAATTGGATCCAAAAATAACCAAAACTCTATTAGGCCTTTAACAACATGCTGTATCAACATATAATGTCAACCAATGCCAAATCAACATTCAACATTAGAAGTTATGAATTAAAACATACTAATCATATGAATTAACACTTGAAACACACACAAACATAATTTCAATTCTTCAATCAAGGAGCCACACATAATATCATCCAAACACTTCAATCCATCAAATAAATAAAGAATTTGATGATTTTGATCAATCCATCACATGAATCAATCAGTCAAAAATCCAAATCAAAGCATGAATTAGGCTCCAATACCACTTGAAGGCACATGTAGCATTAGGATCCAATAATTAAAATAAAAATAAAGTAGGATACACATGCTAACAAGGATCTAAACATGATTTTGATTTAGATTTGGAAGGAAAGCTACCTTGATTGGCTCAAAAATAAGGAAATGATGAAGAACACGTCTTCAATCTATAAACTATCATACAGCAACAAAGCGGATTTGGAGCAAAATTTTCCTAACCTAAAGTCCTCCAAAAATTCCAAAAACATTATAAAAACTTCTAAACTCTTTGATGAAGCTACTATAAAAAAATAAGCTTAAAATTCCTCAAGGAAGTTCTAGAATTAAATCACCAATTAGACTGCCTTGACAGTGGATATCCAAAGGCTAGCAATCTAATTGTCTTGTCTCTAATAATATGATCCACACACCAATGCTAGATCCTAATCTCATTAATGTCAAATGGAAAACAAGAAAGAGATTTACAGAGATAAAGGCTTGATTTGAGGTAGGAGAAGAAGAGATAAAGTGAAGCTTCAACACATAAGGTAACATTTAAGATTTGGAGGAAAAATGTGAGAGAATCTAATTCTTCACATGGAGCAACATTGGCCACACCTTTCTCCCTCTATATCCATACATAGAGAGACGATGGTGTGATGCCTCGCACCTTCCTCAAGGAGGACTGCCAACTTGCCCTGCAAGTTGGCAAGTTGTAATTCAAATGTGAATTTGAATTTTGTGTATATTTCAATTTCATTTAGAATCTTATTTCAAATTAATTAAAATCCCACATCAAATGAACCTTTCATTTGAATTTTTCCCCCAAAATAGATTTTTCTCATTAATTAAATTAAATGCTTTAATCTAATTAATTGACCTTTGACTTAACTCTTAAGTCAATTGGCTTAACTCTTTAAGCTAGTCATGGTTAATTTAACTCTTTAAGCCAACTTGACCAATTGATGGTCATGTGGCACCAAATAATTAACTCCTTAATTATTGATCTAGTTTAATTCCTTAAATTGATTGATCAACTTAACAATTAAATTGGTCAAGCTAAAATGACCTCAATTTTCTCCAACCTCAAAATCGGTTCATAAGGAGTAATTTTCTAACTATTAGAAAATTCCTTCATTATGTTGGAAATGCAATTGGTTTTTGTGTGTGACTTGTTAGGTTCTACCATTCAATGGATATGGGTTTACAACCATTCTGACTTTTGAATATCAAATATTCATTTTTGTTTAAACTTCTTTGAACTAATTGACTTAATTTAATTAATCTCCATTACTAGAAGATTACCCAATCTCCATGATCAATGTCGAACCTCAAGCCCATGAAGCCCAATGAATTGGCTGAAATAAATACTTTTGGAGAACCATTGTAGCTCTACGTGTACCATGTAAATACGATCTTTTCATCTCCTATCTCACAAAAGAGGCTTAAGAAAAGATATTTGTTGGCTCCTTAATAGCTTCGATACTGTATCTCTATTCCTAATGTTCAATTTCATTTTATGACCTTATCTTTGAAAAATTCCATTTCCAAATTGTCATGCTACCTTGCGCAAAAATTTCTTGAAATCAATCATTATAAAATACATAAAAAATTGACCTGCCCTTCACAAAGATGAGGAATTGGATCCTATTTTAGATCTCACAAACCTCCATGTATAGTAGCTCATGCTCAATTATCATTGGAATGGCTTGCTAGGTGATCAAGGAGGAGTTAAAGCATATGGAACTAAACATAAAGTTACCAAGGATCCTCAGGTTAAAAGGTTAATTATATGCACTAGTGTAAGCTTGAGAACTTGCCACTATTGACTTGCCACTATGGCTATGTAGTAGATTCTCTAGGCTAGTCTTTAGTGCTTTGTTCTCTAACAAGCACTTATTAACATGCATCCACATCTCATGTGGGATTGCTCATGGACTGAAGCAACATCCAACCTTTAGATTTATGCACTATTATTGTAAGTCTATTAAGATCTTAGATGCTATATCTTGGAAGATTCTATAACTTGGAAGATTTAAGATCACGCCTATGTAAGATTTATTCTATGATCACCACCCAGTGTGTGGCTAAGTTCTATAGTCTTGTGTGATCTATGGGCTTCATCTAAATGCCAGTGAAGTAATAATGAGCATAAGATGATAATGACCATTTAAAGAATATCATTTAATCAAAATTGTATCACAGGTGAAATAGTTTACACGCTAATCTAATTGGCTTGTGGGGTATTATTCCAATAGTTTAATATAAAAGAATCTAAGAAGAGATTTATCCCAATAGGACATGGTCTACTTCTCTCTAAATTTATGGCCCCTAAGATTGACAATGAGATACATAAGATATCCCACATACCTCATGCATCTGCTGTAGGGAGCATAATATAAGCCATTCAATGTACAAGGTTAGATGCAACACATACTTTAAGAATTATGAGCCATTTTCAATTTGTGGTGAATGTCACTGGAAAGCTGTTAAAGTAATCTTTAAGTACTTGAGAAGAACTAAGGATTTATTTTTGATATATGGTAATGGAGAATTGAAACTTGAGGGGTTTTCAGATTCTAGTTTTCAATCCAATGTAGATGACCTTAAATCCATTTCTAGATTTATATATTTCCTCAATGGTGGCATGGTGAATTTAAGAGTTCCAAATAAGATACTACGGCTGATTCAACCATAAAAGAAAAATGTATTGTGGCTTCAGAAACTGCAAAGGAAAGTGTTTTGATAAAAAACTTCATTAAAGAGTTTCATATAGTGCCCTACATTGCTAAGCCTATAGTTGTCTTCTGTGACAACAATGGGCGGTGGCGCAAGCCAAAGAGCTAAAATCTTATCAGTTATCTAAGCACATTTTAAAGCCATATCATTCAATCTATGATATCATTGATAGAGGCAATATCCTAGTGGAAAAGGTAGTTTTAAAAGAGAATATAGTAGATCTATTGACTAAACCTTTAACGCAAGTGGGAGATTGTTGGAATAGTACCCCATAGCTAATTAGATTGGCATGTAAACTATTTCACTTGTAATACAATCTTGATTGAATGGTATTCTTATTTTAATGGCCATCTTTATCTTATGCTTATTTTACTTCACTAGTATTTGGTTGGAGCCCTTAGATCACACATGACTTTGGAACTTAGTCGCATACTGGGTGATGATCATGAAATAAGTCTTAAATGGTCATGATCTTAAAATATTCCAAGTTGCAGAATCTTATGAGATAGAGTATCTAAGATTTGGATATACTTGTACTATTGATGCGTAAATCTAAAGGGATTGTAAGTTGCTTAATTCATGAGCAATGCATGTTAGTAGATTCTTGTTAGAGAATAAGTTCACTAACGTTCCACTCGATGAATCCACTAGATAGCCATAGTGGCAAGTTGGTAGTGGCAAGTCCTTCAACTTATGCTAGTGTATATAATTAGTCCTTTGACCAAATGATCTAGGATAACCTTATGTTTTTGTCCTCATGCTTTGACTTTGCCTTGACCACTTTATAGGTCTTTTAGGTTGAGCTTGAGTATGAGCTACTTAGGCATAAAGGTTTGTGAGATCTAAGATGGGATCTATATCCTCATTGTTGTGAATAGTGAGTGCTTTTTTTATGTATTCTATAATGATCAATTCTATAGAATCCTTTCATAAGGTATTAGAGAGATAGCAAATATCTTGCTTTAAGCTTCTTTCAGGAGGTAGAAGACGAAAGAACCGTATTTGCATGGCAAGCCTAAAGCTAGAATGGTTCACTAAGAGTATATTCATTTAGCCAATTAGTTGGGCTCCACAGGCTTGAGGTTGGACATTGACCATGGAGATTGGGTACTTATCAATTAATAGAGATTAATTGAATTTTGTTATTAGTATAAAGGAGTTTAAACTAATGTGAATATTTTGATATTCTTAATATCACAAGAGTTTTGAGCTTATGTTCAATGAATGGTAAACCCTAATGGGTCACGCACAAAAGCTAATAGGAAATTCTATTTGATGAAGAGAATTTTTTGAAAGTTAGAAAAATTGCTAGTGATCAATTTTGTCGAGGAAAATGGTTGGCTAATTCATTGGTCATTTTGGTTTGATTGATTTCATTGTTAAATTTATCAATATAATTTAAGAATTTAAATTAGACCAATTAAATTAAGGATTTAATTTAATTGGTGCCATATGGCATTTAATTAGTCAAGTTAATGTAAATAGTTAAGTTAACACTTTTTAGCTTAAGGAACTAAGTTAGATGACTTAAGGAGTTAAGTCAAGATCAATTAATTAAATTCATGAGTTAATTTAATTAATGTGAAGAATTAATTAAATTCATGAGTTAATTTAATTAATGTGAAGAATTAATTTTGGAGGGAAATTTAAATGAAGGAGTTCATTTGAGGTGTATTTAGAATTTATTTGGATGGCATTTCATGAGATGAAATGAAGACTCCAAAAAATATTCAAATGCAAGTGAAATTCACATTTCACATGCATCTTGCCTTACTTTGGTGGCAGCTCTCCTCATGGGAGGTATGATGCCAACTTGAATTACCCCTTCTCTTCTCTATAAATAGAGATAGGTGGTCACAATGTAAGACATTCATGCTAGATTTTCTTTTTACCTCCTAAAATGTGATCCACTCATGTGTTGAAGTTTCACACATTTCTTCTTCACCTTCCCTCCTAAATTTGGCCTCCATCACTTCTTTATGTTATGGAGTTCCATATTTCTAGAGTTTGATTGGAGTTTGCCTATGATGTGTGGATCATTTCATTGGAGGCTAGACATTGGGATAGCTTTGCTCTTTGGAGATCCGTTGCAATATAGTCCAGTTAGAGGCATATTTGGAGCACCTTCCATTTTTTTATTTTTCTGAAATTTTTACTAGACATTCTTTAAGGTGGTGGAGAGGTTCTTTCCATAGTTGAGCCAAATAAGATGTGGTTTACCTAAGCAAAAGTTGCTAGAATTCTACTATGCCAGGAGGAGATAGATTTGAAGTGTTCAAGCTTATCTTCATTTCTACCTTGGATTTTGAGCAATCAAGGTATTAATCCTTCATCTAATTCCACTTTACAACATGATTTGATCCCTGGGAAGAGTGTAGTTAAGTTTTGATTTAGCTATTTTTGCTTTATTCATGGATCCTTATACTACACTCTCCTTCAAAGTTCGCCAACTAGCGTGGGAGATGTGATGCCAACTTGCACCCTTTCTCATCTCTATAAATAACCACTTGGCCAGCTATTATAGAGATAGATGATGTGTTCTTCATTGTCCAAAAGTGTGATATCATGTATTGAAGTTTCATACATACTAAATTCTCTCCCTCTCATTTTCTTCTCCAAAACACCACTCTTTCACCTTTATCCTTATCCAATCTAGCATATTTGAGGTTGGTTTAGAGCTTTCCATGGGTGTGTGGACTTAATCAATAGATTTCCAACATATGGGGGACTTAGAGTTTATTGGTGAATCATTGTTGTCAAGCAAATTCGGTGGTAGATTTGAAGGACCTAGGAGGTTCTAATTGGAACAAATTTTTGGCCACTTCAACTTGGATTGATGCTAGAGTTATTTGCCAATTTTGAGGATTTTTGGTAGTAATAAAAGACATACAATTGTTAACATCTACTATGCACGATTTATTAGAATAGTAACAAGCAAGCCAATTAGATTGGCCTTGTAAAATCATTTCCTTGTAAAATAATTTTGATTGAATGATATTCTATATTGGTCATCTTTATCATATGCTCTTTATTACTTCACTGGCATTTGGTTGAAGCCCTTCAATCACACCAGATTATGGAACTTGGTCACGCACTAGGTGGTGATCGTGGAATAAGTCTTACACAGTCGTGATCTTAAACCTTTTAAATTGTAGGATCTTATGAGATAGAGCATTGAAGATTTTGATAGTCTTGGACTAATGATGCATAAATCCAAGGGTTGGATGTTGCTTCATTCCATGAGCAATGTAATATAAGATGTGGATACATATTAGTAGGTTCTTGTTAGAGAACAAAGTACTAAAGGCCCATCCTAAGAATATACTAGAGAGCTATAGTGGTAAGTCAGTAGGGGCAAGTTCTCATATTTATGCTAGTGCATATAATTAGTCCTTTGACCTAAGGATCCATGGTAACCTTGTGTTTGGTCCTTATATTTTGACTTTTCCTTGGTCACTTAGTAGGCCACTTAGGTAGAGATTGGGTATGAGCTACTCGACATAGAGGTTTGTGAGTTCTAAGATGGAATCTGACTCCTTGTCTTTGTGAAGGGGGAGTGCATCTCCTATGTAATGATCTATTCGAAGAAATCTTTACACAAGGTGATGTGACATTTTGGAAAGGTGTTTTCATATATGAGGTCACAAAGAGAATCAAATATTAGGAATAAAAGCATAGTATCGAGGCTATTAGGGAGCCAGCAAATATCTTGCCCTAAGTCTCTTTCGGGAGACAGGAGATGAAAGGACCCTATTTGCATGGTATGCATAATGCTAGAATAGTTCTTCAAGAGCATTCGTTTTGTCTAATGTTTTGGGCTCCATGGGCTTGAGGTTGGACATCAACTATGGAGATTGGGTACCCTTCAATTAATGAAATTATATGAATTGAGTTGCTTAGTTTAAAAGAGTTTCAATTAATGTGAATATTTGATATTCTATAAGTCACAAAAGAGTTGTGAACCCATGTCCAGTGAATTGTAGAATCTAATTGGTTTTACACAAAAGCCAATAGCATGACCTAATAAAAGAAGGATAATTTTTTAGGAGTTACAAAATTCATGACTGAATTTGAAAGAGGTCAAAATTGTGGTGATTTTGACTTGATTAATTTAAGTGTTAAACTGGTCAAATTAATTTAAGAGTTAAATGATGATCAATTAATTAAGATTTAATTAATTGATGTCATACGACTATCAATTGGTTAAATTAATTTAAGTGTTAAATTAATTTTGACTAGCTTAAAGAGATAAGCACTTTGACTTAAAAGTTAAGTCAAAGCATTATTAATTAAATAAAAGTGTTTAATTTAATTATATTGGAGAGTTAATTTTGGAGAGAATAAGGGTTCATTTAATACGGAATTGGAATTTAATTCAAAGACATTTCATGAGATGAAATGTAAGCTCCAATTAATATTCTTATGTTAGTGACCACCTTGACATGAACACTTGGCCCCCTCTCCTTGAGGATGATGTGTGACCACACACCATCCCATTCCTATATATAGATATAAGATGAGAGTGTGTTTCAACTTGGAGTATGCAACCACGGAGTGAGCATTCTCTTAATAAACTAGAGTAGTGGGCATCTAATTTGTTAGCATTCCCATTATTCTCTCCAACCTCCTTCATCTTCCACTTTCTTTTTTCCAAGCCTTCTCTCTTCAATTCTCTATAGATATCTCTAGCCATAATATAGAGAATAGGTCTTTGCTTTGGCATGTGGACTATTTGATTAGAGATAAAACATTTGGGTTGCTATTGCTCTTGTTGAAGCAGTTTTTGGTTAGCTCTTTTGATGAGTTCTGGGGGACCTTTTGTTGTTCTGATTGGGCTGATTTTTGAACTTCAAAATCCTCAAGGAGCTGATACATTCTAGTAAAAATTTTAGCCAAAATAAAGGAGTCTAATTGGGAAAAAATAGTGGTGAATTTGCTACTTCAGAATCTTATGCATGTTTTGATCCTTGGGGACATGTGTGAGCTAGTTACATTCATGATTTTTGAGAATATTTGGATCCTATCTCCACACATACCTTCAAGTGGTATTAGAGCCATATTTATGCATAGATTTGGATTTTGCTTGGTTTGGATGATTGGTTCTTTTAAAAAACTAGTCTTCATCACCATGTACTTGATCTATATGATGGGGTGGTGTGTGTGGTTGATTTTGTTTGTGTTTCCTTGGTTGATGGATTAAATTATGCTATTATGTGCTTTAAATGTAAAATCATGTAATGGGTATGTTTTAATTCATTTTTGCTGATGTCAAATTTTGATTTGGGATTGGTGGATGCTATGTTATGATATAGCATATTGTGAATGGCCTTAAGTTGTTTTGGTCATTTTTGGGTCTAATATGATTGGATATAATTGGAGATTTTTTGAAGAATTTGATTCTTACTTAGAACTTGTTTTTCAAGCAACGTTGAGCACTTAATATTTCAGTATTTAAAAGGTCTTTTAATCTAAAATTTACATCCATATTGTCTGTTTTAATGTTTAGAAGTTGTTCTAAAAGTCTTGGTACACAAAAGTTGAGCCAAAAATGGTTTGACTAGTACTTGACCCCAAAACAGGGGAGCTGCCAGCACTTGGCAGCACACAGCAGGGCAGTGATCGAGAGGTTGTTGCCCAGACATGAGCTAGCCTTAGTTAGTAGTGCCTAGTTTGGTTTTAGACGAGTTTTGAGCCTTATTTTGGGTTCCTTTTGCGACCATAATAGTATTGAAACGCACATAAGGGTACACAAGAGTTGTGCAAGTTCTCAAAGTTTAGTTAGACATTTTGGATAGTTTCTAACACTTGTTAAAAGTTAATTTCCTATTGTGGCAAAAATATGATGCATAAACGTTATACTTGTTTTTACATGACCAATTATTTGTTAATATGATTAGATTTTAATTGATGGAATTGAATGTCAATTCTTGATTTATTTATTGTTCATTTAAGTGTTGGATGAATGATGATGGGATAGAGATGATCATGAGCTTTTAACATTGGTTTTATTTGTTTCAAGTTGTTGAAATAAGGCTTGCATGCCTTATGTTCCGCCTTGTAAAAGTTATGAGAGTAGAATCACTAGAAGTGAGGTTTTCTTTCTTTTGTAAAAGTTGCAAGAAGTAAAGAAGATCTATGGAGGCTTGAAGACCCATGAATGTATAGGATACACTCATTTATGTGGTAGACAACCATCTCTATGAGGATTTGATTCTCACATCCTCGCTGAGTTTTTTTGATTAAAGTATTGATCTAGAAGAAAACTTTGATGATGAGGGCAAACGTTTGACACTTATTTCCTCCTCCAAGTCTATGAGCCTAGGGGTGCTAGAAAGGGAGGTAAAAGGAAGAAATGCTCTTTCTCCAAGAGAAAACAACCATTAAAGGCATCCACCAGAGTCAAGAAAATTATATAGAATATAGTCAATATTTACTTGTTTCTACTTTGGTAAGATAGGTCATTGGAAGCAGTATTGCAAAGGATACTTTGCAACCCTTAAGAAAGGCATATATTTTACTAAAGTGCATTTAGCATAAATTTTTTCTCATGGATATGTGATATCACATGTGGTTTTTTTCTTTGTTTTTATAAAGAATGGAAAGAAGAATAAAACTAAGTGATGGGTATATTATTGTCATTTTGACTTGATCAATTTAAGTGTTAAATTAGTAGTGTTAAATTAGTCAAATTAATTTAAGAGTTAAATTAAGATAAATTAGTTAAGAGTTAATTAATTGATGTCACATGACTATCAATTAGACAAATTAATTTAAGAGTTCAATTAATTTTGACTCTATTAAAGAGTTAAGCACTTTGACTTAAGAGTTAATTCAAAGTATTATTAATTAAATTAAAATGTTTAATTTCATTAAATTGAAAAGTTAATTTTGGAGAGAATAATTAAATAAAGGGTTCATTTAATATGAAATTGGAATTTAATTCGAAGACATTTCATGAGATGAAACGTAAGCTCCAATTAATATTTTTATGCTAGTGGCCACCTTGGCATGCACACTTGGCACCCTTTCCTTGAGGATGGTTTGTGACCACACACCATCCCACTCCTATATATACATATAAGATGAGAATGGGCTACGACTTGGTATATTCCCAAGAAACTAGAGTAGTGGGCATCTAATTTGTTAGAATCCCCATTATTCTCTCCAACCTCCTTTATCTTCCACCTCCATTTTTCCAGACCTTCTCTTCCCAATTCTCTGTAGATATCTCCAGCCATGTTGTAGAGAATAGGTGTGTTTGGGTTGCTATTGCTTTTGTTGAACCAGTTTTTGGCAGCCTTTTCTTGTGAGTTTTGGGGGACTTTTTAATGCTCTGATTGGACTGATTTTTGGATGGTAGGATCCTTAAGAAGTTGGGAAATTCCAGTAAAAATTTCATCCAAAAATAAGGAATCTAACTTGGGGAAAATCAGTGGTGAATCTACTATGCTAGTGAAAAGCTTTTTCAATGGTTGAAGAGAGTTTTGTTGCTCCTAGAATTTTCTATTTTCACCTAGGTATTTCCTCTCCATAAATCTAATTCCTATGTGTGTCTTGGTCCTTAGGGATGTGTGTGGGCGAGTTACATTCATGTGTTTTGAAAATATTTGGATCCTAATGCCACACATACCTTCAGATTTGCTATGTTCTTTTTTGAGGCAACTCTCCTCCCCTGGATGTTGCCTCTATCAATGATTTCTTGGATCAAATGATATCGCCTCAAAATGTGCTTGAATGGCTCATAAAATCTTGGCTCCTTAGCTTGCACTACCACCCCATTGTTGTTACAAATGATAACTACCGCCTTAGCAATGCTAAGCACTGCATTCAACTATTAATTGAAGTTTTTCATCTAAACACCTTCCTTTGCAGCTTCTGTAGCAACAATGTATTCCATCTCTATGGTAGAGTCAATTGTGGTGTCTTGTTTGGAACGTTTCCAACTACCACGCCACCATTGAAGTAAAATATAAATCTGTTTTAGGTCAACTATATCATATTAGAAACTAGAATCCAAAAACCCCTTGAGTTTCAATTCTCTATTTATGTATACCAAAAATAAGTCCTTATTCCTTCTCAAGTACTTAATGATTTCTTTCACAGCTATCCAATGACATTCACTGGGATTGGATTGGAAACAGCTCATAACATATTGAGCGTGTGCCATATCCGATCTTATACATTGAACTGTATATATTATGCTTCATATAGCAAAGGCATAAAATATGTGGGACATCCTTTACCTCTCATCTTTAGTCTTGGGAGCGATAGGCTTGGAGAGACAAATCCCATATCCCATGGGAAGAAACCTTCTTTTGGATTCTTCCATACTAAACCTCTTTAGTATTTTGTCAATGTACAGGGTTTGGGAAAACCTCAACATCCTCTTCGATTTGTCAATGTATAAGGTTTGGGATAGCCTCAGCATCCTCTTCGGTCTATCTCTATAAATACATATTCTTAATACATAGGATGATTCTCCTAATACATATAGTGAGAATTAGGTAGATAGTTATACTTTAGTACACTATAACATTTCTATCTCATTCCCAATGAGAAGGATGTCATTGACATAAAGCACAATAAAGTATATACTACTCCCACTAGCTTTCATGTACACACATCATTCATACATATTTTTGACAAAGCCAAGTGATTTGACTATCTTATTGAAACATATGTTCCAATTTTGGAATGTCTGTTTGAGTCCAAAAATAGATCTCTAGAGTTAGCAAACCTTTTATTCATTCCCTTTGGAAGTCAAACCTTGTAGTTGCTGTATATAGATTTCTGCTTCAATATCTCTATTGAGGAAAGTAGTTTTCACATTTATTTGCCATATCTCATAATCATAATATGCAACTATGGCAAGTAGAATCTGAATGGACTTAGGTACTTGATGATGCATGGGTCCCTCGCCACATGGCGGCCTCCCCTCGAGGTATTGTCCCGCCTACGCTCGGTTGACCATTTGCTACGGGGCGTCCGGGCCGAGCGGGGGATTTTGTTCTTTTCTTATGAAAAGACGCCTCATGAGAGAGGGGAGGGCAAGCCGCTTATAAGCTGGTCAAGACCCTTTTCTCCATCCGATGTGGGATAGACTCCACACATATCATCAGCCCCCCAGAAGAGGGCTTGACAGGCCATTCGCTACATGGCGTCCTGACCTGCATGGGCCACCAAATGATGATGCATGGGTCCCTCACCACATGGCGGCCTCCCCCCGAGGTATTGTCCCGCCTACGCTCGGTTGACCATTCGCTACGGGGCGTCCGGGCCGAGCGGGGGATTTTGTCCTTTTCTTATGAAAAAGCGCCTCATGAGAGAGGGGAGGGCAAGCCGCTTATAAGTTGGTCAAGACCCTTTTCTCCATCCGATGTGGGATAGACTCCACACATATCAGTACTGCTACTGATGAAAAAGCTTTCTCAAAATTGATATTGGACCTTTGAGTGCAACCTTTTGCTACTAGTTAAATCTTAAAGGTTAATAACTCTCTATTAACTCCTAGCTTTTGCCTATAGATCTACTCACAACCAACAAAAACTTTTCCCTTTGGTGGATCTACTAAATTCCATACTTTGTTATAGTATATGGAGTCCATTTTGAATCTCAAGGCTTTAAGCTAATGTTCTAAGTCTATGTCCAACATGGCTTCCTCATAGGTCTTCGGATTAATATCTAAATGACCTATCTCATGAAGAAATCCAATCCTTTTGGTTGCTTCTTACTTCAATCCAACCTTCTTAGAGGTTGTGTGTGAGGCTCTTATTGCTTGCTTGTTTCCATTGCTTGTGGGATTTGATGATCATCTTAAACTTCATCAAGTTCAATGACAATGCCATTTCTATCTAGTAGAAATTCCTTTCCATAAAGTGGGTATTACTTGAAATAAACACCTTTTGTTACAAGGGATAATAAAAGTAATAACCTATAAACTTTCTACAGTATCCCACAACTTTGCACAACGTGGATCTACTATTCAACTTATCTCCCACTATCCGTCTCACGTAGACTGGAGGTCTCCAAACCTTCAAAAAATGGTAAGAGGGTACTTTATCATATCATATCTTATGCGGCGCTTTGGGCATAGACTTTGAGGGCGCTATATTTAGTAGCCTTGCTGCCGTTTCAAACATATGCCGAAAAGGACATAGGTATAATAGGAAAGCTTGTCATGGAATGTTCCACGTCCAACAAGGTATGGTTTCTCCTCTTGGCTACTTTATTAGGTTGGGGTGTGCCGATTGGAGTCCATTGAGATAGAATCCCATTCTCCATTAGATAATCCAAGAATTCAATATTTAGGTATTTTCCCCCTCGATCCAATCAAAGAGCTTTAATATTAAGTCCCTATAATGTTTCCACTTCACTCCTATAGTCTTTGAACTTTTCAAAGGCTTCAGACTTGTACTTCATAAGATACATGTATTTGAACCGACTATAATCATCGATGAAGGTGGTGAAGTAAGAATAGCCTCTTTTCACACTAACACTTAGTAGGCCACAAACATTCATATGGATCAAATTCAAAAGACTTATAGAGCACTCTGTTTGTCCTAGAGAAGGAGCTTTGGTTATTTTTCCCTTTAAACAAGATTCTTAAGTAGGAAGGTCCTCTATGCTACTAATTTTATGTACTTTGAGATCTTCCATCTTGTTCATCCTATTTTTAAAGATATGCCCAAGTTTTGCATGCTAAAGAACAACATCTTCTTAGTTATCCATTTTTCTTTTGCTTGATTGAATATGCATTAGTGAAGGTTGGAAATCAAGTATGTATAATCCATTAATTAATGTACCTTCAGTAATCAAGGAACCATTCTTTAATGCCATCAAAATCCCATTTGATATAGAAAAATCATATCCTTCATAGTAAAGAATAGAAAATGATGTTCTTAACAAGATTCAGTACATAATAAATTAGATTAAGTATTACACTAGAATTTCCCATGTTCAACTTGATTACGCCATGGACTGTGGTTGCAACGTTTGCTCCATTTCCTTGGTAGAGGATCAAATCCCCTTCATATAGACTTTTTCTTTTTTTTCTCCCCTATAATGAATTACAAAGGTGAGAACCATATGTGGTATCAAATACCCATAAGGAAGAACTAGTCATAAAATACATTTCAATAACAAACACACTCTTCTCAAGGATTGCAAGGTAGACCTTGTAGTTTCTTCTCCAATTCCTCATTTTGCCACAGTGGAAATATTTTGTATCAATTTTAGCCTTTTTCTTAACCCTCCCAGAACCTTTTTTAGGTTTTTTTATTTTGGTGAAAGAACTCTTCTTCCTCTTACCTCCTTTTTTTGGGCCCTTAGGCTCTTTTAGCTTGGAGGAAGAAGTAAACATAAGAGGCTTTTCCCTTTTCATCATTACCTTAGCAATCACAAGTATGTTTAATAATTTGTTGATCATTACCTCTTGCTTGAACATATTAAAGTTCACAACAAATTGACTGAATGAGAGGAGTAATGACTGGAGGATCAAATCCATGTAGAGGTTATTGTGCATAATCATATTAAGTTGTCGAAGCTTTTTTATGAGTCCAATCATCTTTAGCCGTGATAATAAATGCTAAACCCTTCTACCATCCTTGACATAAATAGCTCCTTAGATAAGGCGAATCTTTTGTGTCTCGATTGCACACCAAACAACTCTTGTAAGTTTTTATAGATCTCACTTGCATGTCTCATATGCTTGTGAGTCTTTTGGAGCTCATTAGTCATGGATTCCAGCATGAGACATCTCACTTGTAGATTTTCATCTACAAATTTAGTGAACACTTCATGTACCTCATTAGAAGGATCATTACCCAATGTGTTCACAGACTTTGATCTAAGACAAAGGTTCTCTTTTTAGAGGTAAGAATTATTTTAAGGTTTCTCAACTAATCTTGAAAGTTAGACCCAGTGAGTTTATGGTCCTAAACTACTTGCGAGTGGAGTTTTAGCCATTTTCCTTTGGAGATTTTGAAAATCTACAGGAGGTAAAAAAAGAGTATAAGCATATGATTAATAATTATATTGAAAACATGTTCATGGTCTTTTAAGTATGTTTTTCTCCTACTATTTTATCAAATCCTTCACACCTTAGAAGAATTCAAAATATCTCATTTCCTAGTGAGAATCAAGATCCTAAGGACTTAAGTCAACCCTCATGACTGAGTGCCATCCACAAGCAATTAAAGGGTAAGCAACTTTTGCTAATTGCATCTCTTGCAACTCTTGATATATTTTGCCTCACTTTTCATATAGACCTATGTGACCATACACTATCTATACTACTAAGTGTTAAGTCTAAACCATCATTAAAACTTTGATTCAAGAAAGCCTGCCCTATGACTGGTGCCAAAGTGTGAGGTTTCTTAAGTTAAAGGTGCATTTCATGATAAATGTATGCTCACAGCTTTCCCCCTAAGTGTGACCCTCGTGACTGAGTGCCATCACATAAAATTGTTAGCGTCACCATGGCATACATTATTAGTGGAAGGCTTTGATTAATTAAAACTATTTTAATTTTTATCCATTGTGACTTAATATTTGAAAGCACTTAGACATTCTACATGGAGGGTTTTTGCTTGCAAAGATTTCATAATTTTTATCTTCTTATTTAGGTTCTCTATATCCTAAACATACATCTCATATATCAATAGGATATGGAAAGCATAAATAAGTAAATAATCTAACATGCTCTAAGGTGGGATGGCTATGAGCTTAACCAAATGATACATTTAGAGACATGTGCACCAATCGGTTTATTTTAAGTGAGTTGCTTAACCTAGCTATTACATGAGTGTATCCCATATATTCATGGGTTTTCAAGCCTCCATGGATCTTCTTTACTCCTAGCAACGTTTACAAGAGAAAGAAAACCTCACTCCTAGTGATTCTACTCTCAAAACTATTACAAGGTAGAACAAAGAGAAATATAAGCCCCATTAATTACAACCCATTTCATCAACTTGAAACAAATAAAATCAATGTTAAAGGTTCATGATCATCCCTATTCATTCATCATTCATTCAACACTTAAGTGAATAATAAACGAATCAAGAATTGACATTCAATTCCATCAATTAAATGCTAATCACATTAACAAATAATTGGCTTTGCAAAAACAAGCATAACACTTATGCATCATATTTTTGCCACAATTGAAAATCAACTTTAACAAGTTTTAAAAGCAGTCAAAAGTGTCCAACATAATTTTGAGAACTTGCACAACACTTGTGCATCTAATATATGTGTTTCAACTATATTTTGGTCAATTAAGGAACCCAAAATTAGCGTTAAAACTCACTCTAGACTAAACTAGGCGCTACTGGCCAAGGTGTGAGAATGGCTAGGCAGTAGCACTTAGCCACTGCCTTGCTTTGTGTGCTGCCAAGTGCCAGCAATTCCTTTGTTCTTGAGTTATGAGCGAGTTAAGTCATTTTTAGCTCAACTTTTGTGCACCAAGATTTTTAATATATCTTCTAAACATCAAAACACACATTATGGAAGAAAATTTTATATTAAAACCCCTTTTAAAAATTGAAATATCAAGTGCTCAATATTACTTGATAAACAAGTTTAAGCAAGAATCAAATTCTTCAAAGAATCTTCAATAGTTTCTTATCACATTGGAACAAAAATGACCAAAACAACTTCAGGCCATTCACAGCATGCTATATCATAATATAACATCCAATAATGCCAAATCAAAATTTAATATTATCAAGAATGAATTAAAACATACTCATCACATGATTTAACATTTAAAGCTCATAATAGCATGATTCAACCAAGGAGCCATAAACAAAATCATCCATACACTCCAAGCCATCATATGGATCGAGTACATGGTGATGTAGAAAAATTCTTCACAAGAACCAATCTTCCAAGAAAAATCCAAATCCATACATAAATAAGGCTCCGATACCACTTGAAGTATGTGTGGTTCTAGGATCCAAATATTTTTCAAAAATAACTGAATAAACTACCCCACACACAACCAAAAGGATATACACATGCTTAGGATTCAAATTTAGAGAAGAGAAATACCTTGATGAAAACAAAATGATCAAGCAAGAGAAAACTCTTTTCAACCGTTGAAGAAGCTTCTCACTGGCGCAACAGGTTCACTACCTAATTTCCCCAAGTTAGACTCCTCCTTTTTTGCTGGAAATTTTACTGGAATGTAACCACACCTTGAGGATACAAAAGCCTAAATTACATACAAAAAAGAACATAAAAAGGCCTCCTAGAACTCGCAACAACAGGCTGCCAGAAACTGCCACAAACAAGAGCAATAGCAACCAAACAGTTGGCCTCTAATGACATAGTCCACACACCATAACAAAGGCTTATTCTGTACAATATAGATAGAGGTATTTGAATAGAATTTAGGAGTGAAGGCTTGGAAATAGGAGGTGGAAGATGAAGGAGGTTGGAGAGAATAATGGGGATGCTAACAAATTAGAAGCTCACTACTCAAGTTTGTTGGGAGAATAATCACACCTTGCTTGCATATCCCAAGTAGCTGTCCACTCTCCTCCTCTATCTATAAATATGAGTGGGATGGTGTGTGGTCACACATCATCCTCAAAGGAAAGGGTGCTAAGTGTCCATGCCAAGGTGGCCACTAACATTTAGTGATAAGAATATTAATTGAACCTTACATTTCATCTTATGAAATGTCTTCCTATTAAATTCCAATTCCATATTAAATGAACTCTTTATTTAATTATTCTCTCCAGAATTAACACTCTAATTTAATTAAATTAAACACTTTAATTTAATTAATAATGCGTTGAGTTATATCTTAAGTCAAAGTGCTTAACTGTTTAAGTTAGTTAAAGTTAATTTAACTCTTAAATTAACTTAACCAATTAATAGTCATGTGACATCAATTAATCAACTCTTAATCAATTGATCTTAATTTAGCTCTTAAGTTAATATGACCAATTTAATATTTAAATTGATCAAGCCACAATGACTACAATTTCACCTCCTCCAAAATTGATCATGAAGAAAATTTTCCTTCTTTCAATAAGTCATACTATTGGCTTTTGTGTATGACCCATTATGTTCTACCATTTATTGGACCTAGGCTCACAACTCTTGTGATTTTAGAATATTAAAATATTCACATTAGTTTAAACTTTTTTAAATTAATGACTCAATTCAATTAATCTCCATTAATTGAAAAATACCCAATCTTTATGGTCGATGTCCAACCTCAAGCCCATGAAGCCCAACTAATTAGCTTAAATGAATGCTCTTGAAGAACTATTCTAGCATTACGCGTACCATGCGGTCCTTTTGTTTCCTATCTCCATGAAAGAAGCCTAGGGTAAGATATTAGTAGGTTCCTAAATAACCTCAATGCTATATGTCTATTCTCAATGTTCGATTTCCTTTGTAACCTTATCTTTAAAAATGCCTTTTCAAATTATCACATCACTTTGTACAAGAATTTCTTGGAATTGATCATTATAGAACATATAGAAAATGCACTCACTCTTCACAAAGATGAAGAGCCAGATTCTATCTTGGATCTCACAAACCTCTATGTCTAGTAGCTTATGCCCAATCTCTACTCGAGTGGCCTACTAAGTGACCAACAAAGAGTTAAAGCATAAGGATCAAACATAAGGTTACTATGGATCCTAAGGTCAAAGGACTAATAATATGCATTAGCATAAGTGAGAGAACTTGCCACTATTGACTTGCCAATATAGCTATCTGATAAATTCTCTAAGCAGGTCTTTAATGCTTTGTTCTCTAACAAATATCTATTGACATGCATCCATATCTCATATGGGATTGCTCATTGAATGGAGCAACATCCAATCCTTGGATTTATGTATCATTAGTGTAAGTCTGTCTAATTCTCAAATGCCTCATCTCATAAGATTCTATAACTTGGAAGATTAAGATCATGATCGTGTAAGATTTATTTCATGATCACCACCTAGTGTGTGACCAAGTCTTATAGTCTTGTGTGACCTAAGGCTTTATCCAAACGCAAGGGAAGAAAAAAAAGAGCATAAGATAAAGATGGTCATATAATGAATATCATTTAATCAAGATTATCTTACAATGAAATAGTTTATAAGCCCAATCTAATTAGCTTGTGAGGCACCATTCCAACAGTCTCTCACCTTCCCTAAAGCAAATACCTTATGGCCTTGAGACCTATCTTTTCAAGTGGTCCTTCAAAGACCTTTTGCAATAGGGATTTAGTTGGTAGATCTGCTATGCTCTCTTTCGAGGTAACTCTCTCTACTTAGATATCACCTCTATCGATGATCTCCTAGATGAAATGATATCGCCTCAAAATATGCTTAGATCGCTAATGGGATCTTCACTCTTTAGTTTGCATTATTGCCCTGTTGTTGTCACAGAAGACAACTACTAGCACAGTAATGCTAGGCACTACATTTAACTTTTGAATAAAGTTTTTCATCCAAACACCTTTCTTTCCAGCTTCTGAAGCCATAATGTATTCTGTATCTATGGTAGGGTTGGCCATGAGATTGCTCATAGAAGAGGAACTATCCAACTCTTAGATTTATGCATCATTAGTAGAAGTCTATCTAGATCTTATACGCCTTGTCTCATAAGATCTTATGACTTACAAGATTTAAGATCATGATCGTGTAAAACTTGTTTTATGATCACCACCCAGTGCATGACCAAGCCCCATAGTCATGTGTGGTCTAAGAGCTTCAAAAAAATGCTAATGAAGTAAATATAAGCATAAGATGAAGATGGCCATTTAATGAATGTCATTCAATCAAGATTGTATCACAAGTGAAATAATTCACATGCTAATCTAATTGGCTTTGGAGGCATTATTCCAACACGTACCATGTCCAATAAGGTATGGTTTCTTCTTTTAGCTACTCCATTATGTTGGGGTGTACCGATTGGAGTCCATTGAGAGAGAATCTTATTCTCCTTTAGATAATCTAAAAAGTTAGTACTTAAGCATTCTTCTCTTCGATCCAATTGAAGAGCTTTAATGCTAAGTCCCTTTTACTTTTCTACTTCTTTCATATACTTTTCAAAAGCTTTGGACTTGTACTTCATAAGATACACATGTTTGCACAGAGTAATATCATCGATAAAGGAAATGAAGTAAGAAGTATATTCTTTAGCACTAACACTTGGTGGGCCACAAACATCTATATGGATCAATTCTAAAGGATTTTTTGTTCGCTCCAATTGTCTTGCAAAAGAAACATTTATCATTTTTCCCTTTAAACAAGACTCACAAGTAGAAAAATTCTCAATGCCACTAACATTTAGTGCTTTGAAAGCTTCTAACTTGTTTATCTGATTTTTAGAGATATGTCCAAGTCTTGTATGCCATAAAATGGCATTTTTTGGTTGTCTAATTTTCTTTTGCTAAACTGAATGTGCATCAATTAAGATTGAGAATCCAAAATATACAATCTATTATTTAATGTACCTTGCGCAATTAAAGAACCCCTCTTTAATGTTTTCAATATCCCATTACATATGGAAAAATCATATCCTTTATTATCCAAAATGGGAATACAAATAATGTTCTTAACAAGTTGGGGTACATAATAAGAAGGATCAAGTGCAACGCAAAAACTCTTCACATCTAACTTGATTACACCTCAAACCATGGCTGCAACTTTTGCTTTATTTTCAAGGTGAAGGATTATATCCCTTTCATTAAGATTTTTTCTTTTTTCCATCCCTGTACTGAATTACAAAGATGAGAACCACATACGGTGTCAAATACCTATGAGGAAGAGTTTGTCATTAAGTACATACCTTTCTCAAGAGTGCTAAGGTAAGTATTGCAATTCCTTTTCCAATGTTTTTTTTCACCCTAATGGAAACAAGTAGCATTGGTCTTAACCTCTTTCTTTTTCTTAATTCTCCTCAAACTCTTCAAAGGTTGCTTTCCCTTAGAGAAAGAACTTTTCTTCCTTCTACCTCTCCTTTTAGGACTTTTAGGTACTTTAAACTTGGAAGAGAAAGCAAGCATAAGAGATTTGTCTTTCTTTATAGTTACCTCGGTAGTCACCAATTTGTTAACCAACTCATTAATTGTTACTTCTTTCTTCATTATGTTGAAATTCATAATGAATTGATCAAATGAGCTAGGCAATGATTGAAGGATCAAATCTACATAGAGCTTGTTGTCCATGACAACATCCAACCTACCAATCTTATCAATGAGACTGATCATCTTTAGCCTGTGTTCATGAACACTTAAGCCCTCATTTATTCTAGGCTTAAAGATGTCCTTAGGTAATTATTGGAATAGTTCCTAGCAAGCTAATTAAATTTTGTGGTACAATTTTAATTAAATGATATTCCTAATATAGCCATCTTCATCTTAAGCTCATTATTACTTTACTAGCATTTGGATAAAGCCCTTAGATCACACAAGACTATGGGACTTGGTCACGCACTAGGTGATGATCATGGAATAAGTCTTACACAGTCGTGACCTTAAATCTTCCAAGTCATAGGATCTTATGAGGCATGGCATCTAAAATTCAAATAGACTTGCACTAATGATGCATAAATCCAAGAATTGGATATTTCTCCGTTCCATGAACAACACCATATGGGATATGGGTGTATGTTAGTGGGTGCTTAGTAGAGAACAAAGCACTAAAGACTTGTAAGGAGAATCCAATAGATAGTCATAGTGGCAAGTTTTCTACCAGACGCTAGTGCATATTATTATTCCTTTGATGTGAGGATCCATGGTAATCTTGTGTTCGATTCTCATGCTTTAACTCTTCCTTAGTCATTTAGTGGGCCATTTGGATTGAGATTAGGTATGAACTACTTGGTATGGAGGTTTGTGAGATTTAAGATAGAATTTGACTCCTCGTCTTTGTGAAAGGTGAGTACATCTTTTATGTATTCTATAATAATTGATTCCAAGAAATCCTTGTGCAATGTGGTGTGAAAATTTGAGAAAGGAGTTTTCAAAGATGAGGTCACATAAAGAAATCAAACATTGAGAATTAAGACATAGTATGGAGGCTATTAGGGAGCCAACAAATATCTTGTCCAAGGCCTCTTTCGGGAGATAGGAGACGAAAGGACCATATTTGCATAGTATGCGTAAAGCTATAATAGTTCTCTAAGAGCATTCATTTTGACCAATTATTTAGGCTTTATGGGCTTGAGGTTGGGCATCGACCATGGAGATTGGGTACTTTTCAATTGCTAAGATTAATTGAATCGAGTCGATTAGTTTAAAAGTATTTTAAACTAAAATGAATATATGATATTCAAAAATCACAAAGAGTTGTGAGCCCATGTCTAGTGAATGGTAAAACTTATTGGTTCACACACAAAATCCAATTAGCTTCCTAATTGATGGAGGAAATTTTTTAAAAGTTAGAATATTCACTTATAGTGGACTAATTTTGAGGTGATCAATTTGAAGATCAATTTTAGCTTAATTAATTTAAGTGTTAGATTAATCAAATAACTTAAGAAGTTAAATTAAACCAATAATTAAGGAGATAATTAGTTGGTGCCAATTGATCTCCAATTGATCAAAGTGAACTTATGGAGTTAAGTTAGCAGAATTAAGCTTAAGAGTTAAGCTTGTTAACTTAAGAGTTAAGTCAATGATTAATTAATTGAATTAAAGTGTTTAAATTAACTAATGAGAAGAATATATTTTGGAGGGAAAATTTAAATGAATAGTTCATTTGAATTAGCATTTTAATAAATTTGACATTAGATTCTAAATTAAATTGAAATACACATGAAATTCAAGTATGATTTGAAATTCAAACTTGCCACCTTAGCAAGCAAGTGGCCACCCCTCCCTTGAGGAAGGCGTGATATCAAGTTGGCATTACACCATCCTTTCTCTATATATAGAAATAGAAGTGAGGAAATTCAGCAATTCACACCATTTGTGAAGATTATAATCTTTCACAATTTTTCTCTAAAAATCTGTCTCTAAGCATTGCCTCATGAGTTTTTTCTCTTCTTCTTCCAACCTCAAAATTAGCCTCCACCATAAATTTTCTCCTTTCTTTATCTAGCTAAGAGTGAGGAGAAATTAGAAGTTCAATTGGTGTGTGGATCATTACAATGTGGCAAAATATTTGGTTTGCTTGCCTCAGAGATCCACTATGTAGAGCAGTAATATTGGTGAGTTTTTTCTGATGAGATCCTTATCAATTTTTTCTCTATATTTTTCATATAATATTTAGAATTAGGTGTAGAAGGTACAAATTTAATTTTGTAAATTTTGGAGATCTCGAAGCTAGGCAAAAGTTGTTGTTTCTCTACTGTGCTGGTTTTTGGTAGATTCTGGATTGGTGAAAAATTCGCTATTTCTCCTTGAAAATTAGCAATTCAAGGTAATTCTCTAACCAAATCTGGATCTATAGCATGTTTAGATCCTTAGTAGCTTGAGTAGCCCAGTTTATTTTAGTCTTTGAAGTTTTAATTATTGGATCCTAGTGCTACTCTTGCTTTCAAATGAGAACTTTTCATAGCTAGTTTGAACACTATAAAACTCTTGTAGGCGTAAGTAGACCTCATAAGCATATTTCATATGCTTGTGAGACTTTTGAAGCTCATTAGACATAGAAATCATCATGAGAAATCTTGTTTATAGATCATCATCCACAAACTTCGTGAACAATTTATGTGCCTCATTAGTGGCATTATCACTAATGGTGTCTTGTATACTGTGATCAAGTAGATAGGTCCTCTTTTCGGAATCTAGAATAATCTTGAGGTTTCTCAACCAATCTTGGAAGTTTGGCCCAATTAGTTTATTGGTTTCCCAAATAGCATTGAGTGAATTCTTAGCCATTTAACTATAGATTTCAAAAATCTACGAATGCAAAAAGAAAGGGTATAAGCATGCAATTGAATTTGATATTGAAAATATGTTCATGTTCTTTTAAGCATGCTTTTCTCCTAGTATTTTATCAAATTCTTCACCCTCAAGAAGAATTCAAGAAATATTATTTCTCAGTAAGAATCAGCACCCTAAATACTTGTAAGTGGATCCCTGTGATGAGTGCCATCCATAAATAATCAAAAGGTAAGAAATCTTTGCTCATTGCATCTTTATGTAACCTTTGATGTATTTTGCCTCACTCTCTATGTAAATCCCCTTGATGGATGATCTTTGCACTCCTACGTGTTAAGTTGGACCTACCAATCAAACTTTGATTTGAGACTGCGCTATGTCATGCAACATGATGTGTGCAAAAGCATAGGAAGCATCAAATTAAAGGGGCATCATATGCCAAGTATATGATCCCAACTTTCTAGTTAAGTGTGACCCCCATGATGGGTGCCGTCATACAAAGATAGTAGCATTGTCATGTCACATACTATTGGTAGAAGGTATGGATTAATTAAAACTCCTTTTAATTTGTATCCATTTGACTTAATATTTGAAAACACTTAGACTTTCTAAGTGTAGGGATTTTCTTACTTGCAAAGAACTCATTATTTTTGTCTTCTTATTTAGGTTTTCTATATCCTAAACATATATGTCATACATCAATAGGATATAGCAAGTATAAATAAGTAAATGTGTCTAGCATGCTCCTAGGGTGAGATGACAATGAACCTTAACTAAGTGTTGCACTTAGAGCCATAGGTGCACCACTTAGTTGATTTTAATTGGGTTGATTAAATCTATCTATTACATGAGTGTATCCTATACATTCATAGGTCTTCAAGCCTTCAAAGTTCTTCTTTGCTCCTTATAAGATGTACATGAAAAAGAAATCCTCACTCCTAGTGATTCTACTCTTATAACTTTTATCAAATAGAAATTAAGAGGCATGCAAGCCTCAATTTAATACAACCCTATTCAATAACTGAAAAATAAATAAAAATAGTATTAAAGGCTTATGATCATCCCCATTTATTCATCATCCATTCAACAATTAAATGAACAATAAATAAATTAAGAATTGATATTCAATTTCAATAATTAAATGCTTATCTCATAAATAATAATTGGCCAAGCAAAAATAAGCATAACACTTGCGCATCTCATTTTTGCACTAATTGAAAATTAACTTTAACAAGATTTTAAATGCAATAAAAAATGTTAAACATAATTTTGAGAACTTACATACCACTTGTACATCCATGTAGCTTTATTCAATTCACTTTTGGTTATAAAAAGAACACAAAAAACACATCAAATGCGTGCAACCCAAAATTGGCCATTGCCTACCTAGCCTGGGCACACAGTCATGTAGTAGACGCACCCACTGCTCAACCAGTGCCCAACTAGGTTTGGCAAAGTGCTTAGTTCAAGGTTAGCACCAAATTAATTGCTTTTTGGCATAATTTTTGGGCTCCAAAAAGTTTAGGAAACCTCATAAACATCAATCAAACATTATAGATGATATTTTAGATTCAGAACACCTTTTAAAAATAGAATTTTAAATGCTCAAATATGCTTCAAAAATCAAGTTTAAGAGAGAATCAACATTCTCCTAAAATTTCCAATAATCTCCAATCTAATTCAATCCAAAAATGACCAAAACACCTTAAGTCCAATTTTAACATGCTATATTAACATATAACATAAACTAATGCCAAATCAACATTCAACATTAGCAACTATGAATCAAAAAATACTAACATATGAATTAACATTTAAAATACATATTAGCATATTTTCAATTCATAGGCAAAGAAGCCACAAGCATCATCACCAAACACTCCAATCTATTAATTAGGTCAAGTATTTGGAGATCTAGATCAATCCATTACATGAATCAATCTTTCAAAAATCTAAATCAAAGCATGAAATTAAACTCTGATAACACTTTAAGTCTAGTGTAGCACAACGATCCAATAATAAAGCACAAAAGTAGCTAAGTTAACTTGTCTACTCTCAAAGATAAGGATCTAATCATGCTTACATTTAGATTTGGATGAAGATTACCTTGATGCTCAAAAATCTAAAGAAAAGAAAAAGAAAACTTCAACATTTGAAAACTATCTTCCAATGGTACACCAGCAACTCAGCAACTATTTCTACTCAGATGTTGCCTCTATCAATTGATATCATATATCAAATAATAATGCACTAATCCATGTTTGGATCTTTGATGAGATCTTACCTTAAGTCCTAAGTTATCTTCAAATGATAACCATAAGTTCTTGCACTTTAGGCATTACATCTAATGCTAGGATGAAGTTATTATCCAAACATCTTCCATTGTGTTTTCCAAAATTGTAAGGCATTTCACCTCAGTGGTCGAATTGGCTATGGTGTTTTATTTGGAACTCTTCCAACTTACTACACTGAAAACAAGTAAGGCACTAGGATCTAATTATCAAAACTTCAAAAGCATAAAATTAACTAGCGATTACAAGCATAATAAGAATCAAATTATGCTAGGGATTCAGATTTGGTGAGAGCATTACCTTGAAATGAAAAATCCTAGGAGAGACTAGTGAACTCTTCACAATTCCAGAAACTGTCTGCAACTAGTGTACCTAGAAGAGTGCAAAACTCGCCCAACCAAAATTCCTCCAAAAATTCCAAGAAAATTATTGGCGATTTATATTGGACTCTATGCAGGTGGATCTCTAGTTGATTTTAAGCGGGTTGATTAAACCTAATTATTACACGAGTGTATCTCCATATATTCATGGATCTTCAAGCCCGCATTGGTTTTTTTCGCTCCTAGCAATATTTTAAGAGAGAAATCCTCACTCATAGTGATTCTACTCTCATAACTTTTATAAAGTAGAATAAAGAGGCATGCAAACCCCAATTTAATACAATCCTTTTTAACAACTTAAAATAAATAAAATCAATATTAAAGGCTCATGATCATCACCATTCATTCATCATTCATTCAACACTTAAATAAATAATAAATAAACCAAGAATTGACATTCAATTCAAAAAATTATACTTGTATCTCATAAACAATAAATTGGCCAAGCAAGAACAAGCATAACAATTATGCCTCATTGTTGAAGAATAACTTCAACAAGATTTTAAAAGATATCAACAATGTCGAACATAATTTTAAGAACTTGCATAGCAGTTGTGCATTAATTATGTGTGGAATAGAACACATTTGGTCACTTCAAGAACATAAAATAACACTAAAAACTCACCATAATCGAAACCAACCATTGTCGCCTAGCCTGGGTGTACGGCCACACAGCAACCACACCCTAGGCGTGCCCATTGCCTAGCCAGCACCTAGCTAGGGCTAGTAGTAGTGCTGCTTACAAGGTAATGACCAAGTCATGTGTCTTTTAGCTCAACCTTTGTGCACCAATAATTTTAGGACATCTTATAAACACTAAATCACACATTATAAACAAAATTCTAGATCTAACATGAAATTTAAAGTGCAAAATCATGCTTCAAAAATCAAGTTTAAGTAAGAATCACATTTTTCAAAAGTCTCCAATTAAATCCAATCCATTGAGATCCAAAAAAGACCAAAACTGTTTAAGTCCAAAACTAACATGTTATATCAACATATAACATCATCCAATGCTAAATCAAAATTTAACTTTAGCAACTATGAATTAAAACATTCTAAACATATGAATTAACACTTAAAACGCATATTAGCATAATGTCAATTCATTAAGCAAGGAGCCACATGCATCATCATCTAAACACTCAAATCCATAATTTGGATTAGGTATTTTAAGATCTAGATCAATTTATCACATGAATAAATCAAACAATAACCCAAATTAAAGCATGAATTTAGGCTCCGATACCACTTGAAGTGAGGTGCAAGCCAAGGATCCAATTAAAAACAATTAAAAATTGAAAAAAAATTTCATTACACGTCCCCAAGGATATAATTCATTCTAATAAAATAGATTTAGGTCAGAAAAATACCTTAATAGCAAAATCCAACCAAAGAGAAGAAGACTAGCTTGAACTCTTTCAATGCAGTCTCCCTTGGCGTAGCAACTTGTGGACAACTTTTGCCAAAACTAAATCTCCACGAAATCAACTGAAATTTGGACACAAGATTACCAACACCTTGATAACGTTCCAGTACAAAATTCAGCCAAATCAAAAAATTGGAAGTGCCTCCAGACATGTCTCCAAGTTTCTACCCATTCAGAGTGGATTTCCAAAGGAAAGCAATCTAACTATCTTGCCTCTAATGCAATGATTCACACACTAGTGGCTAATTCAATCACTCCTATGTTAACTAGAAAAAAACGGAGACATCAAGCTATGAAGTTTCTGATTTTGGGGTAGGAGATGAAGAAAAAATGTGAAGCTTCAACACATGAGGCAACACATGCAAAATTGGAGGGAAAGGAAGAATCTAAATAATTAGATCTAAATGCTTGTGAATAACATTAGTTTGCCGCCCCACCCTCTATATCTATATGTAGATGGAGGAAACGTGTGATGCTTAGGTGGCCTCACACCATCCTCAAAGTTGGTGCCAACTTACTTGCAAGCAAGTTGCATATGAATTTAAGATGCATTTGAATTTTATTTGGAATTTTCATTTCATCTAATGAAATGTCATCCAAATAAATTCAAATGCACTCCAGACTAACTCTTCATTTGAATTTTTTCTCCAAAATTAACTCTTCACTTTAATTAAATTAAAAACTTTAATTTAATTAATTAACCTTTAACTTAACTCTTAATTAAATTACCTTAACTCTTTAAGCTAGTTATAGTTAACTTAACTCCTTAAGTTAACTTTACCAATTGATATTCATGTGGCATAAATTAAATTAAATTAACTCTTTAATTTAATTGATCTAATTTAACTCCTTAATTTTTAAGATCAATTTAACAATTAAATTGATCAAGCCAATATGACCAAAAATTGTGTCAACCAAATACCTCCACAAAATCAGTCAGGACAGAATTTCTAATTCTTAGAAAATTCCATTCATCAAGTAGAATTCCTAGTTAGATTTTATGAGTGACCCATTAGGTCTACCATCCATTGGACATAGCCCACAACTCTTGTGACTTAATATCAAATATTCACATTAGTTTAAACTCCTTTAAAGTAATGACTTAATTCAATTAATCTCTATTAATTGAAAAGTAATTAATCTCCATGGTCGATGTCCAACCTCAAGCCTATGGAGCTCAACAAACTAGTTGAACGAATGTGTGTTTGGAGAACCATTCTTGCTTTATGCTTACCATGCTAATATGATACTTCTATCTCCTACCTCCCAAAAGAGGCTTAGAGCAAGATATTTGCTAGCTCCCTAATACATTTCTATTCCTATTTATGACCACATCTTTCGTAAACTTCATTTCCAAATTATCATATTTTCTTGCCCAAGGACTCCTTCAAATCAATCATTATAGAATACATAGGAGATGCACTTGTCCTTTACAATGACACGAGTAGAATCATATCTTAGATATCACAAATTTTCATATCTAAGTAGCTCATATCCAAGCTTAACCCAAAAGACTTGCTAAGTGGTTAAGGAAGAGTCAAAGCATGAGGACCTAAACATAGGGTTACCATAGATTCTTAGGCCAAAGGACTAATTATACACACTAGTATAAGCTGGAGAACTTGTCACTACTGACTTGCAACTATAGCTATTTAGTGCATTTTTTAGGTAGGCTATTAGTGAGCTTGTTCTCCAACAAACACCTAGTAACATGCACCGATGTGACACATAGATTGCTCATGAAGTAGAGTAATATTAAACCCTTAGATTTATGCATCCTTAGTGCAAGTTTGTCCGAATCTTAGATGTCTTATCTTATATGATCCTATGACTTGGAAGATTTAAGATCATGATTGTATCATATTTATTTCATGATCACCACCCAGTGTATGACCAGATATCATAGTCTTATGTTATCTATGGGCTCCAACTAAATGCCAATGAAGAAATATATGCATAAGATGAAGATGGTCATTTCTAATGAATATCATTTAGTCAACATTGTATCACAAGTGAAATAGTTTTCTGCTAATCTAATTAGATGTGGGCATTATTCCAAAAAAAAATTGTATGGTGTTCAAACTAGACATGAAAGTTTCTCATTATCTAAAGAGCTCTTTAGGACTAGAATGAATAAGGGCACAAGTGTCCAAGACCATAGGCTAAAGATGATTGATCTCATTGAGAAACTTGGTCAATTAGACGTAATCATGGACAATGATCATTCAATCATTATCTAGCTCCTTTGACCAATTAGTTATGAACTTTAACATGTCCAAGCAAGAAACAATGAATAACGATTTGGTCAATATGTTGGTGACCGTTGAGGCGACTATAAAGATAGACAAGTCTTTTATACTTACTTTTTCTTCCAAGTTTAAGGGCCCTAGGAGTCCTAAAAAGGGAAGTAAAATGGAAAACAACACTTGAAGGTTTTTGGGGAATTAAGAAGAAGAAAAAGGCAAAAACCAATACTACTTGTTTCCATTATGGTGAAAAAGAACATTGGAAAAGGAATTGCAAGGCTTGCCTTTGCACTTATGAGATGGGTATATACTTTTTTGAAGTGCACTTAATGACAAATTCTTCCTCATGAACATTTGATACCATATATGGAACTCACCTTTGTAATTCATTACAAGGGATGGACATAAGAAGTAGTCTTAATGAAGGGGATATAATCCTTCGCATTAGAGATGGAGCAAAAAAAATAGCCATGGTTGAAGATGTAATCAAGTTAGACTTAGGGAATTCTTGCATTATACTTGATTTATGTTTCTATGTACCCAATCTTGTTAAGAACGTATTTCTATTCCCATTTTGAAAAATGAAAGATATGATTTTTCTATATCTAATGAGAATTTGAAAGCATTAAAGAATAGTTCTTTAATTCCAAAAGGTACATTAAACAATGGATTGTACATAATGGCTTCTCAACCATCATTGATGCATATTCCATCAAGTAAGAGAAAATCAAATAACCAAGAAGATGCTATCTTGTGGTATGCAAGACTTAGACATATTTCTAAAAATAGGATAAACAAGTTAGAAGCCCTTAAAGCATTAAATGTTAGTGGCATAGATGATCTTCTTACATGTGAATCTAGTTTAAAGAGAAATGACCAAGGCTCTTTTTGTGGGACAACGGGCTGAATCACAAGTCCTTTGGATTTGATCCATAGGGATATTTATGGCCCAGTAAGAGTTAGCACGAGAGGAGGCTATTCTTAGTTCATCACTTTCACCAATGATCATACTCGATTTGGATGTGTATCTTACGAAGTACAAGCTTGAAGCCTTTGAAAAGTTCAAAAAGTATAAGATTGGACTAGAAAAGCAAAAGGGATTAAGTATAAAGCTTTTTGATTGGATTGAGGAGGAGAATACATAAGCACCAAATTATTGTATTATCTAAAGAAGAATGAAATTCTCTCTCAATGGATTCCATTAGATGCACCTTAACACAATAGAATAGCTAAAAGGAGAAATTGCACTTTATTGGACAGAGTATATTCCATGATGAGTTTTTTCGATGTGCTTATATCGTTTTGGGGATGCGCCATATATATAATAGTAAGGCTACTTAACTTAGCACCTTCAAAGTTAGTGCCAAAGACATCACATGAGATGCGGTATGGTAAAGCACCCTCTTACACTTATCTAAAAGTTTAGGGGTCTCCCACTTACATCAAGCAGTTAGTGGGAGACAAGTTGCATAGTAGATCTATCTTGTGTAAGTTTGTGAGATACCCAATAAAGTTTATAGGTTATACTTTTGTGATCCCTCAAAGCAAAAGGTGTTTATTTTGAGAAATGCATATTTTTTGGAAAAGGGATTTCTATTAGATAGAAATAGTGTTGATGTTGAACTTGATGAAATTCAAGATGATCATCAAATTCCACAAATGGTGGAAACAAGCGAAAAATAAGACCCTTATAGAAAATCTCATAGAAGGTTGGACCAAATCAAGAGGTAACCCAAAATGTTTAGATTTTGTCATGAGATGGACTAATCAAATAATGATCCGAAGACCTATAAGGAAGCTATATTAGACATAGACTTAGGACATTTGCTTAATGCCATGAAATCCAAAATAAACTCTATATACTTCAACAAAATATGGATTTTGGTAGATCTACTAAGGGGTATGGTACCCATTGGTTGCAAGTCAATTTATAAGTGAAAGCTAGAAGTTGATGGAGAGGTGATAACTTTTAAGGTCTAACTAATGGCAAAGGGTTATACTTAAAGACACAACATTAACTTTGAGAAAACCTTTTCACCAATTATAATGCCTAAGTTCATTAGGATTTTACTTGCCATAGTTGTATACTATGGCTATGAGATAATGAAAACTACTTTCCTCAATGGAAATATTGAAGAAGAAATCAATATGGAGCAACTACAAGGTTTTACATCCAAAAGAAGTGAGCCAAAGGTTAGCAAACTTGAGAGATCTATTTATGTACTCAAATAGGTGTCATGAAGTTGAAACATATATTTTATAAGATAATCAAATTTCTTGGCTTTCTCAAAATTGTGTATAAACCTTATGTGTACAAGAAGGCTAGTGAGAGTAGTGTATAGTTTATTATATTTATATCAATGACATTTTTCTCATTAGGAATGAGAGAGCAATGCTAAAGTGTACTAAATTAGGGTTATCTACTCAAGTCTCTATGAAGGATTTGGGAAAAACATCCTACATATTAGGAATACGTATCTATAGAGATAGATCAAGAAAAATGATGGAGTTCCCAAACACCATACATTGACACGATACTAAAGAGGCTTAATATAGAAAAATCCAAGAAAGGATTTCTCCCTATAGGAGACGATCTTCGTCTCTCCACATTTATGGCCCCTAAGGTTGATGACGTGAGACATAGAATGTCTCACATACCTTATGTGTCCACTATAGGGGGAGCATAATGTATGTCGATGCATAAGGTATGTTGGTCAATGTAGAAAGCTAGATGTAGCACCCACTCTAAGTGTTATAAGCTAATTTTAATCTGACCCTATGAATGTCATTGGATGGCCATTAATGCAGCTTTTAAGTACATAAGAAGAACTAAAGATTTGTTTTTGGTATATGGCAATGGAGAATTGAAAATTGAGGTACTTTTGGATTCTAGTTTTCAATCAAATGTAGATGATCTAAAATTCACTTCTGGATTTATATTTTACCTTAATGGCAATGCGATGAGTTGGAAAAGTTCCAAACAAAATACCAAGGTTGATTTTACTATAGTGGTGGAATATATTGCAGCTTTGAAAGTTGCAAAAGAAGGTGTTTGGATAAAAAACTTCATCCAAAAGTTGGATATAGTGCCTAGCATTACTAAGCCAATAGTTGTCTTCAATGACAACAACGAAGCAGTAGTGCAAGCTAAAGAGATAAGATCTCATTAATGATCTAAGCACATTTTGAGGCAATATCATTTGATTTTGGAGATCATTGATAGAGGTGGCATTCAAGTAGAGACAGTTATCTTAGAAGAGCATATAGTGGATCTACTGATTAAACCCCCAATGCAAAAAGTTTTTGAAGGACATCTTGAGAAGTTGGGTCTTAAGACTATGGAAAATTAGCTCTAGGACAAGTACGAGATTATTGGAATAGTGCCCCTGCAACTAATTATGTTGGCATGTAAACTATTTCACTTGTGATATAATTTTGATTGAATGATATTCATTATAAATGGCCATCTTTATCTTATGCTTGTATTACTTCACTAGCATTTGGTTGAAGCCCTCAAATCATACATAACTATGGTGAAGACTAGTATAGCACTATAATACAATAATTAAAACTTCAAAAGTTAAAATTAACTAGGCTACACAAGCTAACAATGATCCAAACATGCTCATGATTTATATTTAGGCAGACGATTACCTTGATTCGCTTAAATCCATGGAGAGAATAAAGAACTCTTTTTCAATCTAGAAATTGGAATGATGCAACTTTTGAACGATCCATACAACTCCAAAAATTTTGTAAAAAATCTAGTTGCTTCTTAACTCCTTGATGAATCTACTATGATAATTTCATATTGAAACTCCTCCTTAATCCCCTAGAAGAAAATTGCCAAGTTACTGCCCTAACTAGTAGATCTCCAAAGGCTTACAACCCAATTATCTTATCTTTATCAATATGATTCACACACTAATGCAATATCATAGTTTTCCTCATTATTAGTTGGAGATAGAGAGGATAAGAGAAAAGAAGATGGCCAATTTGGGGTTTGGAGAAGAAGAGAAAGTAAAGCTTCAGCATATGAGGTAACATTTGAGAGAGTTGGAGGGAAAATATGAGAATGTAATTCTTCACATAGAATGCATAGTGCTGCCTACTCTTATTTCTATATCTATATATAAAGAAAGGATGGTATGATACTAAGGTGGAAACACACCTTCCTTAAGGTGAGGGACTACCCACTTATTTGCAAGTTGGCAAATTCAAATCAAAATTAAATTTTATGTGCATTTTAATTGCATTTAGAAGCTAATTGCAAATTAGTTAAAATGTCACAGCAAATGAACCTTTCATTTGAGTTTTCCTGCAACTTGATTCTTCTTGTTTATTAAATTAAACACTTTAATTTAATTAATGAACCTTTGACTTAACTTTTAAGCCAATAAGCTTAAGTTGACCAATTGATGGTCACATGGCACAAAATAATTCTATCTTTAATTGTTGATCTAATTTAACTACTTAAATTAGTTGAACAATTTAACACTTAAATTAATCAAGCTAAAATTTGCCTCAATAGTCAGTTACCCCAAAATTGATCGCTTGGAGTGAATATCTAATACTTAGAAAATTTCTCTAACAATTAGGAAATGCAATTGACTTTTATGTGTAACCAAATAGGTTCTACCATTCATTAGATATGGGCTCACAACTCTTTGTGACTTTTGAATATCATATATTCATTTTAGTTTAAACTCCTTTAAACTAAATTGACTCAATTCAATTAATCTTCATTAATTGAAGAATATCCAATCTTAATGGTCGATGTTCAATCCCAAGCCTATAGAGCCCAACTAATTGGCTAAAATGAATGCTTTCAAAAAACCATTATAGCTCTATGCATACTATGCAAATATAGTCCTTCCATTTTCTATCTCCTAAAAGAAGCCCAAGGTAAGATATTCATCGGTTCCCTACTATACTTCTATTCTCAATGCTCGATTTCACTATATGACCTCATATTTGAAAAACTCCTTTTCCAAATTATTATACTACTTTGCAATTTCTTGAAATCAATAATTATAGAATACATAAGAGATGCACTCGCCCTTCACAAAGATGAGGAGTCATCTTGGATCTCACAAATCTTTATGTATAGTAGCTCATGCCCCATCTCTATCTAAATGACCCACTAAGTAACCAAGGAGAAGTCAAAGCATAAGGACCAAATACAAGGTTGCTACTTCAGCTATCTAATGGATTCTTTGAGTGGACTTTTAGTGCTTTATTCTTTAACAAATACCCACTAATATGCATCCATATCTCATATGAAATTACTCTTGCAATTGAGCAACATTTAACCTTTGGATTTATGCATCATTAATGCAAATCTATCTAGATTTTAGATGCCTCATCTCGTAAGATCCTATGACTTGGAAGATTTAAGATCACAATCATGTAAGACTTGTTCCATGATCACCATCTAGTGTGTGACCAACTCCTATAGTTATCTATGATGTAAGGGCATCATCTAAATGCTAGTGAAGTAATAATGAGCATAAGATGAAGATGGCAATATAATATCATTTAATCAAGATTATTTTACAAGAAAATAGTTTTACAAGGCCAATATAATCAGCTCATGGGGCATTATTCCAACATACGGGACTTGTTCACTTCACTAGGTAGTGATCTTAAAACAAGTCTTATACGATCATGATTTTAAAACTTCAAAGTTGTAGAATCTTATGAGATAGGGCATCTAAGATTTAGATAGTTTTGCACTAATAGTACATAAATCTAATGGTTGGATATTGCTCTATATCATGAACAATCCATTTTAGACATGAGTGCATGTTAGTGGGAACTTGTTAGAGAATAAGTTTATTGATAGCCCGTCTAGAGAATCCATTAGATAGCTATAGGGGCAAGTTTTCCAACTTATGCTAGTGCATATAATATGTCCTTTGACCTAAGGATCCATGGTAACCTTATGGTTAGGTCCTCACACTTTGACTCTTCCTTGGTAGAGATTAGGTAGAGATTAGGTATAAGCTACTTAGCATGGAGATTTATGAGATCTAAGATGGAATCTGACTCTGTGTTGTTGTGAAGGACTATTGCATCTCCTCTGTATTCTATAATAATCAATTCCATAAAATCCTTACGCAAGGTAGTATGAGAATTCGGAAAAGGCATTTTTTGAATATGAGGTCATAAAGGAAAATCAACATTGGACATAGAAACATAGTATCAATGCTATTAAGGAGCCGATAAATATCTTTCTATAGGCCTCTTTTAGAAAATAAGAAATGGAAGAACCGTATTTACATGGCAATCGTAGTTTTAGAATGGTTTTCCAAAGCATATACATTTCAACCAATTAGTTTAGCTCCATGGGCTTTAGGTTGGACATCAACTATAGAGATTGGGTACTCTTTAATTAATGAAGATTAATTTAATTTAGTCATTAGTTTAAAGGAGTTTAAACTAGTGTGAATATTTTGATATTCTAAATATCACAGGAGTTGTGAGCCCATGCCTAATGAATGGTAAAACCTAATAGGTCACACACAAGAGCTAATTGGAAATCCTACATGATGATGGGAATTTTTTTCTAAGAGTTAGAAAATTCCACTTGATTGATTTTATGGAGAGAAACGGTTGACTAATTTTTGATTATTTTAGCATGATCAATTTAATTGTTAAATCAATCTAAATAATTAAAGGAGTTAAATTAAACTAATTAAATTAAAGAGTTAATTTAATTGGTACCACATGATCATCAATTGGTCAAGTTAATTTAAGGAGTTGAATTGACACTTTCTAGGTTGAGGAGTTGAGCTAATTAACTTAAATAGTTAAGTCAGAACCAATTAATTGAACTAAGGGGTTAATTTAATTGAAGTGAAAAATTAATTTGGAGGGAAAATTAAAATGAAAGAGTTCATTTGAAGTGCATTAGAATTTATTTAGATGACATTTTATGAGATGAAATGAAGATTCCAAATGAAATTTAAATGTAAGTGGAATTAAGAATTTCACATATGCAACTTGCTTGCAAGTTGGCACCAACCTCAGGGGAGGTGTGATGACAACTTGCATCATATCTCCCTCCCTATAAATTGGAGAGAGAAAGCTGGAAATTGTATATTTTGAAATCTAATTGATAGATTCCATTTTTGTTTTCTAATTTTGTATGATTGTCTCATGTGTTGAAGTTTCACATTTTCTTCACTTCTCGCTCCTAAATTTGGATTTCATCCTCTCTATTCTCTCTTTGCTTTTCCAGCTAACTAAGGAGAGATTTGGATTTGCCATTGTTGTGTAGACCATCACATTAGAGGCAAGACGCTTGGATTGCTTAGCTTTTGGAGATCAATTACTGACCAGTCAGTTTAAAGACATTTCTAAAGTGACTTTTGATTTTCCATTTTTGCTGAAATTTTCACTGAATTATTCTAAAGGTGTTGTGAAGTTTTTGTCCAAATTTCAGCACAACTAAAGGTGATTTGATTAGGCAAGTGTTGCCATCTTGTTGCTGTGTTGGAGGTAAACTTGAATTTTTCATGTGTTCTTCCTCATTTCCTTGAATTTTTGAGCATTCAAGGTAATCCTTCATCAAAATTTGAATTAGAAGCATAATTAGATTCTTAGTTTCTAGCATAGCCTAGTTAATTTAGTAATTTTGTGCTTTATTTGTTAGATTCTAATGCTACACTTGACTTCATATTTTAATACGAATATCATTCAATTAAGATTGTATCAAAAGTGAAATAGTTTACTTGCCAATGTAATTAATTGTAGGGTATTATTCCAATAGCATCCACATGGTTTTGCATCCAAAGGGAGTGAGCAGAAAGTTTCAAACTCTAAAAGTCCATTTTTGGACTAAAGTAAGCATCCCGAAGTTGGAACATACATTTTGTGTGACTATAAAATAATTTAGCTTTGTTAAAATTTGTATAAGCCTTATGCATATAAAAAGGCTAGCAAACGTTCGATTTAGTTTATTGTACTTTATGTCAATGGCATTCTTCTTGTTGGAAATGAGAAAAAAGGGTTAAAGTGTACTAAACCATGGTTATCCTCATAATTCTCCATAAAAGATTTGGAAGAAACATACTATGTATTAGGAATATAGATCTATAGAGATAGACCAAAGAGAATGTTAGGGTTATCCTAAACAGCATACATTAGCAAGATAGTAAAGAGGTTTAGTACGAAAGAATCTAAAAAGGGATTCTTTCCTATAGGATATGGTCTTCGTCTCTCTAATTCTATGACCCTTAAGACTAAAAATATGACAGAGAATGAATGTCCTACATACCTTATATTTTAGCTATAAAAAGCATAATGTATGTTGTTCAATGGACAATACTAGATGAGCACACGCTCTAAGCATTATGAGTAAGTTTCAATCTAAACACAGTAAAGTCACTAAATTTCCATCAAAACAATCTTGAAGTAATTAAGAAGAACTAAAGATTTGTTTTTGGTATGCGGCAATAGAAAATTGAAACTTAAAAGGTTTTTGGATTCTAGTTTCCAATCCGATGAAGATAACTTTAAATCCATCTCAGCATTTATGTTTTACCTCAATGATAGCATGGTGAGTCAGAAGAGTTCCAGGTAAGATACCACAGCCGATTCTACGATCAAGGTGAAATATATTACAGCTTCAAAAATTGCAAAAGATAGTGTTTGGATGAAAAACTTCATACAAAAGTTGGATATAGTGCCTAGCTATTGGAATAGTGCCCTACATGGTAATGAGATTGGCCTAGTAAACTATTTCACTCATGATATAATTTTGATTAAATGATATTCTTAGTATGGCCATCTTAATCGTATACTTTGTATCACTTCATTTGCATTTGGATGAAGTTTTTAGATCACCTATGACTGTAGGACTTAGTTTGGTGACCATGGAATAAGTTTAATATGATCACAATTTTAAATCTTCTAAGTCATAGGATCTTTAGAGATGGGGTATCTAAGATTTGGATAAACTTATAGTAATAATGCATAAATCCAAAAGTTGGAGATTGCTCCGTTCTATGAGCAACTATATGAGATACGGGTGCATGTTAGTGGATACTTGTTAGAAAATAAAGCACTAAAAACCCACTAGAGAACTCACTAGATAGACGTAGTAGCAAGTCGGCATTGGCTAGTTCTTCTGCTTATGCTAGTGTGTATTATTAGTCCTCTAACTTGAGGGTCCATGGTAACCTTATATCCAGTCCTCATTCTTTGACTATTTCTTGACCACCTAGTGTGTCTTTCAAGTTGAGATTGGGTATGAGCTACTTGGAATGATGGTTTGTGAGATCCAAGATGGAATTTAATTTTCACTATTGTAAAGGGTGAGTCATCTACTATGTGTCATATAATGATCGATTCGAAGAAATTCTTGCACAAAGTGGTGTGATAATTTTGAAAAAGAGTTTTCCAAAGGAGAGGTCACACAATAGGGATTGAACATTAAAATAGAGACATAGTATTTAGGCTATTAAGGAGTCAACAAATATCTTAATTTAGGCTTTTTTCGGGAGATAAAAGATGGAAGGATTGTATCTGCATGGGACATGTAAAGCGATGTTAGTTCTCTAAAATATTCATTTTGGCCAATTAGTTGAGCCCCATGGGTTTAAGGTTGGATATCGATCATGAAGATTAGGTACTCTTCAATTAATAAGATTAATTGAATCGAGTCGACTAGTTTAAAAGGAGTTTTAAACTGGCATAAAAATAAGATATTCAAATGTCACCAGGAGTTGTAAGCCCATGTCCAATGAATGGTATAACATATTAGGTCACACACAAAATCCAATTAGCTTGCTAATTAATGGAGAGAATTTTCTAAGGTGTTAGAAAATATGTCTTCTAGTGGACCAATTTCTAATGCCAAGTTTGAAAGTCAAATTTGGCTTGATTGATTTAAGTTTTAAATAATCAACTAATTTAAGAGTTAAATTAGAACAATAATTAAGGACTTAATAATTTGATCCAACATGACCATCATTTGGTCAAATAAACTTAAAGAGTTTAAGTTAAAAGAATGTGCTTAAAGAGTTAAGTTAGTTTGACTTAAAGAGTTAAGCCAAAGGATAATTAATTACATTAAAGAGTTTAATTTAATTAATTGGGAAGAATGAATTTTGGAGGAAAAATTCAAATTAGATTTGAATTAGCATCTTAATTAATTTGAAATGAGATTCCAAATGTAACTAAGAAGTAAATGAAATTCAAATGAGATTTCGGTTCACAGTTGCCACCTTAGGAACCCCACTTGGCCACCCCCCCTTGTGCATTGTGTGATGCGAACTTGGCATCACACATTTTCAATATTTATATATAGATATAGAGAGAGGAGGTCGAGCATAAGTCTTTTGGTGTGAAGAATTAGATTCTTCATTTCCCTCCAGAACTATTTGCAAGCTAGCATTCATGTGTTGAAAGCTAAACTTCATTGTTCATCTTCCTTCCCAAAAATTCAGCCCCTACAATTACCAATTCTCAAGTATTACTCCAACTCATAAATTAGATATTTTGGAAGATTTCATTGGTGTGTGGATCATTTCAATAGAGGCAAGGCATGTGACTTGCTCATTTTTGGAGATCCAGAAACACAGGGTCTGACCTGGCAATTTTTTCTAGGGCATTCTAGATGGCTAATTGATCTAAAATTTTAAATAGAAGTTCATCAAGGTTTTTTATAGCACCAGTTAGTTTTTAAGAGTTTTTAGAGGTGATTTGATAGGGCAATTGTCACAATCTTCTCGTTGTGCTACTAACAAGCAAATTCTAGAACCAGTGAAGTGTTCACTTGATACTCCTTGGATTATCTCATCAAGGTAATCCTCTATATGATGATTAGATCTATGTTTAACTTGTAGGCACTAGTTACGTTCATGTTTTTAGTTTTGATATTAGATCCTAGTGCCTTACTAGCCTTCAAGTAGTATTAGAGCTAAAATCAAGCTTAGATTTGAATTTTATTTGGTTGAATGATTCATGTGATGGATTAATCTAGATCACCATATTCTCGATTCAATTGATGGACCAGAGAATTTGGTTGATTTGTGTGTGGCGTCTTGATTGATGAATTAAAAGCATGCTATTATGTGTTTTAAGAGTTAATTCACATAGTTAGTATCTTTTAATTCATAATGATTAATGTTGAATGGTGATTTGGCATTAATTGATGTTATATGATGATATAGCATGTTGAATTATGATTGAAAGAGTTTTGGTCATTTTTGGATCCAATTGGATTGGAGTTTGGTTGGAGATTTTTGGAGAATTTGATTCTCACTTAGATTTGAATTTTTGAAGCATATTTGAGCACTTTAATTTTCAATTTTGAAATGAGTTTTAGATATGGAAATTGGTCCATAATGTGAGATTTAACATTTGGAATGTGTTCTATAATATTTGGTGCACAAAAGTTGAGCTAAAAAATGGCTTGACTAGCCTTTGACCTTAAAACTGGGGTTGCAGGCTAACTTTGAGGAAGCTACTGGGGTAGTGGCCAAGAGCTACTGCCTAGTGGCATGCCTAGTTTGGCCAACAATGGTCGGTTGGGGTTTGGGTAGGTTTTAAACTATTTTCTTGGTTCCTTAAGTTGCTAGAAATGATATTAAATCATATATTATGGATGCACGAATGCTGTGTAAGTCCTTAAAATAATGTTTGACATTTTTTTGCTTCTTAAAACTTGTCTCAGTTGATCTCCAACTTGTCTCCTAAGTGTTATGCTTGGTTCAATTATTTGTTTATGAGATAAGCATTTGATTATTGGAATTAATTGTTAGTTCTAGATTTATTTATTAATCATTTAGTAGTTAAATGCATGGCGATGATCATGAGCCTTTTAAATTGATTTCATTTATTTCAAAGTTGTTGAAATGGGTTGTATTAAATAGGGCTTGCATGCATCTTGTTTTATCTTGTAAAAGTTATGAGAGTAGAATACTAAGAGTAAGGATTTTCATTTCATGTAAATGTTGCGTGGAGCAATGAGTCTAATGGAGGCATGGAGGCCTTTTGAAGGCCCATGAATGTATGGGATACACTCATGTGATAGTTTATTTTAATCAACTTATTTAAAATCAACCAAAGTGATGCACTTATGGCTTTAAGTGCATCACTTGGTTAGGCTCATGGTTATCCCACCCTAAGAGCATGCGAGACTATTTACTTATTTAGACTTTTAGTATCCTATTGATGTATGAGATGCATGACTAGGATATGGAGAACTTGAGTAAGAAGATAAAAATGATGAGATCTTTGCAAGCAAAAATCCTCCACTAAGAACGTCTAAGAATTTTCAAATATTAAGTCAAAATGGATACAAGTTAAATGAGTTTTAATTAATCCAAGCCTTCCACCAATAGTGAATGCCATAATGATGCTATCAATTTTGTGTGATGGTACTCAATCACAAGGGTCACACTTAGGAGGAAAGCTGCAAGCATTCACTTACCTTGAGATGCACCTTTGACTTTAAAACCCTTACTCATTGGCACTCGGTCATGGGGGATGTCATGAGGCTATCTTGAGTTAAAGTTTGATTGGTGGGTTTGACTTAACACTCAGTAGTGTAGATGGCACACGGTCACATGGGTCTATATGAAAAGTGAAGCAAAATATATCAAGCGTTGCATGAGATGCAATTAGCAAAAGTTGCTTACTATTCGATTGTTTGTGGATGGCAGTCAGCCATAGGGGTCCATTTGCAAGTCATTAGGATCTTGATTCTCACTAGAAAATTTAATTTTTTGAATTTTTTTGGGATAAAGGATTTGATAAAATAGTGGGAGAAGAATATGCTTGAAAGACCATGAACATGTTTTTAATATTAAATTCAATCACATGTTCATATTCTCTTTTTACCTTTGAGAATTTGTGAAATCTCAAGAATGGCTAAAATTTTACTCAACATTATTTCAGAAACCAATAAATCAACTGGGAAAAACTTCCATAGTTGACTTAACCTCAAAAATCATTCTAGATTCCTAATGGTAGATAAAAGTCCTATATTATGGTACTCCTAATCCCTTTGGGTTTAATATAGATCTAGAGACACATGAAAATTTCACAAATTAGGCTTAGGATCTTCTTATCTCTTAGCCTCATTATGGCATCTACAAACTTTAAAAGTCTTAAAGACCCATGAATTGTACATTAGTTAAAGTTTACAAAGAGTTGTAAAGCAAACGAGGTATGAGAAATTCATGTTGTCAAAGGAGATTTTTCAAGTTAGGATGGATGTGAAGTCATGTGTCATCGACTATGGTCTAAAGATGATTAGGATTGAAGAAGCTTTTCTACTTGGATGCAGTGATGGACAATAATCTCCATGAGGATTTGATCCTTATATTCTCACCAAGTTTTATTGATTAATATGTTGATCTAGATGGAGACAACCATGACAAGGGCAAACCTTTAACACTTATTCTCTCCTCCAAGTCTATGGGCCCAAGGGTACTATAAAGAAAAGTAAAAGGAAGAAATATTCTTTTCCAAAAGGACAACAACTATCAAAGGCATCCGGAGGAGTCAAGAAGATTATAGAGAAAATAATCAATATTATTTGTTTTTACTTTGGCTAGATAGGCTAGTAGAAGCTATTTGCAAGGGTTACTTTACAACCTTTAAGAAAGGTATATACTTTATTGAAGTACATTTTAGGATGAATTCTTTCTCATGGATATATGATATCATGTGTGGTTCTTTTCTTTGTAAGTTGTTACGAAAGACTAGAAAGAAAAATAATCCTAAATGATGAGAATATAATCCATTGCCTTGGCTAAAGAGCAAGAGTTGTGACCATAGCTGAAAGTGTACAATTAGTTAAACCTAGGGAATTCCATACTTGTATTGGACCTTTGTTACAACGTAGCATATATTGTTAAGAACATTATTTCAATTACCATTTTGGATAGTGAAGGATTTGATCCGTCTACATCAAATGCGATATCAAAGGTATTAAAGAATGAATTCTTTAATTGCCCATGGTACATTTAACAAAGGATTGTACATATTGGAATCTCAACTATCATTAATGCACTCTCAGCTAACAAATTGGATATCCAAGAAAATGCCATTCTATGGCATGTAAGACTTAGTCATATCTCCAAAAATAGGATGAACAAGTTAAAAGCTATCAAAGCACTAAATGTTAGTGGCATTGAGGACATTCCCACTTGTGAATCTTGTTTAAAGGGAAACGTTACCAAAGCTCCCTTTGCAGGAGAAATAAAGCGATCTATAAATCTTTGAGATTTGATCCATACGGATGTTTGTGGACCACTAAGGGTTAATGGGAGAAATGGCTATTCTTACTGCATTACTTTTATCGATGATCATAGTTGGTACAAATATGTGCATCTTATGAAGCACAAGTCCGAGGCCTTAGAAAAGTTTGAGTATAGAAATGATGTAGAAAAGTAAAAAAGGACAATATAAAAGCCCTTCGATTAGATTGATGGGGAAAATACAAAAATACCAAATTCTTGGATTATCTAAAGGAAAATGGGATTATCTCTCAATGGACTCCACCCAACACACCTCAACATAATAGAGTAGTCAGTAGGAGCAACCGTACCTTGTTGGACATAATACATTCCATGATAAACTTCTTCGATCTGCCTACAATCCTTTTACCAGATATACCCCGTAGATAGTTGTGAAATTACTAAGCATAGTATCTTGAAAGTCAATGCCAAAAGTACCATATGAGATGTGGTGTGGCAAAGCACCCTCTTACCATTATCTAAAGGTTTGGGGATCTCTTATCTATTTGAGACAGACAGTGGAAGATAAGTTGGATAGTAGATCCATCTTATGGAAGTTCGTGGGATACCTAATAGAGTCTATGGGTTATTACTTCTATGATCCCTAAGAACAAAGGTGTTCATTTTGAGGAATGCCACTTTTTTAGAAAATGATGTTCTATTAGATAAAAAAGGTATAGTTATTAAACTAGATGAAGTTCAAGACGATCAAGAAATACCACAAGCAGTGGAAATAAAGAAGTTGCAAAAACCTCACACACAACCTCTCAAAATATCGAATTGGATCAAGGAGGAAATGGAAAGATTTGGATTTCTTCATGAGATGAGTCAATCAGATAGAGATCCAAGACCTATAAAGAAGCAATGTAGGATATAGATTTAGGATGTTGTCTTAAAGCTATGAGATCTAAAATAGACTCCATGTACTCAAATAAAGTATGAACTTTGGTAGATCTACCAAAGTGAATAGTTTTCATTGGTTGCAAGTGGATTTATAAGCAAAAGCTTGGGGTAGATGGAGAACTGGTGACTTTTAAGTCATGACTAGTGGCAAATGGTTACACTCAAAACCCAGTATTAATTTTGAGGAAACCTTTTCACCAATCATTACACCTAAGTCTATTTGGATTCTACTTGCCATAATTATATATTATGAATATGAGACATGGCAAACGGATGTGAAAACTGCTTTTCCCAATGGTGACATTGAAAAAGAAATATCTATGGAGCAACCATAAAGTTTTACATCTAAAACGAGTCAGCAAAAGGTTTGCAAACTCTAGAGATCCATTTAAAGACTCTAATTGGCGTCTCAAACTTGGAGCATACATTTTTGATAAGATAATCAAATTATTTGGCTTTGTCGAAAAGGTGTATAAACCTTGTGTGTAAAAGATGGCTAGTAGGAGTAACATGTAGTTTATTTTGCTTTATGTTGATGACATCTTTCTCATTGGGAATGTGATAGGAATGTTAGAATGTACTGAAATATGGTTATCTATACATTTTTTTCTGAAGCATTTGAGAGAAGCATCCTACGTATTGGGACTATGTATTTATAGAGATAGATGGAAGAGGAGGATGTGGCTTTCTAAAACCCTGTACATTGACAAGATACTAAATAGGTTTAGTATGAAAGATCCAAGAGAGGATTTCTTCCCATGAGATAGGGCATTCGTCTTTTAAGTCTATAACTCCCAAGATTGAGGAGCAAAAATGAAGGATGTCTTAAATACCTTATACCTCGATTATAGAGAGCATAATGTATGTGTTTTAATATACTAGAGCAGATGTGACACACTTGCTAAGTGTTACAGTAGATTTCAATCCAACCCCGATGAAAATTGTTAGATGGCCGTAGAAAAAATCCTAAAGTACTTGAGAAGAACTAAAGACTTGTTTTTAGCATACAGTAACAAAGAATTGAAACTTAAGGGGTTTTTGGAATCAAGTTTCCAATCCAATGTATATGACCTTAAATTTACTTTTGGATACATATTTACCTTTATCAACAGCATAATGTGTTGTAAGAGTTCCAACTAGATGCCATAGCCTAGATAACCACTAAGGTGAAATACTTTGTTGTTTTGAAAACCACAAAAAAAGATGTTTGGATAAAAACTTCATGGTAACTACTAACTAGAGAATCCATGGTAACCTTGTGTTCGATTCTCAACCTTGTGAAGCATGAGTGCATCTCCTATGTGTTCTATATAATTGATGCTAAGAAATCCTAGCACAAAGTGGTGTGACAATTTGGAAAAAGAGTTTTTCAAATGTGAGATCACATAACAAGGATCAACTATTAAGAATAGAGACATAGTATTACGGCAAGGAGCTAACAAATATCTTACCCTAGGCCTTTTTCGGGAGATAGAAAATGAAAAGATTGTATTTACATGTCATGTGTAAAGCAATGATGGTTCTCTAGAATATTCATTTTGCCTAATTAGTTAGGCTCTATGGGCTTGAGGTTGGACATTGATCATGGAAATTGGGTACTCTTTAATTAATGAGATTAATTAAATTGAATTGACTAGTTTAAAAGGAGTTTTAAACTAGCATGAAAATAAGATATTTAAAAGTCACAAGGCGTTGTGAGCCCATGTCCAATGAGTGATAGAACATATTGGGTTATACACAAAATTCAATTAACTTTCTAATTAATGGAGAGAATTTCCTAAGGTGTTAGAAAATGATGTCTCTTAGTGGATCAATTTTTTGTGCCTAGTTTGAAGGTCAATTTTGGCTTGATTGATTGAAGTGTTAAATTAATCAACTAATTGAGAAGTTAAATTAGATCAGTAATTATGGAGTTCATAATTTGGAGCCAACATGACCATCAATTGGTCAAATTAACTTAAAGAGTCAAATTAAATTTGAATTAGCATTTTAATTAATTTGAAATGAGATTCCCAATGTAAATGAAATTCAAATGAAATTTGGATTCACATTTGCCACCTTGGCAATCCCACTTAACCAACCCCTCTCATGCATTGTGTGATGCTAACTTGGCATCACATATTTTCAGCATCTATATATAGATATAGACAGAGAAGGTCGTGCATATGCTTCTTGGTGTGAAGAATTAGATTATTCCTTTCTCTTTAAAATCATTTGCAAGCTAGCATTCATGTGTTGAAAGCTAAGCTTTCTTGTTCTTTTTCCTCCCCAAAAATTCAGCTCCTAGCATTACCAAATCTCCGGTCTTACTCCAACTCATAGACTACAGATTTAAGAAAATCTCATAGCTGTGTGGATCATTTCAATAGAGGTAAGGCATATGACTTGCTCATTTCTGGAGATCCCCCTACACAGGGTCCGACTTGGATATTTTCTCTAGGGAGTTTCATATGGCCAATTAATCTAAATTTTTAACTGGAACTTCAACAAGGTGTTTGTTAGTTGAAGATATTTTTTCATAATTTTCATCGCAATTTTCTTGCTGTGCCACTAGCAGGCAGATTCTGGAACCAGTGAAGTGTTCACTTGATACTCCTTGGCTTTTCTCATCAAGATAATCCTCTGTCTAAATCTAAATCATACGCATGATTAGACCCTAGTTTATCTTTTAGGCACTAGTTAATTTCATGTTTTGATGTTTTGATATTAGATCCTAGTGCCTTATTAGCCTTCACTAGCATTATTAAGCCAGCATTTATCTTTCATGACAACAATAGAACCATTGTGCAAGCAAAGAAACCAAGATCTTATCAGTGATCTAAGCACATTTTGAGGCATTATCATTTGATCTATATGATCATTGATAGAGGGAACATTTAAGTGGAGATGATAGCCTTGAAAGAGACTATAGCAGATCCATTAACTAAATCCCTACTGTGTAAGGTCTTTGAAGGACATCTTGAGAAGATAGACTTAAAGGCCATGGGGAATTATCCTTTGGGCAAGTGGGAGATTGTTGGAATAGTATCTCACAGTTAATTAGAATTGGTATGTAAAAACTACTCCAATTATGTAACAATCTTGATTGAATGATATATTTTATAAAATGGCTATCTTTATCTTATGCATTTCGCACTTCACTTGCATTTGGTTAAAGCCTATAAATGATACAAGATTGTGAGACTTGGTCATGCATGTAATGGTGGCCATGAAACAAGTCTCTAAGTTCAAAATTTTAAATATTTCAAGTAATAGAATCATATGAGAAGGGACATCTAAGATTCAGATAGACTTACATTAACAATACATAATCCAAGGGGCTAGATATTGCCTTATTTCATGGGCAATCTATGTTAGACACTAATGTATGTTATTAGTGGGTGCTTTTTAGAGAACAAGTTCATTAAAGGCCAGCTTAGAGAATCTACTAGATAGCCATAGTGGCTAGTCAGTAGTGGGAATTCTCAAAGCATATGATAGTATATATAATTAGTCCTTTGCCTTGAAGATCTGTAGTAACCTTGCATTTAGATCCTTATGCTTTAATGCAGCCTTGGCTATGTTGTAATAATGCCCTACAAGCTAATGAGATTGGCTTTGTACAAGCTATTACCTTGGAAAATAATTTTGATTGAATGATACTCTCTATATGGCTTCCTTCATCTTATACTTTATTATACTTCACTTGCATTTGGATGAAGTCGTTAGATCGCTTAAGATTGTAGGAATTGGTATGGTGACCATGGAATACGTTTCACACAGTTGTGATCTTGAAACATCTAAGTTATAAGATCTTATGAGACGGGGCATCTAAGATCCGATTAAACTTGTATTAACGATGCATAAATCTAAGGGTTGGAGATTGCTCCATTCCATAAGCAATTATATGAGATATAGGTGTATGTTAGTGGGTGCTTTATTAGAGAACAAGGCACTAAAAATTGACCAAAGAATCTACTAGATAGCCGAAGTGGCAAGTTGACAGTTTCTAGTTCTCCTACTTATGTTAATACATATTATTAGTCCTCTGACTTGAGGATCCATGGTAACCTTATGTTTGATCCTTATGCTTTGACTCATCCTTGATCATTTAGTGGGTCTTTTAGACTGAGATTAGCTATGAGCTACTTGGTGTGGAGATTTGTGAGATCCAAGTTGGAATCTGACTCCTCGCTATTGTGAAGGGTGAGTACATCTTCTATATGCTCTATAATGGTCGATTCCAAGAAATTCTTGTGCAAAGAGGTATGATAATTTGGAAAAGGAGTTTTCCAAATGTGAGGTCACATAAATGGATTCGAACATTAAGAATAAAGACATGGTACGAGGCTAATGGAGAGTCGACAAATATCTTGCCCTAAGCCTTTTTTAAAAGATAGAAAATAGAAAGACCATATTTACATGGCACGTGTAAAGTAATGATGGGCCTCCAAAATATTTATTTTAGCTAATTAGTTGGGCTCTATGGGCTTGAGATTGGACATCAAACATGGAGATTAGATATCCTTCAATTAATGAGATTAATTGAATTAACTCGACTAGTCTAAAAGGAGTTTTAAACTAGAATAAATATAAGATATTCAAAAGTCATGGAGCGTTGTGAGCCCATGTCTAATGAATGGTAGAACCTATTGAGTTACAAAACAAATCTAATTAGCTTCGTAATTGATGGAGAGAATTTTCTAAGGAGTTAGAAAAGGAATCTCTCTATCCTAATGGACCGAATTTTGGTGCCAAGTTTGAAGGTCAATTTTGGCTTAATTGATTTAAGTATTAAATTAATCAACTAATTTAAAGAGTTAAATTAGACCAATAATTGAGGAATTAATTATTTTATGCCAACATGACCATCAATTGGTCAAGTTAACTTAAAGAGTTAAGTTAACAATTGAACTTAAAGAGTTAAGTTAAAGCATAATTAATTAGATTAAAGAGATTAATTTGATTAATTAGGAGGAATGCATTTTTTTAGGGAATACTTAAATGATATTTGAGATGACATCTTAATTAATTTGAAATGAGATTTCAAATATAATTAAGATGCAAATGAAATTCGAATGAAATTTGGATTCTTTTTGCCACATATGCACCCCTTGGCTGCCCTGCCCCCCTCATGGAATATTGATGCCACCTTGGCATCACACAGCACATCTATATATAGATATAGTAAGGGACATGGCTAGAGAGAGAGATCTAGGTGTCCTAAAAGGTGTGAAGAATTACATTCTTCATTTTTCTCTAAAAAAGCCCTTTTTACAAGCTGGCATTTCATGAGTTGAAAGCTTAGCTTTTTCTTCCTCCTCCTAACATTTGTCAACCTCATCTATTTTCAATTCTCTAGTTATATTCCAGCTTATGAACTAGAGAATTAGGAAGTCTCATTGGTGTGTGGACTATTTTAATAGAGGCAAGACATGTGCCTTGCTCTGTTTCTAAAGAGCTCTCTACACAAGGTCTGACTTTGTGATTTTATCTAGGAAGATCCAGATGGCCAATCAATTTAAATTTTGATTGGAGATTCTTAATGGTGTTGGATATATCTAGTAATTTGTTCAGAATTTTTGGAGGTAATTTTGTAGGGCTATTGTTGCAATCTATTCACTGTACCACGAGGAGACAGAATCTAGAACCAATGAAGTGTTCACTTGTTTCTTCTCAAATTTGTTTGTCAAGTTAATCCTCTATATAAATCTGAATCCAATGCATGATTAGATCCCTGGGATGCTTTTAGACACTAGTTCTTTTATGTTTTAAAGTTTTGATTATAGATCCTAGTGTCTATCTTGCCTTCAAGTGGTATCGGATCTTAAATCATGCTTAGATTTGGATTTTTCTTGGTTGATTGATTCATATAATAGATTGATCTTTATCAGCATATTCTCAATTCAATTGATGGATTGGAGAATTTGGTTGATTTATATGTGGCTCCCTGATTGATGAATTAAAAGTATGCTATTATGTGTTTTAAGTGCTAATTCATGTAGTTAGTACATTTTAATTCGTAGTGATTAATGTTGAAAAGTGTTTTGGCATTAATTGATGTAATATGTTAATATAGCATGTTGACTTATGACTGAAAGAGTTCTGGTCTATTTTGGATCCAATTTGATTGGAATTATGTTGGAGATTATTTGAAGAATTTGATTCTTACTTTTTCTAATGTTTGAAAGCATGTTTGAGCACTTGTATTTCCAATTTCAAAAGGTGTTTTGAATCTGGAAATTGATTTGAAATGTGATTTATTATGTTGATAACATGTGCTAAAAGTGTTGGTGCATGAAAGTTGAGTGGAGAACATACTTGGCAAGCTTTAAACCATAAAAACTAAGGCTGTCAGCACAAACCTAGGTGCTAGCCGGGCAGTGTGCACACACTGTGTGCATAGGCTACCCAGCCATGCACCAAGGGCTCATAGGCAGCCTGGTTTTAAGGGTATTTGGTGAGCATTGAGTTGTTTTCTCAACTCTTTTAATGCTCAACGAGTTTTTGCACTACATACATTACTTGCACAAGTGTTGTGCTATGTTTCAAAATTATGTTTGACATATTTGAATGCTTTTGAAAATTTGTTGATGTTGATCTCCTATTAATGGAATAAGTGTTATGCTTGGTTCAATTATTTGTTTATGAAATGTGCATTTAGTTGTTGGAATTAATTGTTAATTCTAGATTTATTTATTGTTCATTTTATTATTGAATGAATGATGAATGAATGAGGATGATCATGAGCCTTTTAAATTGATTTTATTTGTTTTAAAGTTGTTGAAATGAGGATTGCATGCCTCTTGTTCTATTTTATAAAAGCTATGAGAGTAAAACCACTAGGTGTGAGGATTTCCATTTCATGTAAATGTTGCATGGAGAAAGGAGTCCAAAGGAGGCATGAAGGCTAATTGAAGACCCATGAATGTATGGGATGCACTCATGTAATAGTTTAGTTTAATTCAACCCACTTAAAATCAACCAAAGTGATGCACCTATGGCTCTAAGTGCATCACTTGGTTAGTTTCATGGTCATCCCACCCTAGAAGCATGCTAGGCTTTTTTTTTAACTTATTTATGCTTTTCATATCCTATTGATGTATGAGATACATGATTAGGATATAGAAAACCTAAATAAAAAGAAAAAATGATGAGATCTTTGCAAGTAAAAATTCTCCACGTAGAACATCTAAGGCTTTTCAAATATTAAGTTAAAATGGATACAAATTAAAAAAGGTTTAATTAATCCCAAGTCTTCCACAAATAGTTATGCCATAATGATGCTATCGATTTTGTGTGATGGCACTCAGGCACATAGGTCATACTTAGGAGGAAAGCTATGAGCATACACTTAGCATGAGATGCACCTTTGATTTGGGAACCCTCATGCATTGGCACTCGATCACGAGGGATGTCATGAGGCTACCTTGAGATAAAATCTAACTGGTAGGTTTGACTTAACACTTAGTAGTATAGATAACACATAGTCACGTGGATCTATATAGAAAGTGAAGCAAAATATATCAAGAGTTGCATGAGATGCAATTAGCAAAAGTTGCTTACCTTTCGATTGTTGTAGATGGCACTCGATCATGGGGGTCCATTAGCAAGTCACCGGGGTCTTGATTCTCACGAGGAAATGTGATTTCCCAAATTCTTTATGGGGGTGAAGGATTTGCTAAAATAGTGGGAGAAAAACATGCTTGAAAAACCATGAACATATTTTAATATCAAATTCAATCACACGCTAATTCTCTTTTTTTGCCTTATTTAGATTTTTGAAATCTTCAACAAACAAATGGCTAAAAATCTACTCACAAGCATTTTGTAAACCATTAAATTCACTTGGCCTAACTTTCAAAATTGATTGAAAACCCTTAAGATAATTCTTGACTATGATAAGTAGACATATGTTCTTGATCAAAGTCCACCAGATACTTTGGGTGATGATGCAATTGATGAGGTTCGTGAAGGGTTCACAAAATTTGAGGATGATGATCTACAAGTTAGATGCCTCATGTTGGCATCCATAACTAATGAGCTCCAATAGACTTATGTGAAAGCAAGATAAGCACTAGGATCTATAATCAAAACTTCAAAATATAAAATAACTAGTGCCTAAAAAGTATCTCAAGGATCTAATCATGTTTTGAATTCAGATCTAGATAGAGGATTACCTTGATAAGCAAATTTGAGAATAAACTAGTGAACACTTCACTAGTTCCAGAATTTGCCTGGTCAAGGTACAAGAAAAGGATTGCAATGATTGCCCTACCAAATCGCCTAAAAGAATTTTGAAAAAATTAATGGAGATAGCCAACACCTTGGAGAATATCCAGTCAAAAATTCATATCGATTGACTTTATGGATTGTGCTAGAGAAAATTGAAAAGTCAGACTTCATGCAGAGAGCTCTCCTGAAACAGAGCAAGGCACACATCTTGCCTCTATTGAAATAGTCCACACACTAATGAGACTTCCTAATTCTCTAGTTCATAAGCTAGAATAGAACCATAGAATTAGCAATGGAGGAGGCCAAAAATTGGTAGAAGGAGGAGTAAAAAGCTAAGCCTTCAACTTATGAAATGCAAGCTTGCAAAAGGGGCTTTTTTAGAAGGAAATGAATAATCTAATTCTTCACATCTTTTGGCACATCTTTTTCTCTCTCTTGCTTACTCCCTCACTATATCCATATATAGATGTGGAGTTTTGTGATGCTAAGGTGGCATCACACATTCCATGAGAGGGGCAACCAAGATTACTTTGGTGGCGAAGGGAATCCAAATTTCATTTGAATTTCATTTGCATTTTAATTTTATTTGGAATCCCATTTCAAATTAATTAAGATATCATCTCAAATCTCATTTGAGTCTTGCCCCCAAAATTTCATTCCACCTGATTAATCAAATTAAATTTTTTATTTTAATTAATTATGCTTTGACTTAACTCTTTAAGTTAACATGACCAATTGATGGTCATGTTAGCACCAAATAATTAATTTCTTAATCATTGATCTAATTTAACTCTTTAAATTAGTTGATTAATTTAACACTTAAATCAATTAAGCCAAAATTGACCTTCTAACTTAGCACCAAATTTGGTCCATTAAGATAGCAAGATCTCTTTTCTAACTCCTTAGAAAATTATTTTCATTAATTAGGAAGCTAATTGGATTTTGTGTGTAACCCAATAGGTTTTACCATTCATTGGACATGGGCTCACAATGCCTTGTGACTTTCAAATATCTCATATTCATTCTAGTTTAAAACTCCTTTTAAACTAGTCAACTCAATTCAATTAATCTCATTAATTGAAGCGTACCCAATCTACATAGTCGATGTCTAACCTTAAGCCCATAGAGCCCAACTAATTGGCTAAAATAAATTTTCTAGAGAGCCATCATTGCTTTATGTGTGCGATACAAATATGGTCCTTCTGTCTCATATCTCTCAAAAGAAACCTGGGGCAAGATATTTGTTTGCTCCCCATTAGCCTCAATACTATGTCTCTATTCTCAATGCTCGAATCCATTTGTATAACCTCACCTTTGGAAACTTCTTTTCCAAATTATCACATCACCTTGTACAGAGATTTCTTGGAATTGATCATTATAAAACACATAGAAAATATACTCGCCCTTCACAATAGCAAGGAATCAGATTCCATCTTGGATCTAACAAACCTCCATGTCAAGTAGCTCATACCC